>CM046869.1:15543427-16021044 GCA_025617745.1 Heliocidaris erythrogramma
CTAAGTTCTTTTTTGCAGGTTTTAGTGATCTAACAACTATACTACAATGCATGGAATATAATGCTTAGAGTACCACAACAACATACAACAAAGTAGAGCACGTCTCAAGCTTTGAGGCAAAGAAAACTTAATGAATCAGACCTGATCAAAAGTTTGAACATATCATGAAAATGTCCTGAATGATTCACATCAGTTTTAAAGAAAGAAAGTTAACTACATGTATCTGCAACATGCACTAAAGCAGTTCCACAAAACCAGTGTCATGGAAAAGTGCTAGGGAGATGGCCAATAGTGGAACTGCATTGTCTTGGCTTCAGTAATCCACTATCTAAATAAACAGGGACATACCTGCTGCTGCATGTTGGTCATCAATCATGATCAAGATGTTGGAATGGGATTACATAACAGGGCTAGCAAGATCATCTGAAATCTACAGACTTCCATGGGTAAACTGGAAAATCTGCTTGTTGTTGTGTCTTAAATATAACTAGATGAATATTCGACCGCGCGCGGTCGGAATTTATGCCTCCGCCATCACCAGATTGGAAATGTATGGCATACATGTACACTCTAAAAAGGATTGGTCCAACAAAATGACAAATCTTTTCACTTAAAATGCACAGGAGACAGAAAAATTTATTTCATTTAATTTTCATATAAAACTAGAAATATTTGATAACAAGGCTAAAAACCAGTAATTTCATGTAATTTTATGTAAATTGACCTCTGTGACCTCTGACCTTTGACCTACTTACCCCAAAATCTAATCAGTTCATCTTCGTATACGGTAACATACTAGTACCAAGTTGAAGTTCTCACCTCAAACAGTTCGAGATATCGTGGTAACGGTGCTAAAAACCAAGAATTTTAATGTAATTTCAGGTAAATTGACCTCTGTGACCTCTGACCTTTGACCTACTTACCCCAAAATCTAATCAGTTCATCTTTCTATGGGGATACATACTGGTACCAAGTTTGAAGTTCTCACCTCAGATAGTTCTTGAGATATCGTGGTAACGGTGCTAAAAACCAAGAATTATTATGTAATTTCATGTAAATTGACCTCTGTGACCTCTGACCTTTGACCTACTTACCCCAAAATCTAATCAGTTCATCTTCGTATGGGGATACATACTAGTACCAAGTTTGAGGTTCCTACCTCAAATGATTCTTCAGATATCGCGGTAACGAGAAGTGGGACGGACGGACGGACGGACGGACAACCCGAAAACATAATGCCTCCGGCACCCACCTTCGGTGGGCGGAGGCATAACAAGCAGATTTATATTTATGAGTCACTAGTATCTAGAAACATCCCACTATCCTCAAGCAATTGAAAATAATAATCAATCTATTAAATGGAGCCCACAATGTGGTTTCTGCCACTTGTCGTATATAAAGTGTCATGTCCGTTACGCAAAGTGTCATGTCCGTTACGCCATTTGCTTGAAAACTGACAGTGGTAAGGAAAAATGGTTGCTACACATGTAAGGGGATTTAGTTCTAACATAGAAACTGAATTTACAGTAACCAAATACAAATTTCCTGTTGGCTATGAAAACTTTAAGTGAAAAACGTAACGGACATGACACTTCTAATGATAAAGAAATCACACAATTTTGAGGATCAATGCCTCGAAAATTGATGAATGATATAAACATTCATTGTAATTTTCTGTTGATATGTACACTGAACTACTGTTTAAAAGTTGAAGGAGACCTCCAGTAGATTTTAGGCCTTCATTAGAGACAGGAAGAATAAACTCTTCAAAAATAGCCACATTTTTGTGTTATTGCGATACATCATATTAGATTTTCACTGGTGGAAAAAAATACGAAAATTTGTCAGTTTAATGATTTGTCTATTGGAAAATGAACATTTATACATTACTTTTCAAGAATATTTGAGAGTTTAAGTGCAATTGCAAACATTTTTCATGGAATTGCCCATATATAGCACATCATTATAAAAGGGAGGACAAAACAACAAAAGCATATAACACAAAGACAAATACATGTATAGAAGTACAAAAGGATAATGAGAATATGTGACCCAACACCTCAAAACCTACAATAAGTCGCAACAATTTTTTTTTGTTTTATAGATTTTCTGAAAGTAGAGATTCTGAGCTTTCCAATGGTATATCACTTGCCTAGTTTACTCAATGATAACACCTTTAAATATCACATTTAGAATCAGTATGTAACCAGCAATCAATAACTCCTATTCAGAGAAAATGGCCATTTAAGTTCGGAACAAAAGAGTGCCAAACCTTCACTCTCTGTGTGCGCCCAAGTAAAACTGGGTACTCAAATGGCCATAGCAACCGCTATGAAGGGATTATCAGATTAGGCTGAATTTTGGCACACTGCTCCAGGAGAACCTATTCATTACTCACTCCAAAAATCAATTTAATACCTTTTGAGGTAAAGTAGTAATTTGGCATTGAATGAAAGTATTACAAAAGCTCTCCAAACATTCATTAGCTCGACAGGTAAAAAAAAGGAGTCATTTTAAAATGGCTCAAAAACATATTTCTAAGTCGAATTACGACTCACAACCTTGAGACATGATATAATGATAATGAAACTACCCATTTCTATCAAAAACAGAAAATTGACTGATCCAAGCAAATTTACTATTTTGGCCTGTTTGCTACGTTTTGGTCCGTGCGACTTATTGTAGGTTTTGAGGCGGCGGGTCACATATGAGGGAGCCAGCATAGGCCAATGACCTTTCAAGGGCTGGGCTCCGGATAAAATTGGCAGTTTTCTACCATACCGTTCTGGTCATGAATATTCATAATTGTTGCGCCGGCGTGAATAAGAGCTGCGTAAAATAAGCGCTTTCCGCATGGGCTGTGGACTGACTGTTTAGGGAAATAATGCAAGATTTTACCATACATCCTTCTCAAAAACATATTTAGAAATATAATATACAATTTCTGGATGCATTATCAAACAATCAATGTAGAGGTTGAATGAAACTAGAGCACTCTGAGGAGGGGACCAGTCCGAGTACATGTATCCCCCGAACCCGTCACCCATCCCCCATCTGAATCAATGTTGTGACTGAAATGGATAAAGTGGCAGTTTGGGACCTCGGGTATCACTGCTGACAAATTTGACCTTTTTGTACTTTTGTCATTTTTTAATTGTTTTGAAATTGAAGGTGATCCGACAAAAACTGCAGCCGGTAGAGCGCTTACAAGAAATTCTTTACTATTTCTTTTAAAAATATGGATACCATGGCAACGATGACTCATCAAAAAAACAATATGCGTCTTCATCTTTCCATAATGCACCACCATGCGAAATATGAATATGATCCGACAAGAACTGCAGCTGGTAGAGGGCTCACAAGAAAATCTTTACTATCTCTTTAAAAATATGGTTACCATGGCAACCATGTCGACCCCGCCCACACCAAAAACAATAGGCGTCTTCATCTTACCATAATGCACCTCCATGCAAAATTTGAAGGTGATCTAACAAGAACTGCAACCGGTAGAGCGCTCACAAGACAATCGTTACTATTTCTTGAAAAATATGGTTACCATGGCAACCATGACTTCGTCCATGACTCCGCCCACACCAAAAACAATAGGCTTCTTTATCTTACCATAATGCACCTCCATGTGAAATTTGAAGGTGATCCGACAAAAACTGCAGCCAGTAGAGCGCTCACAATAAAATCTCTGCGGCGGACGCGGCGCGACGATGCCAAATCCATAGTATCCCCGAACACTAGTTCGGGGGATACAATAATTAAAATATGCGTATCGCAATGAGAAATGCTAACAATAAGCCACTTTGTAATTCGTAGGTGGCACAAATGACCCAGAAATGACCCCAACTGGTACACGCACATGCATCCATTTTGGTGAACGCTACTTGTTTAACACGTAAAATCATACTGGTGTACGCATCATGGTGCACGCACTATGAAAGCGTATAGAGGTAAATTGTACTTGGTACAAATGACCTTTACTTGCACATGCACATCGTAATTACGAACTGGCTTATTGGGAAAAAACAAAGGGCAAAAAGTGATCACCTGAGTTCTAAGCGCACTCAATATCTTATGTTATTTGCTATGTTTAACACTCATAAATACAGAAAATTACACCCTTGAAGTAGCAGAAAAATACAACTACTCAAAGTATTAAAATCATACCTTGAAATGAGAGTATAAGACACTGTCAAAGAATAACAAGGTTGAGAAAAGCTGTGGATATTGATGCTCTGATTGATAAGACCCAAGTCTGATATGGACTTTTACTTTAAAGGCCAAGTCCACCCTAATATCAAGTTAATTTGAATAAATAGAGTAAAATTAAACAAGCGTAACAGTGAAAATTTCACTGAAATCGGATGTAAAATAAGAAAGTTTTGCATTATTTCATGAAACAGTGATATGTATAGCATGGGCGGTATTGCAAATGAGTGAAACGATGATGTCACACACTCACTTTTCCTTATGTATTTTATTATATGAAATTTCAAATATTTCAATTTTTATAGATGTGATAATAAAGAATCCCTTCCTAGTATGAAAATAAGTTACACTAATCATGATTTTACATGTTCCATATGGAGTCAAACCAAGTTTTACATTATTGAAGAAAAAAAATGAAATATATGATATTTCATATAATAAAATACATAAGGTAAAGTGAGTGCATGACATCGATTCACTCATTTGCATACCACTGTTTCATGAAATAATGCAAAACTTCAAAATGCCATAACTTTCTTATTTTACATCCGATTTCAGTGAAATTTTCACTGTTACACTTGTTTAATTTTACTCTATTTATTCAAATCAACTTGATATTAGGGTGGACTTGGCCTTTAAACAACTTTGGGCAACGCAAAGCAGAGCATCCCCTCACCGGGTACAAATTCCTTTAGATTGGAAGGAAGTTTGTAAAATCAGCATTGATTTTCTTATTTACTATATAAATCTATATACCTACCTATGACCCTCCCTCCTTCCCCCCACATTGTAAGCAACATGTTTCTACTTGGGGTTGCTCGCAAAAGAGGAAGATGGCCGTTGCGTGTTGACGCGCGTGAGTGGCGAGGGGAACAATAGGATTACGGGGGGTGCGCACAATATTGTGACTCATGTGTGTAAAGTTCTCGAAGGGGTCGCGTAGTCAAGACTACTAGCATAATAGGTAGGTATATAGATTTATATAGTAAATAAGAAAATCAATGCTGATTTTACAAATTTACTGCAATAAATCATATATACCTACCTATTATGCTAGACCAGCGCCAACTCAAAGACCGGGAGGCATGTTTCAAGCAGAGGGAAATAGGATTACAAAGAAGACACAGCGGCCTTCAAGGTGACTGACGCAAAAATAGCCTCACCTGCAGGGACATCCCTAAGGTAGCAAGAAATGAAGGAATTGGACGAACGCCAATAAGCAACCTTCAAAAAATCAAAAGCGCCATACCCTGAAACAGAGCCCAGGAATTGCTGACACTACGAGTGTCATGAGCATGAGGCTTACTCTCAGATAAAAGAGCCTCTGTGCCAGCAGCCCTAATAGCCTCGACGATCCATCTAGAAATGGAATCAAGAGAAGCAGGAACAACTGATCATCCTTACAATAAGACTTAGTCCTATCAATATACCATTTGAGAGCTCTAACAGGACACCAAACTTTGTCCCTGCGCACTGACGAAAATCCAGAAAGCTGACAAAGAAAAATCTCAACAGGGCCAGAGGAAGCCGTTTGATTCTTGGCAATGAACGAAGCCTTAGGAATCAATCTAACACCTTTTCTCTCCCAGCGTAACATGACCAGGAGTAAGACAGAGGGCATGAAGAGTACTGCGCCTCTGCCCAGAAGCAATGGCTACCAAAAAGAGCGTCTTAACCGTAAGATGGTGAAGCGAAGCTTCACCTAACGGCTCAAAAGGAGGCTTCGCCAGGGTTTCTAAGACCTTAGGCAGGCTCCAAGACGGGACTAACTTAGAACGTGGAGGACGTTTCAGAAAGAACGACCGAATCAAACCACTCAACAGCGGGGAATTAGAAATCCCCAAACCATCTGAGAAGCCTGAATGAATGGCCCCGATCGCCGATCGCCGATCGGTAGCCTCGGATAGTAGAGATGGATCTCCCTTTGTCAAATAGCGAGATTAGAAAATCTGCAATTGAACCAATAGGAGCCTTAGACGGGGTTTGCTTTCGCTCTTTACACCAGAGGAAAAAGACCGAAAGACAGGAATTATAAATGTCCCTAGTAGAAACTCTACGACTGGACATTAAGAAATCCGCGGCTCTATCAGAGAAACCCAACTGTCTTGCAGATTCCCTGACAGGGGCCAAGCAGTCAAATGAAGGGACTCTGGATTGTGGTGAAGAATCCCCGAGAGGGGCTGCAACACCAGATCCGCTCTTAACGGAAGAAGGAACGGTTGAGCCACCAGAAGGCACATTAGCTCCGGAAACCAACTCCTCCTGGGCCAAAAGGGAGCTATCACAAGCACCCGAGCCCGATCTACCCTGATCTTCCGCAAGACTCGCGGAATCAGCTGGAAGGGAGGAAAGGCAAACCCTCGAAGATTCTCCCAACTGAGAGAAAAAGCATTGAGAGCCTAAGCTCCCTGGTCGCGCACACGGGAGCAATACTTCGGAAGTTGGTGGTTTAGAACCGACGCAAAAAGATCCACTTCTAGTGGACCCAGGCAACTGTGAATGCGGCAAAAGACCTCTGGATGGAGCATCCATACTGATGGAAGACACCTGCCCCGAGACAGAAAATCCGCAATGAGGTTTTCCTGACCAGGGATGAAAGAGGCCACGGGTGTGATCGCCATGCGACAACACCACCTCCACAGCTGTGCTGCTAAGGCATTCAGGGCAGCCGAACGAGTGCCTCCCTGCCAATTGATATAAGCTGCCACAGTGACATTGTCCGTGAGGATCAGAACTGAACGACTGAGAAGTCGACTTCTGAAATGGAGCAGAGTTAAGAGAACTGCCATAAACTCCAGGACATTGATATGGGTAAGAGTCCCAAGATGAGACCAATCCCCCGCAACCGTGCTGCCATTGCAATGTCCTCCCCACCCCAACCGAGAGGCATCCGTCGAAAACGAGATCGAAGGAAGAGAGGTACGGAAGGACTTGCTTCGCGCGAGAAACTCCTCGTTCGTCCAACGAGAGAGAAGAGACTTGATTCTTATTGGTACTGGAATCCAGACCAACAGAGAATACTAGCCCGGCTCAAAAGCCTGAGGAGATGTCTCTGAAACGGTCTCATAAGGAGCCGGCAATCCTCCAGAACATCGACTAGACTGGCTAGATATCCCAGGAACTGAGGCCACTATCAGGCCTTGACCTTTCTGGCCAGCATGAGCTTGCGAGCCGCCGAGACAATGGTGAGAATCCTGTCTCGACTGGGCCGAGCCAACTGATTCCGAATGTCTAACACAGCCCCCAGAAAAAAACTGGGCTGCGAGTAGAGACTAACTCTTACTTTACCCAATTTATTAGGAAAAACCCAAGTCTTGAGTAAGATTGACGAGCAAACGAGTCTCGTCTAACAAACGATCGCGCGACTCCGCTAGGAGAAGCCAATCATCCAGGTAGTAAAATAGCCGAAAGCCGCATCGCCTCAGTGAGGCTGCCAGCACGGCTACCACCTGAGTAAACACCCGAGGGGCTGGGCGCAGCCCGAAGGGAAGAGCGCGAAAGCGAAAAGTCTCTGAGAGAAAGGAAAAACCCCAGAAGATTGCGCGAAGCGCGATGAATGGGAATATGGAAATACGCATCTTCAAAAACTATCGAGACCGCGTAGTCCTTCCTCTTGATCAACGGAAGAATGGAGGCGAGAGTCTCCATCCGAAAATGTACTGAAGGAATGAATTTGTTTATTCTTTTCAAGTTCAGTATCAAACGAAGTTTTCTCGAGCGCTTGGGAATAACAAAAGTCGGAGAAAGGGAAAAAGACAGCCAGTCTCTTACCCTTTCTATAGCCCTCTTTTTCAACAGAGATTCGATCTCCGATGAGGCATGAGTAAAAACGGGCAGCACCGCCGAGCGTCCGCGGGGGACCTCGCTGCAAGCCCTCCAGCGGGATACCCGGGGGGTGGTTGGACCGACCGACCGGGGTGTCGTTAGACCGCCTTCGCTGGACCCGGGGGCTCGCCGACACGCCCCAAGTTCTCCCCAAGAGAAGAAGGGCCTGGCTAGAACGAGCGAGGGCAGACATGTGAGGTGACCGAGTTCCTATAGCCCCTCCGGGGAGCGGGGCGGACAGATCTATGAAGAATCCGTCTCGCCCAACAAAGAGAACAAAAGCGTCCCCGGAGATGGCCTCCCAAGCGGGGAGAAAGGAACGAAGACAGCCACCTACCAAGTCGCGGACAAAGGCCCGCGTCGACTTAGGGTGAGCGCGAAACTGCGTAATCAAGACAGCGACCTGTTTTCGCGCATCGATTTCTCTTTGAAAAACCATGGCAAATTGACCGCCAAAAAGCGAAGGACCCCGAGACAGAACATCCCGGAGAAGCAGTGCGATGTCCGACTCCTTAACCCAAAGGGCCGTAAGAACCAAGACTCTGCGATGGTACATGACCGAGGCAGCTACAGTGGAAAACTGTGAGCACTGCAAACTAAACAGGACGCTTAATAAGAAGCGCCGCTTTTATGCGGTCATACTCCAGCTTGAAATCCTCCGCAAGAGAAATACCCTCGGAGGAATCCTGCTGCCCGAACCAACGCGAAGTCGAACCCTGCGCGCGGGCTGACTGAAAGTCAGGGAGAAATTAGGGCAACAAAGCTATCGCTTCTACCCCACGAAGGGACAGCGACTGAGGCTCTGCCTGCCCCAGCGATTCGGAAACCAAAGCTTGAGAGGCCGCCTCTAAATCTGGTTCCGCCTGAATTGATCGAGACAAAGGATCACGAACAAAGGCCGAAACAGTCGGATCCTCCCATGGACCACCATAAGTCTCCTCACCCGGCAGAGCCCCGAGGGCTGCGAGAATAGGAGGCGCATGTGATCCCGTCACAGACACAGAAGAATCAATCACAAAAGGCTCATTAGTCTCAATGTCCGACCCTACAAAAGGGACAAAAGCAGGGGATGTGGTGCCCGATACAAGGGACCAACCCTGAGTCTGGGCAAAAGCCCGCATCATGCCGACCATCTCAGCTTGAGAGGCCGGTGCGTTAGCCAAACCCGACGGGCAAGAGGCAGACAAAGCCTTGCCTCTTTTAGCCCCTTTCTTAGGCTTCTTTTGACTGGCTCAACAAGAGCCTAAGCCGGAAACCCGAACCGAACCCTCTGCTGAGGGACGCTCACCTCCTTCTATGGGAGAAGTGCGCTGAGGGTATGAACCCAAAGACGTGCAGAAATTACCCATATCTGCTGAGCAAGAAGATGCAACAGCCATGGGCCGGGCGCTCAAGGCGCCCAGTGCAAGGGCGGACCGGGATGACCCGGTATTTGCTCACCGACTACTAAAGGCCTGTGAACTCGCTATTGTACCACTAGAGAGTGACAATAGGAGAGCACGGGTAGGCTGGCTCAACAAGAGCCGAAGCCGAAAAAGCCATTTAGAGCGCTTGCTCGGAATCGTTCGGATCCCCGAATCCGCTTCGGAAACACGAACCGAACCCTCCACGGAGGGACGCTCACCTCCCTCAACGGGAGAAGTGCGCTGAGGGTATGAACCCAAAGTCTCGCACAAATTACCCATACCGGCTGAGCAAGAAGATGCAACAGTCATGGGTCGGGTGCTGAAAGCACCCAGTGCGGGGGCGGACCGAGATGACTCGGTATGTGCCCAATGACTACTAAAGGCATGTGAACTCACTATTGAACAACTAGGGAGCGGCAATAGGAGAGCACTAGTAGTCACGCACTCAGGTGATAACACCTGTTGCTCCGAAGAGCGCCCATAATTGTTGGCTCGAACATTCCCATCAGCTGGCAATGTAGACAGCCCGGGAAGTACTCGTTCCCCCTCTTGGCATCGGCCGGGGGCTAGGGTTTGAGAACCCAGACCAACATGAGCTAAGCCCGTGAGCTGCCCTGCAGTAGTGGGACGAGTGTCCCCTAACGGATTTAAGCGAGTGAACGCTACCGTTCACTCGCTACCAACAAAACACAAGAGTACTATAAACTAGACGAATATAAGTACCGAAAAGTGCTTTTACGATGCGAAAAAGCGCGCTGAAAAGATACAAAAAGACCTGATTTCAGGAGCGCCGTAACTCGACATCCTAACTCGTCGGGGGCGAGCAAGAAAGAGGAAGATGGCCGTTGCGTGTTGACGCGCGTGAGTGGCGAGGGGAACAATAGGATTACGGGGGGTGCGCACAATATTGTGACTCATGTGTGTAAAGTTCTCGAAGGGGTCGTGTAGTCAAGACTACTAGCATAATAGGTAGGTATATATGATTTATTGCAGTAAATTACTAATACCTGGGGTTGAACGTACAGAAAGTTTACTACTTTATGGAAAGACCCATGAGAAGATCATATTGTATAATTAGCATTTTTTGTGCATATTTAATGAGCTGTGACCTTTGACTGACATACTGAACATTACTTAGGTAAACCACATTTTCGCATGTACATGTATATAATAAGCTATTTTCGCATATTCAATGAACTGTGAACTTTGACCTTTGACCTACATACTCCAAAATCAATCTTGGGCTGTATTTTGATACCATGTACCTTCACACCAAATTAATATTTTCACATACATAATTAGCTATTTTCGCATATTTAATGAGTCATGAGAGACTCGAAGATCAAACTTACGCTATATCTTCATACCATGTACCTTCTTACCAAATTTCATTAAAATCTGTCTAACATTACTGAAGTTATCAAACAGAAAAAACATTTTGGGATTTTTGAATATTAAATGAGATATGACCTTTGACCTTTGACATACATACTCTGAAATTAAACTTAGTCTGTAATTTGATACCATGTACCTTCAAATCAAATTTCATTAAAAATCTGTCAAACATTACCAAAGTTATCGAACGGATACCACATTTTTTTGTTACGGAAGGACGGAGGGACGGATGGAGGGACGGATGGAGAGAAGGAGGTAAGGACGGATGGCAGCTTTACTACATCCCCTCCGACTTAACTTTGTCAGCGAGGGGATAATAAAAACTTTGAACACTGTAGCCTCTTCAGATTGGGACTTAAACCTACAGGTTGTCTGCTGATAGCCAATGGGCATTAATACTTTTGTACCTCTTTACACAGAGTTACCAACTGAAGGTTTTTACTAAACAGTCTAGTCACAGCGCAGCTCGCTAGGCAGAAATTTTCAAACCTTTTTCAGGAATTTTATGCATGGTATCTTTTTTTTCAGCAGCAAAAAAAAAAAAAAAAAAAAAAAACAAGGAAAAAAAATACCAAAGAAAAAAATGTTCTCTTCCACCTTTCCTCTTTTATATTTATCCTTTTAACACTTCTATATCTCGTTTTGTCAATTCTTGCTTTTATCCTTGATCTTTCCATCCTTCCTCTCATTGTGATATTCTTCATTTCCTTTTATCATTTTCTCCACCACCTTTTTCATCATTTCCCTATCCTTCGTTATGTTATTCCTTTTTATCATATCATTTCTCTATCTTTCATATTCTTCTTTTTAAAATTTTTTTTCCCCATCTTTACTTACTTTCCTTGAGCCGCTCTTTGTTTTTATCCTATAATTTTTTCCTTTCAACTTGCCTTTCATTATGTTATTCCTTTATTCAAATTATCATCTTCTCATCATTTATATCTCTTTCTTTATGTATTCTTTGTTTTTATCCACTCGTTTTTTATTTCCAACTTTCCTTTTGTTGTATTCTTTGTTTCCTTTCAATCATCTTCTTTTCCATCTTTCCTGCCCTTGTATCCTCTCTCTATCGTTAATGTTTTTCTTTGCATTATCCTTTTTTTGTTTTCTTTCTTCCCTTATTTCCATTTTTAGCCTGATAACAGAAAAAAATCATACTGAGATGACACTTTTTCAATTTGTCCCCTTGAAGGCACCATACAATCTAATGTTTGAAAATTTCTAGTTTTTTATCTACCCAATGAGCTGCACCACACCATGACCCGACTATTTGTTTAGTAAAAGCTGTTAGTTACCAACTCCTCTGGATCTGATGCCCTGAGCAAACAATGGATATTAAAACACAAACAGCATTAACCTTCATCTAATCTGTCCATCAAACCAAATCTTCTTATTGTCCTTATTTTTTCCAGCTCTTCTACAAATGTGACAAACTAGCTAACAGCTATAACCAGGGACCTTCTACAAAGTGTTATAACCCAACAGCCATTTCCAACACACATTTGAACTAAGAGGCTCTCAAGATTACCAGTTTGGGAGAATTTCTCAAATACATATAAATGTAAGAAACCATCAACTCTCTCAGGGCCAGGGCATGATCATGTAAGATTCAACCATAATTAGGGGAGGGAGGGGGAAAAAAAGATAAATGACACTGTTGTTGACAGAACAGGGCAATTTTTGTTAAGCCATTATCTTACCTATTGTGCAACAATCCTATGGGATTGTCATACATGACATCTACAAAACATCTTAAAGGTAAATGCTCTGTATTGGTGAAAATCAAAGGAGTCAAAAATATATATCCTTAATTTCACTTTTTAGAACAATTGCATTTTCCGGACATCAGTGTTGTTTTATAGGATTTATCCACATATCTTGTATTATGTCTGATTCACTCATTTGTGTACATCTCACAAGTGAAATTATTCTGAACTGGCAATCCAAAGATACCACACTCTGGCTGTCAACAGAGTGAGGGGGTTTGACAGTTTTGGGTGAGTAATTTAAGAATCACCCACCATTCGATGCCAAATATGCTTGTGAATAAAATCCACCTAAAACTTCTCCTCTTGCATCTATGGCACAAAACGCTACTGCAGCGCTTCTGCGAGGCTTCTGCTGCTCCAGTGTCAGCGCACATTGCACAAGAGGAGATGCACCTTTTACACTTAAATGACGTTTTTCTGAAGGTTTGTTTTTCCGAAAATGAAATAGGGTTCATAATTCCGAAAATGAATAAGGGTTCATATTTCTGAATTTTCAGAATTACGAACCTTCGGAATTATGAGCCCTTTTTCATTTTCGAAATTATGACCCCTTTGTAATTTTTGGAATTATAAACCCTTTGCCATTTTCCAAATTACGAACCCTATTTCATTTTCGGAATTACGAACCTTTGGAATAATGAAACTTCAGCGTAATGCATCAAATTATGAACCCCTTGCTATGGGAAATTTGCATTTAAGAATGAACCTTCGGAAAAATGAACCTTCAGAAAAAAGAGTACCCCCCCCACTTTTGCAATTGATACGCAAAGGTAATCTAGGATAAATCACTCTGTTGTAAAGATATTCAAAAAGTACACAGCACACTACGAAACAAAACGCAGTTTGTACCTGGCTATTGCATGCACACTGCTTTACACTGTGTAAAGCGCTTGCCAGGCTGTCTACGTCATGATTTGTGTGTTGTAGGAATGCCATGTCACTACTAGAGCATAGCATTCTCTGCAAGACAGCCAACTTTGAACAAAGAATTTAAAGCAAAAAATTTGTTTGCCCAACATCTATGGACGTTTTAATTCTAAAACATACAATATGGTAAAGATTATTTTGTTTCAGTCTGCTAAAAAAAAGTTCTTGTTATACAAAATAATTACAACATAAAAAAGCCCAGTGTATAATTCTCTTTGTCTGCCGTCATTCTTTGCGCAAGATATTGTTCGACAGTTGATCTGGGTCAACTGTCCTCTTACATATAACTTGCAAAGGTAATCAATGAAAACTGATTTACAATTTGCATGGACATAACCTTATGTGACTTTGATCAACTTTGTGTATTATCTCAAGCCAATTCTGATGTTCGACAGTTGATCTGGGTCAACTGTCCTCTTACATATAACTTGCAAAGGTAATCAATGAAAACTGATTTACAATTTGCATGGACATAACCTTATGTGACTTTGATCAACTTTGTGTATTATCTCAAGCCAATTCTGTTCTAAAGAACTGCATCAAAAGAATGGTTTGGACCAAGAAAATGTAAACAAACTATAGTATTCAAATAAAACCTTACTGAAAATCTCATAACACAGATATATTTGGTCAGGAACACTAAAATATATGTACTAAAAATACATTTATATCAAAAACATTTATCAAATTGTTATACTTGTTCTCTTCAAACACTACAGGTTCACAATTTTGTTAGGCTCTGTGAGGATTTCATTTTCCAAATTATATTTACAAGAACTACCTTTAAAATTAAAATTTCACTGTATTACAACAGCGGGGAAAAAAGGTGATTATATAAGCCAAGATTTCTTAGTCCATAATCGTATTGCTGTGAACTTCTGTTGAAACCCAACTCCACAGGCCATTCCATTTCACAAATGATCCCTTTTCTACAACTGATGGATCAACATGGCAATCAGTATTGTTAATAACTGTCAAGTGACCGAAGCCTGGATTTACTTGAATTATCCAGACACGATTACTGGCAAGTATTTGTTCAAGTTTCATAGTTATGAAACATCCAACACTGTCTGACCCACTTCCAAGTAACCTCTGTTTTATCACTGCTGCTGATGCTGCGGGCTGCGTCTGCTTGTCTCATGCAAGACAGGAATCATTTAAGGGCTACAATGATCACCTTTTTATCTTCAAATTGGAATTTTGTTATTAGTAAATTGTCCTCATAAAATGACGTGTACCTAAAAAGTATATACATGTACATGGATCTATAATGAAATGTTTTAAAAAAATGAAAATTTGTATTTGAGTAAGTGTCACTTTGAACCATTAAACATGGTGCCATTTCAGGACTTTAAAGCTCATTTCTTTTTAAAATTCCTGTTGTCAACACAACATGTATTGAAGGCTCTAAAATTGGTTATCAAAAACACTACAGTGCAACATTTGTTTAAACAAATGAAATTTGGCACATTTGCCAAATGCACCAAGAAAACACATTAAGTTGTAAAATCAGCACTGATTTTTTTTATTTACTAGATAAATCTTGGGTGTAACAATTGACAGGAAATTAACGTGGACCAAGCCTATATAGACTGTTGCCTCTGGAGCTGGGCAAAGACTTGGGGCTCTAAGGAAAGTGGCTAATAAGATTGATATAAAGGGTAGAGCTATTGTCTACAATGCACAGGTCCGCAGCATAATGGAATATGCATCTTTATGCTGGATAAAAGTCTCCTCTACCATACTTAGCATGTTTAATAGACAACATTCAGAAAACAAGGCATTAGCGATAATGTGTCTCGCCCACATGCGAAGTAGAAATATCGTGATCTCTGTTGCCATGCAACAGGTCCCCCAAGTGCATAAGTTATGCTTGCATATATCTACATTACTAATGTTTGGAAAGTGACGTTTACAAAGTTATGTCATAAGAGAGCCTTGCGGGTAAACTATAATGTTTGACTTGAAATGACCTTTGACCTTACCATGTGACCTCAGATGGCAGCATAACATGCAGGTCCCCCAAGTGCTTCTACAACCCAAGTTTGGTTGAAAAGTGAGTGACGGTTGCAAAGTTATCTGTCATAACGTTTGTGACGGACGGACGGACGACATTTGGATCCCTTAGTCTCGCCTTCACCTCCGGTGGGTGAGACAAAAAGCATTCAAGGTTATTTGTCTTGATGAATTCACTGCCTTTCAAGATTTATCCATTCCTAGTTTAACTCACAGGCGCCAAGTTGCAGCTGCTTGTGTATTCTACAAAATGCACACAGAACAGTGCCCAAAAGACTTAAATAAAATGCTCCCTCCGCCTCTAGAAAGGAGACGAGTGACCAGAGCTAGTGTATCTTCTGTCCACGCTGTTCTATTACCCACTGCAAAAACTCATCAATTGGACAGAAGCTTCATTCACATCTCCTGACTACGCAACCCAATCGAGAACTTTTACATCTGTAAGTCACATATAGTGCACACCTCCCGTAATCCATTATCTCCAAATGAGTACCAAAGGGTAAAACATCTTCCGTCTTCCTCTAACGAGCTGCCAGAGACAACGTTTAAGACATGTTGCTGGGCAAGGAGAGGGGACGGTGGGAGGGACATACAGTTAACAACAAAATTATTCATACCCCTTGGAAAATTCTAGTTTTTTGCATTTTTCCTAAAAATGAATGGTTAAATGAAGGTACTTGCACATCACTTGAATACATTTAGTTATCTGCAAATGAATGCCGTTTCCGGTTTCACCTCATTTGCATAACAACAGAAAAGGTGAGTTATCCAAACTGGACGATGTTCAAAATTATTCATACCCTTGGTGATTTATTGACTTTGTCAATCAGTATGAATCCGTTCCTTGTGATTAATGCTTGTAATTCACATTAATTTAATACACCGTCACAAGGCTTCCGGAGGGGTCTCTGCTGGGATATCAGGCTAGTACCTGTTCTCCAATGGCTCAATCTCCTTGAGGATGTGTCCACACATGCCTTCACCTGACCTTCACGGAGTTCATTAGATTTCGTGTCCTACAGGTGATGCAGTTATCGACTTCATGATGACAGGACTATGATTTTGAAATTTTCGGTCTTTATTCCATGCATTTTAATGAAAATTCTGTATTTACTTATGAAGCAAAGCACCATTCCTGAAGAGTCCTTCCCTTTTGCACTGCCTGTGGGAGGGTTCACCTTTATACATTGGCCCCATTCTTAATCAGAGTGCTCAGGAAGGCCATGTTGGTGATATTAAAGTCATTGCATGACTCTAACGTCAGGTCACCATGAATAACAGTATGTAACCTTTGAGTACCATACACATCCCACATTGACTGTTACTGTATATCAATCTTCATATGGTATATTCTTTGTATCTTTGGTATGAAAGCTACAATCCTTGATATCAATATGAATGTACAAACCAAATTTATACCATATACCCTCCATGTTACCAGCTGCAGTGCACAAAATGCTACCACTTTGACAGTGCACTGGAACATAAAGATCAGTATTTTAAGCTTCACTTGAGTACCCACTTGCAGGTGTCCATATCAAAAATGTGTCAGTGTAACTGAATAAACTGATAAAATTGGCACCATCCAACCTTTAGACATCTACCATGGCCTCCCTAAACATTCTTAATAATAATGGAACAAAAGTATCAGGAAATACCTTCCCTTGACAGTGCAACAGTGAATGCCTCTAGGGAAGTCTCTCCAGGAAGAGTGCTTTGTTTCAACTTACATACAGTATTGTCATTAAAATATAAGGAATATTAACGAAAATATCAATATCATAGTCCTATCCTCATGACGTCTAAAACTACACCACCTGCAAACACAAAATCTGCTTTAAATCCACTGAATCCCCTGAAGACCAGGTGATGGCATGCATGGACAACATCCTCGAGGAGATTGGGCCATTGGAGACCAGGTATTGGCCTGATATCTCAGTAGAGACCTCCAGAAGTATTGTGACAGTGTGAAGAAAGTGTTATGAGCATTAATCACAAGGACTGGATTCATACTGATTGGCAAAGTCAATAGATCACCAAGGGTATGAATAATTTTGAACATCACCCAGTTTGGATAATTCACCTTTTCTATTGTTATGCAAATGAGTGAAACCAGAAACAGCATTCATTTGCAGATGATAACTAAATGTATTCAAGTGATGTGCAATTAAATTCAGTTAACCAATCATTTTTAGGAAAAATGCAAAAAACTAGAATTTTCCAAGGGGTATGAATAATTTTGTTGTTAACTGTAGGTAGATACATCAACTTATTTAGCAAATAATAAAATCAGGTAGGATTTTACTGATTTACTACAATAAATTGATGTATCTACCTATTATGCTAGACCAGCACAGATGAAAATCCAGGGTGGCATATCTCAAGGGAAGGAGGCTAACGTGGGATAACAAAAGAAGCTGCCGCCCTCAGTGACGAAGTTGCAAACCGCGCTTCTGCAGAAGGAATGTCCTTCAGATAAAAAGAAGTAAAAGAATTGGGAGACCGACAAAAGGCGGCCCCCAAAATGTCTTCTAGGGCAATACCTTGAAAAAGCGCCCAAGAAGTGCTAATGCTTCTGGTATCATGCGCTCTAGGCTTACTCTCCGAGAGAAGCGCCTCAGTACCAGCGGCCTGAATGGCCTCAACAATCCATCTAGAAATGGATTCTTTAGAAGCAGGAGAGAAAGGTTCGCAAGTAATAAGGAAAGTTGCTCGTCCGAGTGGCAATCTTTGGTCTTTGGTCTAAGTACCATTTTAGCGCCCCCACCGGGCACCAAACCTTGTCCTCCTTCACTGAGGAGAAGTCTGACAGAGGACTGAGAAATACCTCAACCGGACTGGAGGAAGCCGTCTGATACAAATGACGGCTTGGAGATGAGACGAACACCTTGTATTTCCTAACGGATGTGACCGGGAGAGGTGCAAAGAGCATGAAGAGAACTTCTTCTCTGCACTGAAGCTATGGCCATAAGAAAAATGGTTACCTGATGGAGAGAAGCCTTGCTCATAGGTTCAAAGGGAGGCTTAGATAATGCATCTAAAACTTTAGGTAGGCTCCACGCAGGAGACAACTTAGGATTTGCTGGTTGTTGTAAGAAGAACGATCTCAGCAATCTAGCAAGTAGATGGGAGTTAGAAACTCCCGAGCCGTCCGAAAAGCCAACGTGAGTAGTGGCGATGGCAGATCGATACCCACGGATAGTGGAAAGCGATCTACCCTTATCAAAAATATAATTAATATAGAAATAATTCAGAATCAACAGGCAACACCAGACAGGCTTCAAACAATTGGTGGATATGCACAATTCAACAACAAGCACCGAGACATAAAACAAATGAATCGGAGCATAAATCAACATCAAGCACCGAAACGTAAACAACGTAAACAACGGAATCGGAGCAAACAGAAACACCAGCAAGACACACAAATGACTATGTGGGGCTGGCCGCCAAAATGGAAAATAAACGCCAGAAAAAGAACATGAAAATTTTCCTGAAATAGGCAAAAGAGTGATAAAGAAAACAGCAGTACAATATTCAGAAAGACATAGGCACGTATTCTGAACTCTGGTTTAACTTAAACCATGGTCTAAATGTGTGGTTTAACTATGGGCAGCTGAATGTGACACAGATCTCTAGGCTTTTGCTAAACAGTCGGGTAACGTCGCGTCGCGTTGGTAGAAATTTTCGAACATTTTTCAGGAATTTTATGTATGGTATCTTTTTTTAGCAGCAAAAAAAAAAAAAAAAGAAAAGGAGAGGGGAAAAAAAGGTGGCCTGATGGCAGCATGAATTAATTATTTGATTTCTTATGCCATGAATAAATCGATTGTTGGATTAATTAATAAATTATTCAATTAATCACTGTTTTATTGAACTTTGGATTGAAAACACAGATATGTTTAATAATTTTTATAATTTTAGCTGTGTTTAGGTTTCCGGATCCGTGGAATGGCCCGAGCTGCGCATGGCCTAGCCTAGCCTAGCCTAGCCTTGCCTAGTTTGCAGGTACAAACCCTGGTCAGTCGTAAAAGAGTGCCTGCACTGTAAGACTACTATAGGCCATGTACTATAGCTGCTCCTTCCGACCACAAGGTAGCTGAATTAGGCTTCTGCAAGACAATGATTTTCTGATAAAGTGTCAAATTAGGGTCTGTGCTTGCAGACTAGGCCTAGCCTGCCTATATTCCCTTGTTTGTCGTTTTTAGCCTGAAAAAGGGAAAAATCAAACTGAGATGGACTGTTTTTCAATTTGTCCCCTTGAAGACACCTTCCTGAAAAATGTTCGAAAATTTCTACCAACGCAACGCGACGCGACGTTACCCGACTGTTTAGCAAAAGCCGATCTCTACGAGTAAATATTCAATTTATCAGCATTTTTGGTACTCAAACTATTAAAAACTGTCTGGGAATGATAAGTACAATATTTTTCTTGACTGTTAAAGCATGAGACCAGATTCAAGTAAACATAAGGAACATACAATATAAACAAAGTTTTGACATTTTTGGCTACCCATAGTTAAACCACACATTTAGACCATGGTTTAAGTTAAACCGGCATTTTTTTGCATAGGAAGAATAAATCGGTTTTCAGAAGCAGCGTGACTCGGGATATCCTAACTTGATGGGTCGAGCAAGAAAGAGGAAGATGGCCGTTGCGCATTCATGTGGGCGAGGAAGGAAGTAACAATGGGGGTGCGCACAATATGCGACCTATATGTGTAAAAGTTCTTGATTGGGTTGCATAGTCAGGAGACTAACAAAAATGTGTCAAGGATATACTCATTCCACCTCATCATCATTCATCATTGTAGTATCCTCAAGTAGAAACATATAAAAGTCTGAATCTAAGACTATTAGACTAGAAACGTATAAATTATGTTCAGTATAATGGCCACGTTCTATGTAACACTTTGATTTGAGAGACCCAAGTAAAGTCTCATGAAACGTTAACTTTTGGACTCTGTGCGAGTTATTCAGTCGCGTGATCTGAGTAATATGGATCATGAAAACGATGGCCGTGATTAGCGATTGGATTTGATGTCAGATGTTACAATGGCGACCCTGCCAAAAGTTTGATTCGATTCGGAGATTGGACTGTTTTGCATTGATTTGTACAGGCTACAACGACACTGCGGTGAGTACAGACTGTTTCAGCTATATATCTGGTTACCGCACAGTTTCGATATCGAGCCCCGCATACTGGTATTCATGTTTGTGAATGAGATGAGCATATGAATTGATGATGACTGAGGGAATAACCGTCGTAAGCGAGTCCAGAAATCTGAAGACTGGTCCCTTCACTCATCCAGATGATCAGATATCAACTGGAAAAGCATGGGAGGAGTGGATAGAAGGTTTAGAGAGAGAATTCCGTTACTTCAGAATAAAGGATCCGACGGATCAAGCTGATGCACTCGTCATCTATGGGGGAAAAGAAATTGCTCGGTTAGCTAGATCACTCCCAGATCCAGCAGAGAATAATGCAGAACACCCAATGAACGCTTTCCAGAAGATAAAGAAAAAGCTAGATGATTACTACACGCCCAAGAAAAATAAGCATCATGCTCGCTATTTGTTCTTGAAGACAAAGATGCAGGAAGGGGAGACAACTGCTGCATATGCTGCTAGAGTGAGAGAGAAGGCTGCAGAGTGTGAGTTTGGAGCTGCACTCGATGAGAGGATTCTGGAACATTTAATCCAGACCTTGAAGAACACTTCCCTAATACAGAAAGCAATCAGTAAGGGATGGAATCTTGATCAATTGCTGAGTGAAGCTACACAGCAAGAAGATGTGTCACTGCAAGTTGCAGACATGAGTACTCACGAAGTTAGGAAGATTAAGAAACAGAAAGCGTATGCACACAAGCAGAAAACACAAATCACGCCCTGTGCATATTGTGGCATGGTGGGAAGACACCCAGCAGGAAAGGATTGTCCAGCATATGGTAAACGCTGCAACAAATGCCAAAGGTATAACCACTTTGCATCTGTGTGTAAATCTAGCTCAAGTGTCAAAACTGATAACAAAAAGAAAGGACAGAGTAAGCAATGGAAACGTCCGAGCAGAGTCAAGAAAACTGCGAAGAAGCAACATGAGGACACGAGTTCAGACGATGACTTTATCCAGCATCTGACCAAACAGGCAAAAATGGTCAGGATTAAGAAAGTGGGGGATGCTAACAAGCGTATTGACATCAGGATTGCTAACCTTGATGTGAAGGTTGAGGTTGATAGTGGAGCTGAAGTTAATCTCATGGATGAGCACCAATTCCGTGCACTCGCAAACAGATCTTCCCAAGACTTGAAGCTATCACCTACGAACATCAAGTTGAACGACTTGACTTCTGAACTTGACGTGAAAGGAAAGTTCATAGCAACTGTGGAAAACAAGACTAAAAGCATAGAGACAGAGTTCTATGTGATAAGAGGAAGAATGCAGAGTATCCCACTACTAGGAGAAGAGTCGGCTACTGCTCTTGGAATGTTGGAGATCCGAGCAGATGGTACTCTGAAGCAAGCTAGAAAAGTGACAGCACCAGCTTCTGTTGATGAGATACTTCAGAAGAACAGACATGTTTTCCAAGGTGTAGGAAGGATCTATGACAAGAAAAATGACCAGGATATCTATGCACACTCAAGGAATGGCTTGATCATTGTGTGGATGAAGACATTTTTGAGCCTATCCCTGAGGATGAACCTGTCACATGGTGTTCTCCACTGGTAGTACAGCCGAAACCCAGATACAATGAGACACCTAAAGACAAACTTGAGTCACACATGATCAGAGCAAGTATTGACCTAAGAGTGGTAAACAAGCAAATGGAAAGGAGTAGAATCACACAAACGCCTATGGTTGAAGATTTTACATACAAATTCCACGAATGTAAGATCTTTTCAAAGCTTGATATGAAGAATGGATACCACCAGCTTATGCTTGCACCAGGATCGAGAGAAGTGGCAACATTCAGCACGCCATGGGGAAACATGCGTCCCAAGAGATTAGTCTTTGGAGCCAAGTCATCACAAGATTTATTTGATGAAACTATTGGCCGTATCTTTGGTGACATTCCATACTGCCTTAGTCAGAGAGATGACATTCTGATAGGAGGTAGGACGCTAGAAGAGCACAACGCAACACTTGAACAAGTCTTCAAGAGAGCATCAGACTTCAACATCACCTTCAATGAAGAGAAATGTGAGTTTGCTGTTGAACAGATTGAGTTTTATGGCTATCTCTTCACCAAGAATGGACTGAAACCCACAAAGGAGAAGGTCAGAGCGGTCAGAGAGAGCTCACCACCAGAATCAAAGGGAGAAGTGAGGAGCTTCCTTGGCACGATTGGATATCTATCAAAATTCATTCCTCGCTATGCAAGTCTCACAGCCCCATTGAGAAAACTGACAGAAAAAGACACAAAGTTCAGATGGGGACAAGAAGAACAGAAAGCATTTGAAGAGCTGAAAGACAGCATCACAAGCAATGATGTAATAGCCTACTTTGATCCATCCAGGGAGATAATCCTTCGAACTGAAGCAAGCTACCATGATGGACTATCAGCAGGGTTATTCCAGCGCACTGATAGAGGAGTGCAACCTGTTCATTTCATCAGTCGATCAATGACAAAGGCTGAAAAGAGATACAGTCAAACAGAGAAAGATGCTCTTGCAATCAAGTGGGCAAAGAACAGATTCAGAATGTATCTTCTAGGAGCACCACGATTCAAGATAGTAACAGCTCACAAACCACTGATCCCCATGTTCAACAAGCCTACAGCAAAGCTTCCACCAAGAATCGAGAAATGGGTGATGGAAATGCAAGACGTAGACTATGAACTAGTCTATGAGCCAGGAAGAGATGAAGCTGATCCACTAGATTTTCTTTCCAGGCACCCACTTCCAGAAACAGGCTCAGATGATACAGAGAAAATGATCAAGCAGATCATTGAAGAAGAGCATGCAATCATCATTGACAGAATCCGTGAGGAAACAAAGAAAGATCGACAGCTGAAGAAAGTGAAAGAAAGACTCATGAGTGATGATTGGGATGACTTCAAGAAAGACGAAGACATTAAACCATTCTACCCAATACGTCACCAACTCTACATCGCTCAAGATGTTATCTTCAGACTGGAATGCATAGTGATCCCAAACAATCTACAAAGAAAGGTAATCCAGAAAGCTCACAAGATGGGACACTTCGGCATGACAAAAACCAAACAGTTACTTAGAAGCAAATACTGGTTCCCAGAGATGAACAGATTGACTGAGGAATTGCTAAGCCAGTGCTATGAATGCCAAGTAACGACCAAGGAACACAGACAAGAGCCGGTCAAATCTACCCCAATCCCAGAGAAGCCATGGGAGACAGTCTCGGTTGACTTTGGTGGACCGTATCCGGATGGTCATTACAACCTTGTCGTTATTGACAAAAGGACCCGGTATCCGGAGGTAGAGGTCACGAGATCCACGTCGTTCCAAGCAATCAAGGTAAAGATGAAGAAAATCTTTGCAACACATGGCATACCAAGGAGGGTGGAAAGTGATAATGGACCACCATTTAACTCAGCAGATTTCAAAGAATTTGCACAGGAAGAAGGCTTTGAACACCACAAGGTCACGCCTGACCACCCCAGAGCCAATGGAGAAGCAGAGAGTTTCATGAAAGTGCTAAACAGGACTGAACAGATTGCACATCTTCAGAAACAGGATCGCGAGATGGCTATCCAAGAGATGTTGATGGGATATAGATCAACACCTCATCTCAGCTACCCATACTCCACCATATGAAGCACTTATGGGAAGGTCAGTTAGATCAAAACTTGACCATGTGAAGCCACGAGATGAAGTCAGCACGAAAGATGACGAAATCAACAGACGAGACAGTGACTACAAAGCAAGAAACAAAAAGTTACGAGAGAACAGAAACACAAAGCAACACAATCTGGTTGTTGGAGATTTTGAAAAAGAACAAGTGGACGACAGCATATGAACCAGCTTTCTATGTGATCTACAGAATCGATGGATCTTCAATTGCTGCTCGCAGAGTCAGTGATGGAAGAGAGACATACCGAGACTCAAGTCAGTTCAAACTCGCAACCATGATCGTGAACAACAGAGATGAGGACAGAACACCAGGTCAAGACGACTGGAGAGAGACGCTACTCCAGAATGTAAGACCGGAGAAGGACAATGACGGCGCTACACCAACTGAAACCGCACAACCACAGACTGACCACTTTGACCATGACATAGCCTCACCCAGTAACCGAAGAAGTGGAACTGAGACGCCTATGTCGAGACCAACAAGGATGAGGAAGCCACCATCCTACGATTACGTTAACTTTTAAGAAAGAAAACAAACATTTGAAGCAGGACAACAGAAGAAAGACTTTCTGCTGTAGTTAAGTTTTAAGTGAATATCTCGATGTAATACATGTTAACGTGGCTTGCATACAAACACACCTTAAGTAATTGTGGGGGAAAAGTTAGAAAAAAAAAAAAATAACTTAAGCATAGTTGAAGCCAAAAGGGAAATAAGTATATTTTTCAGTACAGACGGCACTAATCTTGAAAGAACGGGATAAATACTGGATTTAAACACTGGATTTAAGTCTAACAAAATATTTTTGTTAGAATACTTTATACACTTTTACTTCATCAAGAAGGAAACCAGCATTTTTGAAGAAAAGGAGAAATGTAGTATCCTCAAGTAGAAACATATAAAAGTCTGAATCTAAGACTATTAGACTAGAAACATATAAATTACGTTCCCTATAATGGCCACGTTCTATGTAACACTTTGATTTGAGAGACCCAAGTAAAGTCTCATGAAACGTTAACTTTTGGACTCTGTGTGAGTTATTCAGTCGCATGATCTGAGTAATATGGATCATGAAAACGATGGCCGTGATTAGCGATTGGATTTGATGTCAGATGTTACAATCATCGGCCTATTTCACTCCAATTTCCACTACTGGAGGAAGGCCTCTTCATCCCCTTTCCAATCGCTTCTATTCTGTGCTTTTCTTTGCCATGTAAAGCCTGCATATTATGATATCATCTGCTCAGTCTTCCCCTTTTCCTATGAAATTCTCTAGGTGTCCAATTTGTAACCATTAATGTCCATCTGTCATCTTGGTACCGAGCTATACGGCCGGCCCATAGCCATTTCTTTTCTTTGATTACTTTACATGTAACTATGTCATGTATGTTTGTCATGGATTTCTAAAATCAGCACCGATTATCATATTTACTAGATAAATCTATATACCTACCTATTATGCTACCCGTTCAAGAACTTTAACACAAATGAGTCACAATATTGTGCGCACCCCCCGTAATCCCATTGTTATCCCCTTCGCCACTCACCCGCAGTAATACGCAACGGCCATCTTCCTCTATTGCGAGCAACCCAAGAGTAAAACATGGTGCTTGCAAGGCGAGGAGAAGGAGGGAGGGTCATAGGTAGATATATAGATTTATCTACATGTAGTAAAGAAGAAAGTAAGTGCTGATTTTACAAATTTACTTCAATAAATCATATATACCTACCTATTATGCTAGACCAGCATACATTCAAAACCGGGTGGCATGTTTTAAGTAAAGGACGGAACAGGATTACAAAGAAAACACTGCCACCTTCAAGGTGGCTAACGCAAATAATTCCTCTCCTGCAGGGACATCCCTAAGGTAACAAGAAATGAAGGAAATGGGTGACCACCAATAGGCGGCCCCCAAAATATCATTAAAGGTTGACTAAATTACAGAGAAAATGGGTGCTCTTTCCATGCAGTTTTGCCTTCTAATCACGAATCTGCCAATCGATTGTCCAAATTATGTCTCGTTTTGGCGAAAAAGGGGGAAAAGTAGAGGTTTTGGGACCGTTCCTTAAAACTCGTGAGCTGATTGGCTAACCCCCAAGTGATGTATGAAAAGTAAGAGGCACAAGATCTGCAGGCTGCAGCCTATAATATTGTACACAGAATGCGGTATTTGACCCCTCTGTTCAACGGACAATTTATGAAACAAGAGCCAAATGGGGCACGACGCTCACCTGAGGTGGATCAATTCACATCTGGTGCAGGGGCCCCTATAAGGCCACCCAGAAAAATTTCATGAACAACTTTCATTCTTCATCTATAGAGGTATCTCTCTCTATACACAATACCAAGTCTGAGCTTCCTACCAAGTTCAGTTATATTCCAATCATGTGTTTTGGAGAAGAAGCTGAAAATGTAAAAAGTTTATGGATGGCGGACAACTTGCCCCCCCCCCCTCAAGTATGTTACCCCCACAGATCCCCTATAGGGCCACCCAGAAAAAATTCATGAACAACTTTCATTTTTCGTCTATAGAGGTATCTCCATACACAATACCAAGTCTGAGCTATTCCTGGTTCTGGAGAAGAAGATGTTTGAAATTTACATAGCTTTTACACTTGGGGGCCCTCCCCCTGGGCCCCCCTGGGGGCCACATGTACCATTTTAGCAACTTTGGATCCCCTAACCCTAAGGATGATTCCTACCAAGTTTGGTTGAATTCCGATCATTTGTTTTGGAGAAGATCAGAATGTACATTTTGCCTGGCAGTGCGCCCCCCCCCTCCAGTATGTTACCCCCACAGGGCCCCTATAGGGCCACTCAGAGAAATTTCATGAACAACCTTCATTCTTCATCTATAGAGGTATCTCCATACACAATACCAAGTCTGAGCTATGCCTGGTTCTGGAGAAGAAGATGTTTGAAATTTACATAGTTTTTACAATTGGGGGCCCTCCCCTTGGGCCCCCCTTGGGGCCACATGTACCATTTTAGCAACTTTGGGTCCCCTACCCCTAAGGATGATTCCTACCAAGTTTGGTTGAATTCCGATCATGTGTTTTGGAGAAGAAGATCAGAATGTACATTTTGCCTGGCAGCGCCCCCCCCCCCCTCCAGTATGTTACCCCCACAGGGCCCGTATAGGGCCACTCAGAGAAATTTCATGAACAACATTCATTCTTCATCTATAGAGGTATCTCCATACACAATACCAAGTCTGAGCTATACCGGGTTCTGGAGAAGAAGATGTTTGAAATTTACATAGCTTTTACAATTGGGGGCCCTCCCCCTGGGCCCCCCTTGGGGCCACATGTACCATTTTAGCAACTTTGGGTCCCCTACCCCTAAGGATGATTCCTACCAAGTTTGGTTGAATTCCGATCATGTGTTTTGGAGAAGATCAGAATGTACATTTTGCCTGGCAGCGCCCCCCCCCTCCAGTATGTTACCCCCACAGGGCCCGTATAGGGCCACTCAGAGAAATTTCATGAACAACATTCATTCTTCATCTATAGAGGTATCTCCATACACAATACCAAGTCTGAGCTATACCGGGTTCTGGAGAAGAAGATGTTTGAAATTTACATAGCTTTTACAATTGGGGGCCCTCCCCCTGGGGGCCACATGTACCATTTTAGCAACTTTGGGTCCCCTACCCCTAAGGATGATTCCTACCAAGTTTGGTTGAATTCCGATCATGTGTTTTGGAGAAGATCAGAATGTACATTTTGCCTGGCAGCGCCCCCCCCCCCCTCCAGTATGTTACCCCCACAGGGCCCCTATAGGGCCACTCAGAGAAATTTCATGAACAACATTCATTCTTCATCTATAGAGGTATCTCCATACACAATACCAAGTCTGAGCTATACCTGGTTCTGGAGAAGAAGATGTTTGAAATTTACATAGCTTTTACAATTGGGGGCCCTCCCCCTGGGCCCCCCTGGGGGCCACATGTACCATTTTAGCAACTTTGGGTCCCCTACCCCTAAGGATGATTCCTACCAAGTTTGGTTGAATTCTGATCATGGGTTTTGGAGAAGAAGATGAAAATGTAAAAAGTTAACGGACGACGGACGACGGACGACGGACGACGGACGACGCACGACGCACGACGCACGACGCACGACGGACGACGGACAAATTTCCATCGCAATAGCTCACTCGAGCCTTAGGCTCAGGTGAGCTAAAAAGGAAATTAATCAATATAGTCTTAGGAGTGAATAATCATTAGCAATAGGGATATGGAAATACGCATCTTTGAGATCTATCTAGATCGCGTAATCCTTCCTCTTGATTAGCGGGAGAATTGAGGCGAGAGTTTCCATCCGAAAAAGCACCGGAGGAAAGAATTTGTTTATTAAAAAACAATCAGTTTTCCCGAGCGCTTGGGAATAACGAAAATCAGAGAAAGAGAAAGACGCGGATGGTCTTTCACCTTTCCTATAGCTCTTTTGTTCAACAGAGATCTGATCTCCGTTGAAATTCAAATTTTGTATGGAGATGTAACTCGGTATAATCTACACATCTTTACTTTTTGGTGATGCATAATAGGTAGGTATATATGATTTTTTGAAGTAAATTACATCTCCATACAAAATTTGAAAGAAATCCATCTAGAAATGTGGTATGCAGAGTGCACTCATGCCATTCCCTGAAGTATGACCTTTGACCCTATAAAACTGGGACACTGGTGGCAGCATCACCAAAAACTATAGGTTTTAAGATTATACCAAGAGACACCTTCATGTAAAATTTGAACAAAATCTGTTGAGAAATGTGATATGCCCGGGCGCCGTAGAGAGAGCCTGAATAGTGCTTCTCCTCTTGGCGGATTCTCAGACAGGAGAGCCTCCGAACCCCCAGCTTGGATAGCCTCGACAATCCAACGGGAGACAGTCTCCCGTGATGCTGGGGAATAAGGGTGACGGGAAAAGAGAAAGAGCTGATCATCCTTACGAAAAACCTTAGTCCTATCCAAGAACCATTTGAGAGCCCTAACAGGGCACCAAGAATTATCCTCCTTGACAGAAGAGAATTCTGACAGAGGACTCAAGAACACTTCGATTGAGCCAGAAGAATCCTTCTGATTCTTGGCAATAAACGAAGGTCGAGGGACAAGACGTACACCTTGCCTTTCCCATCTGATATGCCCGGGCGCCGTAGAGAGAGCCTGAATAGTGCTTCTCCTCTGCCCAGAAGCAATAGCGACGAGAAAGGCGTTCTTAATCGAGAGATGGTGTCAAGGCACTTTGCACAACGGCTCAAAGGACGGTTTGGCCAAGGCGTCCAAAACCAAAGGAAGGCTCCACACAGGAGTCAACTGGTGATTTGCTGGTCGTTTCAAAAGACAGACCTCGGCAAATGTGTCAAGAAGGGAGAGTTTGAAACTCCCAAACCATCAGAAAAACCAAGGTGAACCGGAGCAATAGCGGACCGGTAACCACGAATGGTAGAGAGGGACCTGCCCTTATCGAAAAGGGGCGATAAGGAAATCTGCAATAGCACCCACCGGGGCAGAATGGGAAGCAAATTTCCCCACACCAAGCATGGAAGGCTTCTAATTTCGAGTTGTAAAACAGCTCGGGTAGAATCTCTTCTGCTCTGGAGAATGTATGACATTTGCTCCGGCGGCAATTGCTCCTGCGACAAATGCTCCTAAAAATACGACAATTGCTCCGCGACAATTGCTCCGCGATAATTGCTCCTGCGACAATTGCTCCGTCGACATTTGCTCCTGCGATAATTGCTCCGACGACATTTGCTCCTGCGATAATTGCTCCGACGACATTTGCTCCTGCGACAATTGCTCCGTCGACATTTGCTCCTGCGACAATTGCTCCGGCGACATTTGCTCCGATCGAGCGACAATTGCTCCGCGACAACTGCTCCGTCGATAGAAATGCAAATATGCGACAATTGCCCCTGCGACAATTGCTCCGCGACATTTGCTCCGATCGAGCGACAATTGCTCCGCGACAACTGCTCCGTCGCTAGAAATGCATATATGCGACAATTGTTCCTGGGACAATTGCTCCGTCGATAAAATTAATATATGAGACAATTGCGACAATAATGTTTCTGCAACAATTGTTTTGTCGACATTTGCTCCGATCGAGCGACAATTACCTACTCCGCGACAACTGCTCCGTCGATAATAATGAATATATGCGACAATTGCTCCGCCGATAAAAATGAATATGCGACAATTGCTCCGCGACAATAAACTCAGTAAATAGAAATAAATATTTGCTCCTCGACAATTGCTCCGTCGACATTTGCTCCGGCGACATTTGCTCCGGCGACATTAGCTCCGGCGGAAAGCACTCGATCCGCCGACATTTGTTTCATTCGAGCGACACTTCCTTCGCGACATTAGCTCCGTCAAATAAAATGAATATGTGACAATATCATTGCTCCGCAACAATAATTGCTCATGCGACAACTTGTCCGCCGACATCTGTTCCGTCGGCCGTCGTTAATGCTTATGTATGTGACAATTGCTCCAACGACAACCTTATATAAAATCCTCATCAAAAGCGAACACAACGAATTCAGAACAATAGCTGTTGTTGGTGTTTCGGGATTTGGAAATAAACCTTTTTAAAGATTTTTTCTACCACTTTCCCTTGTGATTTTGCTATACCTATTAATTATTCATCTATATGTTTTATTATTTTGTCCCCCCCCCTCTCTCTCTCTCTCTCTCTCTTTCTTTATCTTGGGCATTTTTAACACAACTGAGTAAATGATTAGTAAACGAAGAAGCTTGACTGGGGAGGAATTTTTAATTTGTAAACAAATCTTTCGGCATATTACTCCCAGTGTTAAAGATCGCATGCTCGATCTGTAATGAAAAACACAAGTCAGAAAAAATTGGAACCACGGGATTCGAACCTGTCATCTACTGCTTGCCGGGCAGCGACTTAACCACCAGGCTATTCTGGTTCACGGCCAAGTCACGACGAACTAGAATCAAATACCCAAGATCCTCTTCTTTCTGACTCATTAATATTCAAACGGTCCGCCGTGGAACAATGGTTAGTAAACGAAGAAGCTTGACTGGGGAGGAATTTTTAATTTGTAAACAAATCTTTCGGCATATTACTCCCAGTGTTAAAGATCGCATGCTCGATCTGTAATGAAAAACACAAGTCAGAAAAAATTGGAACCAGCGGGATTCGAACCTGTCATCTACTGCTTGCCGGGCAGCGACTTAACCACCAGGCTATTCTGGTTCACGGCCAAGTCACGACGAACTAGAATCAAATACCCAAGATCCTCTTCTTTCTGACTCATTAATATTCAAACGGTCCGCCGTGGAACAATGGTTAGTAAACGAAGAAGCTTGACTGGGGAGGAATTTTTAATTTGTAAACAAATCTTTCGGCATATTACTCCCAGTGTTAAAGATCGCATGCTCGATCTGTAATGAAAAACACAAGTCAGAAAAAATTGGAACCAGCGGGATTCGAACCTGTCATCTACTGCTTGCCGGGCAGCGACTTAACCACCAGGCTATTCTGGTTCACGGCCAAGTCACGACGAACTAGAATCAAATACCCAAGATCCTCTTCTTTCTGACTCATTAATATTCAAACGGTCCGCCGTGGAACAATGGTTAGTAAACGAAGAAGCTTGACTGGGGAGGAATTTTTAATTTGTAAACAAATCTTTCGGCATATTACTCCCAGTGTTAAAGATCGCATGCTCGATCTGTAATGAAAAACACAAGTCAGAAAAAATTGGAACCAGCGGGATTCGAACCTGTCATCTACTGCTTGCCGGGCAGCGACTTAACCACCAGGCTATTCTGGTTCACGGCCAAGTCACGACGAACTAGAATCAAATACCCAAGATCCTCTTCTTTCTGACTCATTAATATTCAAACGGTCCGCCGTGGAACAATGGTTAGTAAACGAAGAAGCTTGACTGGGGAGGAATTTTTAATTTGTAAACAAATCTTTCGGCATATTACTCCCAGTGTTAAAGATCGCATGCTCGATCTGTAATGAAAAACACAAGTCAGAAAAAATTGGAACCAGCGGGATTCGAACCTGTCATCTACTGCTTGCCGGGCAGCGACTTAACCACCAGGCTATTCTGGTTCACGGCCAAGTCACGACGAACTAGAATCAAATACCCAAGATCCTCTTCTTTCTGACTCATTAATATTCAAACGGTCCGCCGTGGAACAATGGTTAGTAAACGAAGAAGCTTGACTGGGGAGGAATTTTTAATTTGTAAACAAATCTTTCGGCATATTACTCCCAGTGTTAAAGATCGCATGCTCGATCTGTAATGAAAAACACAAGTCAGAAAAAATTGGAACCAGCGGGATTCGAACCTGTCATCTACTGCTTGCCGGGCAGCGACTTAACCACCAGGCTATTCTGGTTCACGGCCAAGTCACGACGAACTAGAATCAAATACCCAAGATCCTCTTCTTTCTGACTCATTAATATTCAAACGGTCCGCCGTGGAACAATGGTTAGTAAACGAAGAAGCTTGACTGGGGAGGAATTTTTAATTTGTAAACAAATCTTTCGGCATATTACTCCCAGTGTTAAAGATCGCATGCTCGATCTGTAATGAAAAACACAAGTCAGAAAAAATTGGAACCAGCGGGATTCGAACCTGTCATCTACTGCTTGCCGGGCAGCGACTTAACCACCAGGCTATTCTGGTTCACGGCCAAGTCACGACGAACTAGAATCAAATACCCAAGATCCTCTTCTTTCTGACTCATTAATATTCAAACGGTCCGCCGTGGAACAATGGTTAGTAAACGAAGAAGCTTGACTGGGGAGGAATTTTTAATTTGTAAACAAATCTTTCGGCATATTACTCCCAGTGTTAAAGATCGCATGCTCGATCTGTAATGAAAAACACAAGTCAGAAAAAATTGGAACCAGCGGGATTCGAACCTGTCATCTACTGCTTGCCGGGCAGCGACTTAACCACCAGGCTATTCTGGTTCACGGCCAAGTCACGACGAACTAGAATCAAATACCCAAGATCCTCTTCTTTCTGACTCATTAATATTCAAACGGTCCGCCGTGGAACAATGGTTAGTAAACGAAGAAGCTTGACTGGGGAGGAATTTTTAATTTGTAAACAAATCTTTCGGCATATTACTCCCAGTGTTAAAGATCGCATGCTCGATCTGTAATGAAAAACACAAGTCAGAAAAAATTGGAACCAGCGGGATTCGAACCTGTCATCTACTGCTTGCCGGGCAGCGACTTAACCACCAGGCTATTCTGGTTCACGGCCAAGTCACGACGAACTAGAATCAAATACCCAAGATCCTCTTCTTTCTGACTCATTAATATTCAAACGGTCCGCCGTGGAACAATGGTTAGTAAACGAAGAAGCTTGACTGGGGAGGAATTTTTAATTTGTAAACAAATCTTTCGGCATATTACTCCCAGTGTTAAAGATCGCATGCTCGATCTGTAATGAAAAACACAAGTCAGAAAAAATTGGAACCAGCGGGATTCGAACCTGTCATCTACTGCTTGCCGGGCAGCGACTTAACCACCAGGCTATTCTGGTTCACGGCCAAGTCACGACGAACTAGAATCAAATACCCAAGATCCTCTTCTTTCTGACTCATTAATATTCAAACGGTCCGCCGTGGAACAATGGTTAGTAAACGAAGAAGCTTGACTGGGGAGGAATTTTTAATTTGTAAACAAATCTTTCGGCATATTACTCCCAGTGTTAAAGATCGCATGCTCGATCTGTAATGAAAAACACAAGTCAGAAAAAATTGGAACCAGCGGGATTCGAACCTGTCATCTACTGCTTGCCGGGCAGCGACTTAACCACCAGGCTATTCTGGTTCACGGCCAAGTCACGACGAACTAGAATCAAATACCCAAGATCCTCTTCTTTCTGACTCATTAATATTCAAACGGTCCGCCGTGGAACAATGGTTAGTAAACGAAGAAGCTTGACTGGGGAGGAATTTTTAATTTGTAAACAAATCTTTCGGCATATTACTCCCAGTGTTAAAGATCGCATGCTCGATCTGTAATGAAAAACACAAGTCAGAAAAAATTGGAACCAGCGGGATTCGAACCTGTCATCTACTGCTTGCCGGGCAGCGACTTAACCACCAGGCTATTCTGGTTCACGGCCAAGTCACGACGAACTAGAATCAAATACCCAAGATCCTCTTCTTTCTGACTCATTAATATTCAAACGGTCCGCCGTGGAACAATGGTTAGTAAACGAAGAAGCTTGACTGGGGAGGAATTTTTAATTTGTAAACAAATCTTTCGGCATATTACTCCCAGTGTTAAAGATCGCATGCTCGATCTGTAATGAAAAACACAAGTCAGAAAAAATTGGAACCAGCGGGATTCGAACCTGTCATCTACTGCTTGCCGGGCAGCGACTTAACCACCAGGCTATTCTGGTTCACGGCCAAGTCACGACGAACTAGAATCAAATACCCAAGATCCTCTTCTTTCTGACTCATTAATATTCAAACGGTCCGCCGTGGAACAATGGTTAGTAAACGAAGAAGCTTGACTGGGGAGGAATTTTTAATTTGTAAACAAATCTTTCGGCATATTACTCCCAGTGTTAAAGATCGCATGCTCGATCTGTAATGAAAAACACAAGTCAGAAAAAATTGGAACCAGCGGGATTCGAACCTGTCATCTACTGCTTGCCGGGCAGCGACTTAACCACCAGGCTATTCTGGTTCACGGCCAAGTCACGACGAACTAGAATCAAATACCCAAGATCCTCTTCTTTCTGACTCATTAATATTCAAACGGTCCGCCGTGGAACAATGGTTAGTAAACGAAGAAGCTTGACTGGGGAGGAATTTTTAATTTGTAAACAAATCTTTCGGCATATTACTCCCAGTGTTAAAGATCGCATGCTCGATCTGTAATGAAAAACACAAGTCAGAAAAAATTGGAACCAGCGGGATTCGAACCTGTCATCTACTGCTTGCCGGGCAGCGACTTAACCACCAGGCTATTCTGGTTCACGGCCAAGTCACGACGAACTAGAATCAAATACCCAAGATCCTCTTCTTTCTGACTCATTAATATTCAAACGGTCCGCCGTGGAACAATGGTTAGTAAACGAAGAAGCTTGACTGGGGAGGAATTTTTAATTTGTAAACAAATCTTTCGGCATATTACTCCCAGTGTTAAAGATCGCATGCTCGATCTGTAATGAAAAACACAAGTCAGAAAAAATTGGAACCAGCGGGATTCGAACCTGTCATCTACTGCTTGCCGGGCAGCGACTTAACCACCAGGCTATTCTGGTTCACGGCCAAGTCACGACGAACTAGAATCAAATACCCAAGATCCTCTTCTTTCTGACTCATTAATATTCAAACGGTCCGCCGTGGAACAATGGTTAGTAAACGAAGAAGCTTGACTGGGGAGGAATTTTTAATTTGTAAACAAATCTTTCGGCATATTACTCCCAGTGTTAAAGATCGCATGCTCGATCTGTAATGAAAAACACAAGTCAGAAAAAATTGGAACCAGCGGGATTCGAACCTGTCATCTACTGCTTGCCGGGCAGCGACTTAACCACCAGGCTATTCTGGTTCACGGCCAAGTCACGACGAACTAGAATCAAATACCCAAGATCCTCTTCTTTCTGACTCATTAATATTCAAACGGTCCGCCGTGGAACAATGGTTAGTAAACGAAGAAGCTTGACTGGGGAGGAATTTTTAATTTGTAAACAAATCTTTCGGCATATTACTCCCAGTGTTAAAGATCGCATGCTCGATCTGTAATGAAAAACACAAGTCAGAAAAAATTGGAACCAGCGGGATTCGAACCTGTCATCTACTGCTTGCCGGGCAGCGACTTAACCACCAGGCTATTCTGGTTCACGGCCAAGTCACGACGAACTAGAATCAAATACCCAAGATCCTCTTCTTTCTGACTCATTAATATTCAAACGGTCCGCCGTGGAACAATGGTTAGTAAACGAAGAAGCTTGACTGGGGAGGAATTTTTAATTTGTAAACAAATCTTTCGGCATATTACTCCCAGTGTTAAAGATCGCATGCTCGATCTGTAATGAAAAACACAAGTCAGAAAAAATTGGAACCAGCGGGATTCGAACCTGTCATCTACTGCTTGCCGGGCAGCGACTTAACCACCAGGCTATTCTGGTTCACGGCCAAGTCACGACGAACTAGAATCAAATACCCAAGATCCTCTTCTTTCTGACTCATTAATATTCAAACGGTCCGCCGTGGAACAATGGTTAGTAAACGAAGAAGCTTGACTGGGGAGGAATTTTTAATTTGTAAACAAATCTTTCGGCATATTACTCCCAGTGTTAAAGATCGCATGCTCGATCTGTAATGAAAAACACAAGTCAGAAAAAATTGGAACCAGCGGGATTCGAACCTGTCATCTACTGCTTGCCGGGCAGCGACTTAACCACCAGGCTATTCTGGTTCACGGCCAAGTCACGACGAACTAGAATCAAATACCCAAGATCCTCTTCTTTCTGACTCATTAATATTCAAACGGTCCGCCGTGGAACAATGGTTAGTAAACGAAGAAGCTTGACTGGGGAGGAATTTTTAATTTGTAAACAAATGCCGAAAGATTTGTTTACAAATTAAAAATTCGGAATCACTCGGTGAGACCGACACCACTTTCAACGTTTGGCGGTTAGATCGTTCAGGGTAGTGGAACGAGTCCCGCCTTGTCTGTTGATGTAGGCAGCAAAAGTAGTGTTGTCCGTCAAAATCCGGACGGAGTGACCTACAATCATGTTCTCGAAAAAACGGAGAGACATGAAGACTGCCATCAATTCCAACATATTGATGTGGGGTAAGGTGCACAGGTGTGACCAGTCCCCCGAGACCACCTGGTCCAAAAGAGACTTGCCCTTGAAGAAGGAACGACTCATTCGACCATGGGATAAACAGGCGTTTGATTTCCTCGGATAGAGGAATCCACACCTTGAGCGAGTCTACACTGGGCTTGGAAAACTTCAGCAGATGAAGCTGGAAAGGCCTCATATGAAGCCGATAGTCTTGGAGGACATCTACAAGGCTCGATAAGTGGCCCAAGGACTGGAGCCATCGGCCTGCCCGAACTCGACATAAGAGACGAAGAGATCGAGCCAGTAAGACAATAGTCTGAACTCTCTCCCGACTGGGGCGGGCAAGTTGGTTCACGATGTCTATTTCCGCACCCAGGAAAATGGGTCTGCGGGAAGGAGTCAACTCCGACTTGTCCCAGTTGACTATGAATCCTACTTCTTGCGTAGTATGGAGAAGTAGGTCCATGTGTGACTGAAGGACGGACACAGAGCTCGCCACCAGGAGCCAGTCGTCCATGCAAGTGAAAAGTCTCGGACCGCGATACCCAAGGAAGGCGGCTAGGGCAGAGACTACTCGAGTAAAAACTTGAGGAGCCAGTTTCGGGCCGCAAGGTAAGGCCTTGAAACGGAAGGTTTCGCCTTGAAAGGCGAAGCCTAGAAGGTCCCTTGAAGAAGGGTGTATCGGTATGTGAAAGTAAGCATCTTTCAAGTCTACCGAAATGGCCACATCTGACGGTCTGATCGCCGGAAGAATGGAGGCCAAAGTTTCCATGCGGAAACGCACTCTTGGAATGAAGGTATTGATGACCCTCATATTCAAGATCATTCTGAGCTTCCCCGAGTTTTTGGGAATTATAAGATAAGGGAGAGACACAGATGGGGGTGGTCTCTTACCCTTTCGATCGCGCCCTTTTCTAGCAGCTCTTGAATCTCGGAGGAGATGTGCTCTAGAAAGGGGGGCGATATGTAGTCGGGAGAGAAAGTGAAATCCCTGGCCAAGGGATGGGCCCTACCAAAGATGAAAGAGGCTGTGAGGCGAAGTCATTGTAGACTCGCTTAAGTCCTCTGTAAGAGGGATGCCTTTGGAGGGACGCTCACCTTGAAAAAGGAGAGACGGATGTCCCGGATCGGCCCGACTCTTCAAAAAAAAATGTCGGGAAGATATTTCTCCAGCAGGGCTCGAGTCTCTACCGCCAAGGACCGACTGGTTTGGGGTGTAATCTCAACCTGTGAAGAGGTATCATCCTCCGAAAATCCGGACTGAGAAACCTGATCCCAAGAAGGGCGGTTTAGGTAGTCCCAGGATTCCTCCCCAGGCGGAGCACTTAGTGCCGCTGGAATGGGAGTAGCCCCGAACGGACGATCAAAGCTGAACGTGGTCGGGAGACCTTGTGTGTTGGAGACCAAACACAATGAGCCGGATACCTGAGAAAGGAACCGGATCCCAACCCACTAGGTGCAGTGGTGATAAACAAGGGAAAACCAGTCTTCCTAGCCGGATAACCGGTAAAAACCGGTATCCGAACCGGACCCGGGTTGGTGGGTACAGGTATCCCCCCTCCCCGGGGAGGGGTTGGAGTCGGGCGTGGTGGGAGGTACGGACACTAAGTCTGACCAACCACTCCACTCCACAATGATCTTCAGATAATTCAGAAGTTCATGGGAGACGCCCGACTCGGAAGAAGCAGTCGCCCCTTGGGGGCTAACCTTCTTCTTCTTCTTGGCCCCCCTGACACATGAGGTGAACACACAGTCGATGTCAAGGGGAGAGAGTCCGCCCCGCCGGCTGGCTGGGCAGTACTCAGGCGCCTACGTTTCTGGGCAGGCGGTCACGTGACCGCTCCCTTTACCCACTTGAAAACGGGCGCCGCTTCCTTAGTAAACCCTTTGTACTGGGTACACTAGGAAGATCACGACTCTCTTTACTCTTTCCCGCCTTGCTTGGATTAGAAGCGTGCGGAGAGAGACAAAGAGAGCCGACCCCTGAGCGAACAACATCTATGGCTAGTGAGCGAGAAGTGCAGCTCGAGCGAGACGAACTGTGGGCTGGGGTACACCCACAGTTTCATCGGTGAGAGGTATTGGACGGGTTAGGCACTCACTCTCACCGTTATACAAGTCTCTTCTACGAGAGAGGTATTGGCCATGTTTCAGGACTCACTCTCTCGGTATATCCCGCATGAGTTGGTCGTCAGAACAGACGACGAACTCATAACGGGGCGAGCCGTACACAAGGTAGGCCCTAAATTACCTTGGTCGAGGCTCCGGGGAAGTTATAATGTTGGTGCAAGATGAAAATCTTGCAGCCAACCCTTCCAAGGCTGGGCGAGTCCCCTTATAAGTATTTAAATACTGGTGATCGCCAGCCGAAACGGAGACCTCGACATGGCTGAAAATAAAGACAAGCAAACAAATATAGAAACCCATATATGGTAATAAATTTATTATTACAAACAATATAGACCTATATAAGGGTAACAACCAACTCACATTAGTCGGAGTGGGAATAAACTCCTATTACGGAGACAACGTTTTGATAAGACCGCTTGTCTAAGCTCGTTGAATCAACCACCTACAGACACGGGGGGCAGCCCGACACAGTGTACTAGTAAAGCCCCGAAAGTGAGGAAAAACGGCAAAGTAATTTCATTAATTTACCGTGAAGGAGGTTGACTCAGGAAAAATCCGATACACCAAAATGAATGTGAAAAGATGGTGAACGGGATTTTTATTGCGAAAGGCAACCAAAAATGCTTTTGGAGGTAAAAATCTCGCAATTTAAGTTAAGACAGTAAAATCAGAAGTGATTTTATTATTTGCTAGATAAATCTATGTACCTACCTATTTGCTAGTCTTCCGACTACGCAAGCCATTCGAGTAATTAAAGTCACGACAGTGCATATACCCCCCCTAGGATCACGCCTTCCTCTGTGCACGTACGCATGACGCGCGCACACAATCCTCCTCTTTACGAGCAGCCTCAGACAAACTTTGACATGTTGCTAGGCAAGGAGTGGGGTAGGAGGGTGGGACATAGGTAGGTACATAGATTTATCTAGCAAATAATAAAATCACTTCTGATTTTACTGATTTACTACAATAAATCAATGTACCTACCTATTTGCTAGACCAGCAGAGATTCAAATGGGGGGCATGTCCCAAGAGGAAGGTCAACAGGAACCCAAGGATGACGTTGCAGCTTGCAACGTCTTGTTAGAACATCTTTCAAATAAAAAGATGTGAAGGACGTGGAGGAGCGCCAGTAGGCTGCCCTCATAATGTCCACTAGGGGCACCCCTTGGAAAAGAGCCCAAGAGGCACTGATGCCCCTGGTATCGTGAGCACGGGGCTTCCCATCACTTAATAGGGCCTCCGGCCCAGCTGCCTGGATCGCTTTGACTATCCATCTAGAAATGGATTCTCTGGAAGCGGGGGAAAAGGGCTCTCGAGTGATGACAAAAAGTTGATCACTCTTACGAAGAGTCTTAGTCCTATCTAAATACCATTTCAAGGCCCTCACCGGACACCAGACCTTATCCTCCTGCACCGAAGAATGGTCCGACAGCGGTCTAAGAAAAATCTCAACTGGTCCAGAGGAAGCAGTCTGATTTTTGGCAATAAAGGAGGGCTTGGGAATAAGTCGCACACCATGGCTCTCCCAACGGATGTGACCCGGTGTGATACACAGAGCATGAAGACTACTCCTCCTCTGTGCAGAAGCAATAGCAACTAAAAACTCCATCTTGACCGTTAAATGGTGAAGGGACGCTTTACCCAAAGGTTCAAAAGGTGGCTTCGCAAGCACGTCAAGGACCTTGGGTAGACTCCAAGAAGGAGTCAGGCTACGAGTTGATGGATGCTGCAAGAAGAAGGAGCGAGTCAACCTAACCAAAAGAGGGGAGTTGGAGACTCCCGAACCATCAGCAAATCCAACGTGGACGGCGGCAATAGCCGAACGATAGCCACGTATGGTTGAAATCGATCTACCCTTATCGAAAAGGGAGATCAAAAAATCGGCAATAACACCAATAGGGGCTTCACGGGGAGGGGAAGAATGGTGGCTAGGTTTTCCATTTTGAAGGTAGAGTTTGCTATGTACTGGTTTAGTCTTTTGAGATTTAGAACCATGCGGAAACCTCCAGTCCTTTTGGGGGTTAGGAACACTGGCGAGAGAATCACATTTCTCCCTTCGGGAACTCGTACTATGGCCTTCTTGCATAGTAGTGCATTTATTTCCTCTAGCAAGGCCTTTCTCTTTTGAGGATGAAGAGGTAATTTTGTTCTGTTGTGCAATTTTGGTAGAAATTTTAACCTTACGAGGGGAACATAGCCTTTCTGAATTATTGATAGAATCATTTTGTCTGATGTGACTTGTGTCCATGGGTGGGCAAATTTTTGCAGTCTGCCCCCTACTGGGGGATGCCCTGTTTTGGGGTATTGATAGTCAGGAATGATAGGGGTAGTCCCGCGGGACCTGGTTCTTGTTGGTGGGGCCCAAGTTTTGGCCCCGGATTTATCGGTCTGCCTTCTGGCAAATCCCCTTTTTCCCCCTCTGGGGGCCTCGTAAGAGCGACCGAACACTTGATCGGGTGGGGGAGGTCTCGAGAAGTCCCTAGACTTTCTGTCATCTCGAAAGGGACCCGACTGAAATTGTTTGTCCCGAGGCGACTGGCGGGAATGACGGTCATCTTTGGTGAGTTTATACACCGTTTTGGCGGCTGTGCTCGAGGCCGAAATGTTTTCGTCCAGGACGGCCTGGAGTCTGCCCGAGAAAATATCCGGTCCAGAAAGGGGAAGCTCTCTTAGAGCCTTATCCGCTTCTTTCTCAAGCTTAAGATGTTCTAACACTCTATCTCGGCGATGGTTAGTGCAAAGTAGGGCCGTACGAGAAGCCTGTTCAAACTGCATATCAGAAGTGCGAAGCAGCAAATCTGAGATCTTCTTTCGGTCTTCTGCCAAAATAGCTAGGCGGTCTGATTCGTGCAGAGCCGTAATCAAATAACTCTGGTACGCAGCCAGACGCATAGAAGAGCGAGCTGCCCTATCAATGAATGTCAGACGATCTTCTGACTTTTTGAACGAGCGATTCCTCATTGGATTGAATTTGCTCTTCCGAGAGCGGGTGTCTACCACGCGAAAAGCGGACTCGGGTATACGCGGAGTGCTAAAAATTTTTTCATAATCTCTGCTGTCGAATCTATAGCCCGCTTGTACCTCCTTGCGGTACGGACGGAGATGGTAAGAACGGCCAGCTAAGTTATTATAACATGATGAGAAGGGGGCATCCAGTTTCACCGCACTTCCCTTCTGAGCAGGAGACTATGCAAAATATAAGCTGTGTTTCGTTATCCTCACCAAGAGAGGTCGACTGAGACTTTAGTTGAGGGCAGTATTTTATTACCAAGTCGGCCGCTGGGGTTTCCCAGGTGGCTAGCAGGGCTGCCAGGGTCAAAAGGTCATTTTTTTAATAGCCGAGGGAATTCTTCTGGCAAAGAATAATGGCACTTGTTATTGGATAGGTAAGTGAAGTGAAAGGAAGTAGATGAAGGGTGTATCGGTACGTGAAAGTAAGCATCTTTCAAGTCCACCGAAATGGCCACGTCTGACGGTCTGATAGCCGGAAGAATCGAAGCCAAAGTTTCCATGCGGAAATGCTCCCTGAATTTTTATTGCGAATAGCAACCAAAAACGCTTTTGGAGGTAAAAATCTCGCAATTTAGGCTAAGACTTAGCTCATGGATGTCACTTCTCTGACGGGCGAGAAAGGAAGAGGAAGAGCATGGCGGCTGCGCGATCAAGATTGGTGGATGGGGAGCGCGCGCGGGCAGGGGCATGCGCGTTTCTGACGTTTTTCTCGAATGACGGCATAGTTTGGGAAACTAGCAAATAGGTAGATACATTGATTTATTGCTGTAAATCATTAAACCTCTCTGCTTTTTCTTTAGAATCACTTATGACTGCATTATTAGGTGGTCTGTCGGTATCGACAGATCACCTTTTAATTTTGTCAGAATTTTCTTCTTTATTATTATTTTTCTTTATTTCTTCTTTTTATAACAAATTTTTGTACCCACCAAATCTCAAAATCGGCCAGGTCAATATCATCGAGTTTCATGTCATGTATGACGTCAATTATGGACATGATCCATTAACATTTTGGAGGTCATCAGGTCATCGTGACGTCATCAAGACGCCATTTTGTAAATTTACAAGATCGGTTATATCTTCATAATCGATCATCAAAAATCAACTATATTCACATCACATAAACTTCACATGACGGGTCATCAAGTCATGTCCTCACAGGTCATCTAGAGGTCAGGACGTGCGCGTACGCGCGCGTCAAAATTTAAAAATGCTCAAAATCACATAGGATCAAGTCTGCACACGTTTCAGGTCATTTTGAGCATTTCAAAAATATCCGTACGTAAGCGTCCGCGCGCGCATTTTACGCGCGCACAAGTCGTAAATAACGTTAAATCGCTGTTTATTCGATTGATTTGCAATCCTGACACTTTTCTTCATCATTTCCATCAACTTGGAATCAATTTCAATCAATAATAAGGTCGTACGGGCGCGTCAAAGTTCAAAATCCGTGCGCGCGTCTATGGCGAAAATAACGTCAAAACGTGCAAAAACATGCCTCTACAAAATTAACTCTAGCTCTTTAAATAGTCCACAAACCCCCAATTTTTTTGTCATCATCACGTAGGGTATGAATCATAGATTTCATTTCATGTATCATTTGACCCTTATAAACATTATGACATCATCAAAATGGCGCCAGAAGTCAAAATTACCAATTTTCATGTTTTGACGTCATCACATTTATGCAAATTTGGCTCTAGATTCGTAATTATTAGTCGTTTTTCGCCCAGATTTTGCTATGTCAAAGCTGAGACAATTTTCTATCAGATCAATCATCACGGTTTTTCATTTTGATGACGTCATCACAGTGAAATTTTCAATTAAAGATGCCATGTCAGAATTTTCCCTATTTGCGTGTTATGTCTATGGAAGATTTTTTTTCGAATCATGAATCTACATGACATTGTTCTCTGAGCTGTATCTCAGTTGTTTTTGGTCTATTTTCTTCCAGATTTTAGTATGTTATAGCTGAGACTATAAGCTTTTACAAGTGTGGTCTCCAATTTTTGATCAGATGTAGGGATCATGCCCAATTTTTCACTACAAAATGGAATTTCAGAATCCCGTTTTTCATTTGCGTGTTATCTCTATGGGAAATGTTTTGGTATATTGGTCAAAGCACTTGCCTCTCATTCCGGTGACCCAGGTTCGATCCCCGGTGGGTCCATTAAATTTTTTTTTTTTTTTGCTTCTTTTTGCCTTTCATTTTACCATCTTATTCGACTATTATAACATAAGTAATCACAAACAAAGTAATAAAATGTCTTATTTTGCATGTTATGTCTATTAGAAAGTAGTGTGCAGTAGTTTATGTGTAACCCTATGGAAAATCTGATTCCCTGAAGTGTATTAAAGCTATCCTGCAATATCATTAGTCCTATTTGATATCACAATTTCTCAAAATGATAATGATGTTGATGATAATCATGATGATGATCATGATTATCATCAACATCATTATCATCATCACTGTCACGATATTCATGATGATGATTATCCTCAACATCATTATCATCATCACTGTCATGATATTCATGATGATGCTGATGATTATCATCAACTTCATTATCATCACTGTCATGATGATATTCATGATGATGATGATGATGATAATTATCAACATCATTATCAGCACTGTCATGATGATATAATGATCATCATCATGATTATCTTCAACATCATTATCATCATCACTGTCATGATGATATTCATGATGATGATGATATAATATCATCACCGTCATGATCATCATTGCTATTATTATTGTCATCACCATCATTATATCACCTTCATCATGATAATCATCACCATTATCATGATTGTTATCTTGCACAAATATTATCACATCTTCCAATGACCGTTCCACACATTTTCTACATTCCTGTCCTCAAGAAGTATCTCCATGCGTGGCATTCTTGACTTCCTATCTTCAGTTTAGTATTTCCCCATTATTATGATCATCCTGATTACAATCATGATCATACCAAATGAAAGACAGACCACCTAATTCGTCCTCATGACGAATTAAATTCTAGTTATACTTATTCTTCTGATATGTGCTTCTTTGGAGTAGATCATTCATTATTTTATTTATGTTTCCTTTAAAAGCACAAAACTTTGAAGAGTAATAATTTCTTTTAGCATCACGTATTTGATTTTGTATAAAATTTACAGAATTTTGTGTAATGTGCATTCCTTACTGTGTTCAGTAGGTTTTTTAATATATTTCTTATAAAGGTAATTTTTTCTAGAACACAATGAAGTTCTTTGGTAAACCATGGTTTGATTTTTTTTTTATACTTGGTTCTTTTGATTAGATAACAGAATACAACTCAGAAAAAAATCTCCATAAAATCTTTATACATTAAGTTTGGTTGCTTATGATATACAGAAAGCAGCTTGTCAAAATAAGACCCCGTTCTCATCACATTTCCTAACTGGTTTCCACTAAACCAGTTTTCAAAACCAGTTTAGAAGATCGCTTCGTTAGCATTCACATTACGCTCCCCTGAACTGGTTTCCAAAACCACTTCACCGAAAATGATATTGTTGCTATGGGAACACTCTAAACGGGGTCAAATGTTTCGCGCGGAATTTGAAACCGTCGAGCGTTACGTACATTAGCGCGTACAGCGTGGATCGTATACCGCGCGCACAATAGTACTTCCGGGTGAAGATTGGTTTCCGAAGAACGGTTGTGTCCACATTACACGTAAAACCAGTTAAACGACGAAAGCGGTCTTGAAAACCACATCGCAAGGTAGTTTTCAAAACTGGTTTCCAAGACCACTTAAGATCGCTTCCAAGACCACTTTGAGTGTTCTCATTACACCCCAAACTGGTTTCCACTAAACTAGTTTAAGGATACCCCAACAATAACATTTTTACCTGGTTTGAACATTTCTATATAAAAAAAGAAGACTTTCCCAAAGAGTTAAAAACTGAAATATCATTATGTACACTGTACCTTATGTCATGTCTTATTGCAAATGCAACTTCTCCTCCTTTCCTGCTATTACGAGATTTGCTCTCTCCGTTATATACCTCAATATAAAATTCATTTCTTAAATTAGTATCAAGCCATGTTTCACTAAATGCTAAAGAACCAAAAGAATGTTCTAAGTTTGAGAGTAGAGATGTTATTTCATCATAGTGTTTTGGTAAGCTACAACAATTTATATTTAGTAGTGAAAAAGCATTACGTTTGTTAAAAAAAAATACGTCGTACAAAAAAATACTTTTTTGTATGATGGTCCTAGATTTTGGAACTCTCTCAGCAATGAAATTAAAAATAGTCCGTCTTCAGATACTTCTAAAAGAAAATTAAAAACATTTCTACTTAAAAATTATAGAGGTCTTCACAGCTAATCTCGCTCACTCAACCGGCTTTACGATCTGTGTTACCTTTTCTTTTCGGCAGTGTTTCGTCCTGTTTTCTTGCTTTGTCGATTTTTCATATTTTTTATTGACTTTGTGGCAGTTCCTTCCTTTCAGCCTCTTTTTGTCTCCTTTTGTCCCTGTCCTGTTTCTGTCTTCCTTTTGTGTTTGTTCCTTGTTATTGTTCCTTATCTCTTTTGTTAATCTTCGTAGGCAAATTACAACTTTTTCCTTTTTTCCCAGGGGGGGGGGGGGGGGGGGGGGGGGGGGTCGGGGGGTCGGGGGTTCGCAATATACAAGCCTTGCTTTTTAGCGAATCCCCCTATTTCCACAGGTAGTTTCCAGTCACTATTTTTTAAAGAGTACCTTTGCTAATTACTATTGAAAATCTATTTTTTGTTCACTTTATTTTTATATATATATATACATGTATTATATATAATACTGAATGTAAACAATGTCAGGACTTCTATTGTCTGTTGGAAATGAATAAACAAGAATTTGGGTGTGATATACATAGAGCCATTCTCAGTTTCCTCCATCAAAATACTATTAACAACATCATCCATAGCAAGATGAGGGAGACATGTAAGTGGAAAATAACAGATTACTTTCTAAGGCAAGAATGGCAGTAACAGACATTATGTTGATTTCATGGCAGTTAATATCACAAAACAAAAACACCTGAGTGAATACATATATCAAGAGCAGAATTCACAAAAAAGTCATAAGATTAAATCACTTGAAACTCAAGCTAAAGTTCTTTCAACAAGTACAGCAAAAGTTTAAGAGAAAATGAGTTGGGTAATTGCAGTACACTATAAACTTTTAATATTAAATATTGCCAGAAAATTTTACAAATGCTCTAAGTTGTCATAAGGAAGGTCAGAAGAAAAGGTCTGTAAGATCGCTATTTAAGTTTTGCAAGATGTGCTTCTGAGGAAATAACAATTTTAGTTGACTTTCCACCTGTCGCTTTGACTTGAGCAAATATCCTGCCATCACTGGTCCATGCGCTCTCTGTCTGTGTTATTCTCTCGGCAGCGAGAATGAAAAGAGGAAGAGGGATGGTGCCGTACAGGGGGTGGGGCGTGCGCGAGTGTGATGTTTAGTTTCTCGATGGTAGCGTACAGTGTATTTTGGACCAAACTAGCAATCATAGGTAGATGTAGTAAATTGGCCCTTTGCATGTAGAGTTCACCTGCTGACTACTGAATTCTCTCATTATTATAGGCTTAATACAGGGACCACCTGGTTCCCGTGGGCAATGGGATAACACACTTCTGGCTCTAAGGAGATTAATTAACTATTTTTTTCTTCAAATTACACGTACCTGTCCATCCATGTCTTGATCTTCCGCTGATGGCTGCTGTGCAGAGGTCTTGAAATTGTTGAGGTACGGTTGCACCGAAGGCATAAGATCCATGCTACTATACCTGGCAGGTAGCGAAGCATCATCTCTCAAGAACTGTTCTAGGGTCATCTGCTCACTGCCATCCACCTCCAATACATCATAGTGTTTGGTCCTGCGTACCCTGTCAAATTCAAAAACATTTCCATCCACCCAATCATCACTTACTGAACAGAAAAGGCACTGCAAATCATAAATAAAAGAGCTTCTTTTGCAAAAGTTATTGGGCTTGAACACACATGCACAATTAGTTTGCAGGCACATAGCCTCATTAGTCGTACCAATGAACTGAACTGTAAGACTACATGTATGTAGAATGCAAGGTCTACTTAACCCATAGGCCCTATATCACAGCTGCTCTTGACACAATCAAAGACTTTCAAAGTCAGGGTCAGCACAAGTCTTTGTGGAATTGTGTTCAAGTGTAGAGTCTTTGCGTGCAGACTAGGTTACAAGTTTGTATCTACATGTACTGTATTTGCCAATCTGGGCCCTGTATTATCAGTAGTTCCATTTGATCTAAAGAGATTGCAAGTCCTACCTGTAAAAGAAAATCGCATTCTCACAATTGCCAATCTCTAAGGTACAAAGTTGCAAATGTATCAACTGAAATTATGTTGCAATCACTTTGGATCAGTCATGAATCTTGATACGACAGGGTCCATAACCCTTTTTTAAAGGGCAACATGGTAACTACAACTCAAAATTAAGCAATGGCAGAAGGGACCAATGTTCCTCTTCATTTATTAGTGACCACGGCAGGAACACACATATTTATATGGTATATAATGACTCTTTTTCCAATATATTCCTATCTAAATGCAACTAATATTGGAGAATCCTAGTCCTATCAGGTACTGAAAGGCAACCCCAAAAAATAAGATAGCACAGCAAAGACAAACCCAGACACAACAGAAAGGGAGGGAGGCAGAATGTTCGAAAAATGTAAAAATAAAAATAACTAGCCAAGGGTAATACACTTTTCCAGACATCTCTGTAGAGCAAAGCCATCTTTTTAAACATATTATTTGCCTTCCCACAAAGAAGAGTATACAGGGAAAGAACCAAAATTTGTTCCCAAATACATACAGTATTATTCATCAACACCATTACTACATTTTGTTTTACATATTACATGCATGTGTACGTCTGACATGTAAGAAAGATATAAAAAATTAAAATTTGCGTTTACAAGAACATAAATGGAAATGAAACAATAAAATGCAAATAAAGCAATGCTATTGTAGAACACAGCAATAATGGAGATACAGAACAGGTAACTATGCCATATTACGATGGGGAACCGACATTTGCTCCGGCGGCAATTGCTCCTGCGACAAATGCTCCGCGACAATTGCTCCGCGATAATTGCTCCTGCGACAATTGCTCCGTCGACATTTGCTCCTGCGATAATTGCTCCGGCGACATTTGCTCCTGCGACAATTGCTCCGACGACATTTGCTCCTGCGACAATTGCTCCGTCGACAATTGCTCCTGCGACAATTGCTCCGTCGACATTTGCTCCGATCGAGCGACAAATGCTCCGCGACAACTGACTGCTCCGTCGATAGAAATGCGACAATTGCTCCTGCGACAATTGCTCCGCCGACATTTGCTCCAAAATATGATTATTGTTCAGTCGTTAAAATGAATATGCGACAATTGCTCCGCGACAATAAACTCGGTAGACATGGTAGATAAAAAGGAATATGCGACATTTGCTCATCGACAATTGCTCCGCCAACATTTGCTCCATTTGAGCGACAATTCCTCCGTGACATTAGCTCCGTCGAAGAAAATGAATATGCGACAATATCATTGCCTCGAGATATCTCGAATATCTCGAAATACATGTATGTCGAGACAATTACTACCGTACCTCTAACTGCTTATTCCACGAGAGTACGATTACACTGGCGTAAATCCGTTTCGAGGAGTGGGATGGGGAATGAACAAAATATTTTGCCGAAATTTCTTGCTCACATTAATTTGACTATACACACCCCTCACCCACACACCCCAAGACACATACTTTTATTTATTTTGCGAGCGAGCCAAAAATTACCATATCTTGCCTTAAAAGAAGTCTCGTTTTTTTGTCAAAATACACTCTGGACTTATAAGATATTTAAATGGTATATTTGGTTACCTCACTGCCAAATATTACATACTTCGCTGTTGCAAATGTTTGCTGTCCAAAACCACACTGTTTCTAAACATTGCGAGCAAGGAAAACGCACTCTCTTGGGGATAAAGTATCATTTCGTCATCAAAATACACCACAGGCCTATAACCTTTTCGCAGGAACAATTGTCGCATATATGCATTTCTATCGACGGAGCAGTTGTCGCGGAGCAATTGTCGCTCGATCGGAGCAAATGTCGACGGAGCAATTGTCGCAGGAGCAAATGTCGACGGAGCAATTGTCGCAGGAGCAAATGTCGACGGAGCAATTGTCGCAGGAGCAAATGTCGCCGGAGCAATTATCGCAGGAGCAATTGTCGCAGGAGCAATTGTCGCAGGAGCAATTATCGCGGAGCAATTGTCGCGGAGCAATTGTCGTATTTTTAGGAGCATTTGTCGCAGGAGCAATTGCCGCCGGAGCAAATGTCATACATTCATTACGATGTACAAAACATATATGTACAGTATATGTAATAGAGTTGAAATCGATAAGGCCATAATAATTTATTCTTGTTCTATAGTGCATTATGTTCTTTTCCATGCAAGAAGCAAACTAAAAGCTACAAAGTTTATACGGGACACACGTCTTTCTCATTGATAATATAGAAATACTTTGCAAACAGATTTAAGACTTTTTCAGTTTCCATGAAAGGGCATACTTTCAAAAGCGAGTATTTAGTCATTTACAACCAGAATACCCAAGCATTTTCTATTTTAAGTTTTTCTTTATTTAAATATTTAAGAATAATGCATACTCACCTGTCAGTGTTTAAAGGGAAATTAACCTCAGCGTATGAATTAGCTTATTTTGAATGGTGTAGTATATGCCTCTTATTTGATACATGCAATTTCATGTAAAAACACAGGATATAGATATAAATCACTATTTTCCAGCCAAGTTATCGTCTGCTAGCAATAATAAGGGGGCTGCCATTACTTTATGTGTACACGAACATATTTTTCATCCCAAGTAAAATTTCCTTCATCGTTAACTTGTAATTGATTTTTAGAGGACAAATATATATTAGATAAAGTCACATATTCTGAAATGTAAGTTTAGTTTTATATATTTTTTAAAAGGTCTTAATTTGTTCATAAAAAATATACTTCATAAAAAATATACGTCAAGGACGGAGAATTGACGTCAAGGACGGAGACAATCGTAACAAGACCAAAACAAAGCGAGGAATCTGCTTTACAGGATGGCTATTAGAACTCATGGGTCGTCAATTATCTAGGCCCATGGCCAATAACAATCGTAATACAATCAGAACAAAGCGACGTATCTGTTGTAAAGGTAGGCTATTATCAATGCATATGGTACCTAATGATCCGTGTCATGCACAAAATGGCAGCCTCCATGGAAAGACGTAGCAGACAATAGGTGCATCTAGAATATCACGTGGGGTTAATTGTCCTTTAACAATGCTATTCACCCCACCCCACCCTCAAGACACCGGTAATTATCCCACATAATTTATTCCTGCTCCCGGGACGCACTGCGTGTAACCCACAAAGGTCACCTCGCGACCTACGTCCTACGTCACTTCCTCTTTCACGTACAAGTAACAGGAAGCCTATTCGATGGGGAGGCAGGGTGGGAAACTTGACAGGTGAGTATGCATTATTCGTAAATAAGACACTCACGATTGAGTGTCATAATTTACTTCATTTCCGCATACTCACCTGTCAGTCTTTAACAACGCTAGATTACAACAAAACAATAAAGCAGAGGATAGGCAAATTCAATCGATCACAAAGGGATGATGAAAGCCAGCATAAGAACCGCACGTCCAGATGAGGGAATTTAAGTCAAAAGTATAAAGGTGCAACATTTTTGATCTAACAAGGAAAGGTCCTCAAATGCTAAACCGTTAAACCAAATGATCAACTATAGTATCAATTAGTAAGCTACATATAGCAGTAAGAGCAAGCATGTCACAAAGTAAACAGCAAAGCTCAAACAAAAATAATAACCCCACAAAGGGTCAAGATATCAATATACCAGTACACAACTTGACTATGAAAAACAACTTTGCGTAATAAGAGTGATTCATTACACAAATCAAGACTCTCAGTGGTATGGTCATGGACAGATTAATAAAGGCAATAACCAATCATAAGAATCCTTCAGCAAGGAAGTTAATTATAGTGTAATAAGGCTTCATCCATAATTTGAGACTGGAAGTCATGTAATGATCGATCATGGAAGAAATAATTAATGAAGAAGGGTAATCAATAGCTGCAAATAGCCTTCGAACAGGGAGCTCGGAGAGACCCTCAGATCTAAAGATTACTGAGAGTGTGGGCAAGACAAGTCTGCGTGGGGAAAGGGAAGCCCACTGCTGAGGTAGTTGCTACAGTGGGACTAAAAATTGAGGCCGGTCTTGAGTCGAGAGGCTCGATATAAGGAGTGGGCCGGCATGCCATACTATAGGTCTACCCCTAGTGTTAGACAGCTTTATAGTTATACTATTACTACTTTACTAGATCTACGTTTCGGCTGCCATACTACTAGTAGTAGTAGTAGGCTTAGCTGTGAGATACTTTCAAGGATAACCTGGAGGTCATTGGCTAGTATTAATATAGGTACCTTCATGTGATTGTTTAAGGAGGGCAATACTCACATCCTTGCCCATCCTCAAAACCTCAGTGACGTTTGTGCGTCAAGCCCTGCAGCCTTAACAATAACAGTTAACAGTAACACTAGGCATAGCCATAGTGCAGATCTGGCTGCCAAAGGTCAAATTGTAACTATTTCCTAGATCAGACCAATTGTTTCCAGCAGTTACTGTCTGAGTCTGTTGGCATCCCGCCAGGGCCGTAGATAAATATCCTTGGATCACAGCTAATCTCACCGCCGCTCTGGTCGATAGGTCTAGTCTCTCGTTAAACTTGTTTGAGTAACTGTTAAGCTTGAATGGATTACCTGCATGACCCGAGGCTGAGGTTGAACGGTGGTTGCGGGCGGCCGAGGCCTTCGCCACTTCGCGGGCTACCGCGGGGATGACCGGAGTAACAGAAAGCGATCGTAGTCCATTGGGTCGATTCTCCAGTTTTTTCTAGCATCCAAACGGACTGTCTTAGGTTTCTTTCCCCGTTTGTCGAGTTCCTAAAACATTTCTTATATGAAGTAGCCTATCCATTTTAGGTGCCGGTGTTAATTGTTTGAACATTTGAGCGATGAGGACCAGTGATCAAAAGATCGAGGATTCTTCTTCCGTGCTTTCGACGCGTACGTACGCGGTCTTTAATAAAACCTATTTTTCAATAAATCATTTGCAAGGTGATTTATTACTTTTTCAATCGTTTCAGCCGTTTGACGACTTCAGATTCGTCAATGATCGGATTTTATTTAAACATTTTTGTCGCATCCTGTCTCCTGACGACAAATGCGACGGACTAACCTGTACTTTCATTTTGATATTTAGATAACCCTTTGCCTGCAGGTTGAAGGGTTTTTGATGTCGATTTTGGCTTTCTTCGTTATCAATCCTACAAGAGAATTTTCATCAATGCATTACAATCAAAATTCAAAATCATTTGATTGATTTCATACTTTCCTAGACATTTGAAATAATCTAAAAGTCCTACGCCGTTAAATTTGAAAGGAAACTTTAAAGCCATTCCAAGAAGTTGGTTACGTTAATCACCAAACTATATATAGTGGAATTTTTCCGACGGAATGGGAGAACGGTCTCATAAACCGCAGTATAAAGGCAAAGAATCCTCAAATTTGGTAGGTAATTATAGAGGAATAACATTGTTACGTTGTGTGGGAAAGTTTTAATTTCATCGAATAATTATGCTAGGAGAAGAGCTAATTGGTTTCGGAAGTGGTCATTCGACTATATGGATCACATGTTTTCACTGTGTGCCATTCTTTAGAAGTTCGTTGTGACTTGGCCGTGAACCAGAATAGCCTGGTGGTTAAGTCGCTGCCCGGCAAGCAGTAGATGACAGGTTCGAATCCCGCTGGTTCCAATTTTTTCTGACTTGTGTTTTTCATTACAGATCGAGCATACGATCTTTAACACTGGGAGTAATATGCCGAAAGATTTGTTTACAAATTAAAAATTCCTCCCCAGTCAAGCTTCTTCGTTTACTAACTTTAGAAGAGTTTATACTGCCTTTGTAGATTACAAACTGGCATTTCATTTTATAGATAGATCATTCTTATGGACAAACTTATTAATCATGGGATTTGTAGTAAGTTATAAGACAAATATAACGACAAGTCAAAGTCCTGCATCTCATACGAGACAAACATCGGAGTAATTCCGGAGTGAATATTTGAGTGGAGCAAGGAGGAAAAATTATCTTCGATATTATTTGCATTATTTTAAAATAACTTCGAAAATTATACTCCATGAAATATACTCTGGGTTAAGATCTCTCTCTGTTCATGATGAAACCTGCTTGGATCGAGAAGGCGATATATATTGAATTATATACCGTGCTATATACAGAAAAACAATAGTGCTGGCAGAATTTGCCAAAGAGCTACAATTAGTTCGCCAACTTTAGCACCTAACTAATAAGCCTAACACATCGAAAGAAGGATAGTTATTCAGGCCTATTATTTTATTTATTTATTTATTTATTATTCAAGGAAAAAGGTCAGGAAAAGACCTATTTTCCGTTCTGAAAGCGACGAAATCGAGGTTAGTAATGATTAAGTTCTTTTAGGGGACAACCAGTAATAATTTACAATAGGCCAGTATAATTTCCAATGGGCCATTAATAGACAGGTTTCCCATATTACACTGGGGCATTGTTTTCAATGAAACGAAACTTGTTTTCATTGCGCTTTTCAATAATAGGGGCCTAAACAACTTGAATTGTTTGACCATTTGGATTTACCACTATTATGGTACAGAAGTGAAATTCTAAGTTTGAGAATATTTCTCAAATAGAAGACTCTTATTAAGATATAGTAATGAATATAGGGTGTATAGAAGGAAGAGGTAAGCTTGGCAGAAAAAAACTTTTGTTTCTCAACGCAAGCTGATGTTCAGGTCTCGGCTTGCGAGCAGTAAAAGCCTTCTAATATCTATATCTTGTATCATAACTCCTTTGTATTGCTAGGCAAAATAAAGGAGCTGCTAGATACATGTAGGTTGGGTTATAAGTAATATCATAATCAATTAAGCGTCAATTTGTAGTATGAAAAGTTTTACAAATTTGGTTAAATCAAGATTATGCTGGTAATCAAGAATGGCACAATGATGTCGAAGAAGACTCGTTATATTTAGATTAACGAATCTTCAAACCCTATGAAAAATACTGTGAGGTACTAATGATTCACAATTAGATCGCTGTGCTAATATCGTCGTGTGAATCACGGGCAGACAGCAACATTCCGAGGTAGGGACGACTGACATTTTGTGAAAAAATAAATTTGGCGATGAATTACATCATCTTTTGAAAGTAACGTTCTAGATGAGCAAGGAAAAACAATACATGTTTATTTGAAACGTTATTACTGGAATAATCCAAATACGTATAAAATGAGTCGGCTATCTATAATAGCACCATATTTCTATTTATTTATTTCTAGGGCCTATATATAGGCCTATAATATAATTTGAATTCCTTGCTAAGTATTTTGATACTCTGTAACAAGAATTTGAACTATGTATATAGTTCTGTATTCTATCATTGTGCTCTGATATAATATACCCTAAAGGGGACTTGAGTTATAACTTTCAGACCTACAAATGTACATTCTCTATGACCAATCAGAGGGGACCTCCAGCATCGCAACTCTCTGTATCACTGAATTGCCCTATGGCTGAGAGTAAACAGTGTTCTGTACTGTACATGTATGTAAAGCTCCAAAAATTACGGCAGCGGCAGCAATATTTAGTCTATGAATCTTGCAATGGAGAAGTGCAATTATAGGTTTTGCTGCTCGACTCAAAACCCTTAGCTCAATACTAGGAAAGGAACAGAGTCCGACTTGTAATGGGAAGGGCGAGATATATATCCAATGAAACGAAATGGTCCCCCATCTCTGGTCTCTTCGAGAAAAATGGGACTAAACTAAAAGACCAATTGAAGAAAAAAAGCTTGAGTAAAGGGGAATCGTGTGTAATGTTATGTCTCTCTTATTCTGAGATTGACCCAGAGAGGTGGAAGGCCGCTATATAGACCGTATATAGGTGGAGCTAGACCTAGACCGTATTAGAGCTTGCACGTTGCAGTGTTTCATGAGCCAGACCCCGGCCTATTTCTTAGCGATGGGCTTAGGCCTTAGCGTTTGGGGTCCTTTAAGTACTTTTACTACTTTTGCTCCCTTAATTTGACTGTAAGATAGAATCAGTGGGTTTGGGGAGGAGAATCGAACGGGTAGCAGACATAGCTATCACCCGCGCAATCTGCGCCTGACGGGACTTCAACATGGATACTCATACCCGCAGGCAGAGTCGTGTTAGGGTATTCGTTATTGCATAGACTGGGTTCATGAATTTATAAGCAGACGCTCGCCGAACCTGTAGTGGAGAGAGAAGGTCCATGATTTAAGCGGACTCCCGCCGGGCCTGTGTTGGTTTGATTGGGATCATGATTTAAGCGGGCGCCCGCCGAACCCGTAGTGTAGAGAGAAGCCGTAGTAGAATGGGATTTAGATCCAGACGTCGAGCCGTCTTTAGTTTTCTTCTTCTTGTCCGACATCACAGAGAATGCAGTACGGTCAAAGAAAAGGTGAAATTTAATGAAATTAAGACTCTAAAAAAAGACTTGGTGTTCATGAGACGGGCGCGCGGTAGTGAAAGAGGAAGTGAAAGAGGAAGTGACGTATGACGTAGGTCGCGAGGTGACCTTTGTGGGTTGCACGCAGTGCATCCCTGGAGCAGGAATAAATTATGTGGGATAATTACCGGTGTCTTGAGGGTGGGGTGGGGTGAATAGCATTGTTAAACACTGACAGGTGAGTATGCGGAAATGAAGTAAATTGAATGTTTTTGAGTATAAGTCTAGTTAAAATTATCGGGGTCCCTGTGCACCATCGAGATACATTTTTTTACGTTGTTGTAAACAAGGATAAATTAAAGCAAATGATGGGTTGATTTTTTTTCCTTTACTTTATTGTGTGGGCGCTATTTAGGAATGAGTTATACTCTAGTCGGAAATGGGGGTCCCTGTGCACCATCAAGATTTTTTAACTACGATTTTTGTTATGTCTCAAGTGTCTACATGTATTTGACAAAATTTTTTAGCTTATCTTTTGAATCAGACATCATGCAAATATACAGATAAAAGCTTTCCTGAGTAAAATTTGTATGAGCAATCGATTTAGAAACCTATTTTTGCAATTTTGTTGACCTAGATTCCACTAAATACCAAACAGAATGAAAAGTGGTAAAATTTGCACTAAAAAAAAATTGGGCCTCTTAACGCCATGATCTTGTTTTCCAACTAATAGAAACAATGATAAGCTACTGATTCATGATTAAATGTGTCAAGAGCGATATAATGATGGTTAATTTCCACTTAAACTGTAAAAGTGTACCAGTATGGTCAGCTTGAAGACACCTCATATACCGTTTTTCATGCACAAGCGAGGCCCACTGCCTATTGTGTGCGAAACCCCATACACTTCTGTGTGCTAAAATCGGCAGGATTGAGACACTACCAAGTATGATTGGTTGGATTTAAACATTATTTTTTCTGTCTACATGCATAAATGCATAGCATTTCATAGATTGTTTGACATGAAGGTCATGACATATGGAATTGGAAAATGAGTCCACCCTTTTTTTTTTTAGCTTTATGCAGTTTAGTTTTAGTGGGTGACAATGTTTTTTTAAAGATTACCGGTATGATGAATATTCATTCAAAGCTTTACATTATGCCAAAGCTTAAAATTAGACAACACTGTTTCCAACAGTTTTCAAATTTTATTGATGGTATTCCATGGGGTTTGATGACAAAAATCATTCAATATTTTTAAAGTATTTTTGTGATTATTTTACTCAGAATGATTGAATCATATTCAAATAACAGAATACCATTTCTAGCTTTGGAGTATTGGAATGATTATCTTATAATGAACTAAAGTCGGAGAAGAGAGATAAGAGAAATAAGAGAGAGAGACGGGGAAGAGGGAGGAGGGGAGAGGGAGGGAGGGGAGAGGGAGGGAGGGGAGAGGGAGGGAGGGAGGGAGAGGGAGGGAGGGAGGGGAGAGGGAGGGAGGGAGGGGAGAGGGAGGGAGGGAGGGAGGGAGGGAGGGAGGGAGGGAGGGAGGGAGGGAGGGGAGAGGGAGGGAGGGAGGGGAGGAGGGAGGGAGGGAGAGAGAGAGGGAGGGAGGGAGGGAGAGAGAGAGGGAGGGAGGGAGGGAGAGAGGGAGGGAGGGAGGGAGAGAGAGAGAGAGAGAGGGAGGGAGGAGAGAGAGAGAGAGAGAGAGGGAGGGAGGGAGGGAGAGAGAGAGAGAGAGAGACACACACACACAGAAAGACAGACAAGCAGGCAGAGAGACAGGGAGAGAAGAGGGAGATGGGCCAAGGGAAGGGGTTGGAGAGTGAGATATAGAGAGAGTGAGAGGAATTACATGTATGAAAAGGATGGGGAAGAAGATGAGCAGACAGAGACAGGGAGGAATGCGGGAAAGAAGTGGTGAGGGAGACTCACTGTCAAAGCATGGAGGAAACTACGCCTCCTTCCAGAAGCTACTGCCAACAGAAATACAGTCTTCACTGTTAGGTACATCAGACAACTAGCGTCCATCGGTTCAAAGGATGCTTTAGCTAAAGCACGCAACACCCGTGACAAACCCCAAGACGGGCTCAACCTAGCCTGAGGGGGTTTAGAAAGGAACAAAGATTTTACAAGCCTAGAGAGGTACTTGGAAGAGCTCAGCGTTTCTCCATCCTGAAATTTACCTTCATGGACTGCTGAAATTAGTGGACCTGTAGCCTCGAATCGTAGATATGGCTAGGTTCTTATCGAACAGATGAATCAAAAAGTTTGCTATCTCCCCTAGAGGAGCAGAGGTCGGATCAACTTGGTGGTCGTTGCACCATCTGACGTAGTATTGTAGTCTAGAGTCATAAGTATTCCTCGTTGATTGTCTGAGGAATTTCGCTGAGAGATTGGCAGCTCTGCTAGAAAGGCCTGCCTGAGTCGCCATTGACCTGAAATGATCCATAACGTCAATTTTAGGCTGGGAAGATTTGAATGATAGATCGTCGTCCCCGGTTGCCGCAGAAGATCTGCTTCGTCCGGGAGAACCACCGGGGGATGAATCAGGAGACTTGTCAGAGCCGGGAACCAAGGGCGTTTGGGCCACCAAGGGGCCACCAGCAAGAGGTTCGCCTTGTCCGTCATCACTTTCTGAAGCACCTTGGGAATCATTACAAAAGGGGGGAAAGCATAGCCCAGGATGTTTCTCCATGATATCGAGAGAGCATCCATGGCCAAGGCTGCCGGATCTTTGTGGTTCGTGCAATAAACCGGTAGTTGTGTATTCAGGGCTGACGCAATCAAGTCGACCTGTGGGGGACCGTACCTGCTGAATATGAGGTTCGCGACAACTGGGTCCAGTTGCCATTCCGATGGTAGGCAACTCCCCCTGGAGAGGAAATCCGCAATGTAGTTGTCCTTCCCGGGGATGTGAGACGCAATTAATCTGGTCTGGATGGGATCGCACCACTCCAGGATCTCTAAGGTCAAAATGCACAAACTTCTTGACCTTGTTCCCCCTTGCCTGTTTAGATAAGAGACCACCGTAAGATTGTCCGATCTTGACACTGAATCTTGTCCTTGAACCCGAGGAGGGCATAACAGACTGCCAGCATTTCCAGAATATTGATGTGGAAGGACTTTTCCTCTCCCTTCGAACAACCTTGAATCATCTCTGTACCCAACACTGCACCCCAACCCTGGTTCGATGCGTCTGTGTAAATAACCAGAGAAGGAGTTGGATTGACAAACTGTTTTCCTACCTGAAAATGATGGGGGCTGAGCCAAACTCGGAGAGCTTCCGCCATCGAATCTGTCAGATAGATGAGTTTGTGTACAGGATCCATGTGGGGACGATATTGACTGAGGAACCCCAATTGTATCATTCTCATCTTCGTCGGCAATTGGGAACTGTGTCTAAAAGACTTGCTAGATACCCTAGGAACTGAAGCCAAATAAGGGCTGTCGACCTTGGTCTGTCGAGCATGGACAGTCCCACCTGCTTTATCCTGTCCACCCTGTGGGGGAGGGGACGAGCAAGCTGGTACCGGAGATCCAGCTTTGCGCCTAGAAATTCTGGATGTTGGGAAGGGGTCGAGATGCGACTTCTCAATATTTATTATAAACCCCAACCTTGTGACCAGCTCTATTGTCACGTCTATGTGACGACGTAGGTTGTGTTCGTAGCCACTAATAACCCGTCGTCCAGATAAACAAATATTTTGATACCTCTTTCTCGTAAGTGTGAGGCGATGACCTGCACGATATGCGTGAAAATGCGTGGGGCCGAGTTTAGTCCTAATGGTAGAGCCCGGTATTGATACACTTCGTTTCCTACGGAAAACCCGAACAGGTGTTGAGCCGAGTGAGCAATAGGGACGTGCAAGTAAGCGTCCTTTAAGTCCAATGTAGCAGCCCATTCGTTTGGTTTGAGGAGGGGAAGAATGGTGGCTAGGTTTTCCATTTTGAAGGTAGAGTTTGCTATGTACTGGTTTAGTCTTTTGAGATTTAGAACCATGCGGAAACCTCCAGTCCTTTTGGGGGTTAGAAACACTGGCGAGAGAATCACATTTCTCCCTTCGGGAACTCGTACTATGGCCTTCTTACTTAGTAGTGCATTTATTTCCTCTAGCAAGGCCGAAATGTTTTTGTCCAGGACGGCCTGGTGTCTGCCCGAGAAAATATCCGGTCCAGAAAGGGGAAGTTCTCTTATCCGCTTCTTTTTCGAGCTTAAGATGTTCTAACACTCTATCTCGGCGATGGTTAGTGCAAAGTAGGGCCGTACGAGAAACCTGTTCAAACTGCATATCAGAAGTACGAAGGAGCAAATATGAGATCTTCTTTCGGTCTTCTGCCGAAATAGCTAGGCGGTCTGATTCGCGCAGAGCCGTAATCAAATAACTCTGGTACGCAGCCACGTGCATAGAAGAGCGAGCTGCCCTATCAATGAATGTCAGACTATCTTCTGAGTTTTTGAACGAGCGATTCCTCATTGGATTGAATTTGCTCTTCCGAGAGCGGGCGTCTACCACGCGAAAAGCGGACTCGGGTATACGCGGAGTGCTAAAAATTTTCTCATAATCTCCGCTGTCGAATCTCTAGCCCGCTTGCACCTCATTGCGGTACGGATGGAGATGGTAAGAACGGCCAGCTAAGTTATTATAACATGATGAGAAGGGGGCATCCAGTTTCACCGCACTTCCCTTCTGAGCAGGAGACTTCAACTCCGAGTCTATGCAAAATATAGGCTGTGTTTCGTTATCCTCACCAAGAGAGGTCGACTGAGACTTTAGTTCAGGGCAGTATTTTATTACCAAGTCGGCAGCTGATTAAATCTCTTTGTTGGGAGTCCGCTGCTCGTATTCGGTTGGGGTGGATTCTTGTGACTGAGAACTTCTAACACTCCCAAAATTCTCCGATCTAGCGGACACAGAATACAGGGAAAAGCTTTCCCCATCATCGCCCCATTTATTTGCACGCGAAGCCAATTGGGGCTGATGATAACCAAACTCCTCATCAGACACTTTCGTTAAATGAATAGAAGCGGGAGCGGGATGTGACCGACCCCAAAGATCTGCCGATTCACGGTAGCGGGGCCTATCGGTATGACGAGAGCAATCCCAAGATTTCCTGGCGGGAAGGGAGTCTTCCCTGCCACCAGCGGGAACCGTCCCCTGCCGAGCGGGGAGGTTCTCCTGTTCCGGCGAGTCTGGCGGGGGGCGCGAGACGGTATGCGGTGCTGAAGAGCTACGGGGACCTGTTGAATCATCCGCAATTGCGGGTAGGGTCTGCGTAGCTGAAAAGACACGAGAAGAGTTCCCCGAACCTGTCGTATCCCCTGCCCGAGCAGGGAAAGTTCCGGAGAATTGTTGAGCGAAAGCTGACATGGCCTGAAAAAAGAAGTTGCAGGCCGCCGCGGAATCAGGAAGAGACGGGCTCGGGGCCCCGAGAGCGGGACCCACGCCTGGTAATACACGTTGCGGAGCTCCCGATGCGATTTCCGCGGAGGGAAGCTCGGGTTCTAACGATTGACGTCCCGTAACTCGGGACTGAGTCTCAGAGCCAGAGGGGGTGTTATCACCCACGACCTCGGACTGCTGAACACTAGCCTTAGCTATGGAGGTGGTTAATTTTTTAGAACCTCGAGCAGGCTATCGGACTTATGTTTGGAGGTGGTAGAGAGTTTACCATCGACCTCGCTTTTGTTTTGGGGTTTAGCCCCCGTTTTAGTCTTTTTCGGAGGGGTAACCATCGGAGGGTTAGCGCCGGGCTGGGACGGCCGCTTTCTCCCTTCACTGCTGCTGTACGACCACGGCGCCGAATGGGAAGAAGAGGAGGCTTGATCGAGCGCCTCCGCTAAAGTTAAGTTTTCTTTCGTCATAATTACGACTAAGAAAGAAACCTAGAAAACAGGAAAGGTCTACTTAGCTGAAAAGACGAAAGATTCCTTCAAAGGTAGAGAAAATAATCCTTGTAACAGTCCAATAAATTCCAGAAAGAAACTCGCGAGGGAATCACTGAAATGAAAGTGAAGGCACGTCAGCAGGAGGAGGATGTTTTGTAACATGTGGGGATTCTTATAGGGCGAGTGTGCAGGGTCTCAGGCGTTTTTGTTTTCGTCTTGTGCGTTTACACCGACTTACGCAAAGCTACCCGGGACAGATTTCGAGTGAGACTTTCTGTTCGCAGATGTTGTGATCGTGGGCGGACTGTATTTAGCGCGCGCTGTGTTTGTGATGACGCAATCATTCCACACGTCATGTACTAGCAGCGCACAAACCAGTCTCGGGTAGGTTAGCATTTACAACGGATCCTAAGGAGTCTCGGACTACCTAGAGAAGAAAGTGGTCTGGGGTAGGTTTCGTGCGCTTAAACCAGATTTGAACTTTATACCAGAGACCAGAGCTTAGGATGTTCGTAACAGGGGTCTTAGTTGAGAGGGTTGTGATGGCTACAGTGGAGGCAGCAATTATGCAATTCCAGCGATCATTAAAGCTGTCAAAGATGTGTGCCTAGCTGCAGTGAAGGAGGAAGTCAATCCCCATCTCCTCCGCTTGCAATACAACACTGACCGGCTCCAGCAAATAAGCAGGAGAGATAACCTCCGAATTACGGGCACTGCAGAGGAGGAATCTGAGGAAGAATCAAAGTAGCTAATTGCCAGTAAAGTTTGCAAAGTGGCAGAGCAGGCTGGTGTGGATCTAAAGGGGGTGGACATTTCATCCTGTAATTGCCTTGGGAGGAAGTCTGCCGGCAAACAGCAGGCTTTTGTCCGTCTAACCAACAGAAGGCACAGAGACTGTTTCTATGACTCTCGATTCAAGCTGTCAGGACAAGATGACTGTGAGGGAGTCTTCATAAATGAGGATCTCACCCCGATAAGATATGCAGTTCTAAGGGCTGCAAAAGGCTCTGCATTAGTGAAACATGTTTTGACGAAAAACAGCAACACAGTATGCAAGATGACAGATGATGAATATGTAACCATGTCATCACCAGGGCCCATATTCATAAAACCCTACTAAGCTAGTTGGCAACCAAAATGCTCCTTAGTTGTCAACAAGGCACTAGTAGGTATTCATAAAACCCTGCTAAGTTATAGTTGGCAACTAAGCCCTATTCCTAATGCCTAGTTGGCAACTAAATTGTCCCTAGTTGTCAGCTAAATCTACGCTAGTTGGCAACTAGACCGAAATGGTAATCATAAAACCTGACTAAGCTTAGTTGGCAACTAAATTTCATTGAAAATTTAGAGATGATGTAGAGACCTCTAATACAATAGTTGGCAACTAAGCGTTATACATGTACATCGCCAGTCATCAGAGTAATGACATGGTCAGAAATTTCATGGAAGAGAACTAAAGTGCGGTAGATATTCCCAAGAAAATGACTTTATCTAACATTATATAAATTATGATTTATGTCATAAATAACATCAACACGAAGAGAAAATAAATTGTATTGTTTCAGTCATTCTGAATAATTAAATTTATAACTTGCCTCCCTCCTCCATAAAGAATAAAATAATGTATCATGTGACTTTTTGCATGTTGCATTTTCCTCACACATATACTAGTATTTTGACAAGAAGACACCCAAAGGTTTTCTTTTAGGTACATGTGTGTGAGGAACAAAACACGAGAACACTTTTGAAAAAAAAGAAGAGGAAAAGAATGTGAAAGAAAGGGAAATAAAACCCATGCTTGATGGAAATTGGCCTGGCAGAGTATACAATCTACACATTTTCCCCTTTCCACCAAGTCTATTCTACCCAAGAGCACAGCAGTCAAACCCTTCCTTAGTTTGATACTTATTGGCAAGATTCTTTGTAAGGTTTCATGAATATTAATTTAGTTGGCAACTTTGTAGTTGCAAACGAGACATAAAAGACTGTCAGTGCTGCACAAAGAATTATGTAAAGTAACCTTACAGCCATGTACTCTCTGTTTATTAATTCCACCCACACTGACTCCACCAGAAGGCAAACAATGGCTAGTTAACAACTAGCTGAGCTACATGGTTGGCAACTAGGGGGTTTTTGATGCCTACTATGGGTTTAAGTTGCCAACTAGGGCCTAGTTGGCAACTAGCTTAGTAGGGTTTCATTAATATGGGCCCAGATGACCTCTTTGAAGTTGTCATCTGTAGACAACATTAAATAGAAAAGTCTAATTGCCGCGCAATGCGAATGTATCCCCCGACAATGGCAGCGATTCGAAGGAGGGACATAGAACTTCCCCTAATCTTTGATGTGTGTAAATTAGAGTATAATGCATCGCTATGGAAAATTGGAAAGAAATCTGTCAAGGGGATATAGCAAGCTTCAAACTGCATTTCATGGAATAATCTATTATTCTACCTCCCCGTGTGGAGGCATTTTTAAAGCATCCTTAAATGAATGATACACATTTTTGTGTATTATTCATTTTAAATTTTTTCTTATTCATTATTTTTTTCCATCTCAAAAAATGGAATCAAGAGAAGCTGGAGAAAAGGGCTCTCGAGTGATCAGAAAAAGTTGATCATCTTTGCGCATTCACCGTAAGCTTTACCCAACGGTTCGAGAGGAGGTTTAGCCAGGGCCTCTAGAACCCGAGGCAAACTCCGAGACGGGACTAATTGAGAAAGAGGCGGACGTTTCAGAAAGAAAGACCGAATTAATCCAGTGGGAATTGGAAATCCCCGAACCATCCGGAAACCCCGTACGAATGGCACCGATCACAGACCGGTAGCCTCGGATAGTAGAGATAGACCTTCCTTTGTCAAACAGCGAAATTAGAAAATCTGCAGTTGAACCAATAGGAGCCTTAGACAGGATATGATACAGGGTCTGACACCATTGAAAAAAGGCCGAAAGACTGGAATTGTAAATTTCCCTTGTAGAGTCTCTACAACTGGATATTACAAAGTCTGCGGCCCTCTCACAAAGTATTGCAGACTCCCCGATAGGGGCCAAGCAGTCAAATGAAGGGACGCTGGTCTGTGGTGAAGAATCCCCGAAAGGGGTTGAGACACCAGAAACTTACGCCCTGCGTTCGGGGGAATGCGGTCGTTATAATGTTATAATGCTGAACACGGCCACTGCCGGGCTAGCAAACGACAAGTTGGCTGACCCAGTTTGAGACCCACTGCACGGAGGGGTCCCTAACTTACCTCCCGACGAAAAGTCTGGGAAGATAGTTCCTGAACGAGTCGACGAGTCATACCGATGCTATAGAGTCGATGTGAGAAAAAAACCTGAAAACATAAAACAAAGATGAAGAAATTTAAACAAGCGCGGGGGTGAAAAAATAAAGAGCTGACAGTATTTCTTATTAAGGGAATACAAACACAACTAAGTGTGAAAAGGGAGCCTATTAAACACCCCAAGGGCTGTGCACGAAAGAAGAAATCCCCAACGACCCAAGCAAGGCCAGGTGTCAAGCCTGGATCGCCCGCCCAGCAAATGAGCGAAAAGCTATGTCACCGTGACTAGAAAATCTGTACCACAAATATAATAAGCATTAAATGTGGACGGAAAATTTAATTAAAGCAGATCAGAAAGCGCAAAAAGCAGATAAATCTCAATTTTGGGAGCAGTGACTTATCTGACTGTGTTCACTCATCGGCATCGAGAATGAAAAGAGGAAGATGGCGGGCGTGCGCTCATGCAAGTGACTATGGGAAGGCGGCATAGCGGGGTGGGGCGTGCGCAAATGTGACTTAAGTTTCTCGGTGGTGGCGTAGTTTGGGTCAACTAGCATAATAGGGAGATACATCAATTTATTGTAGTAAATTCCTCCGTGAGGGGAATACCCTCAGAGGGAGCCTGTTGTCTGAACAATCGAGAAGTCGAACCCTGCACCCGGGTCGACTGAAATTCAGTGAGATATTTGGCCAACAGCAGCAGCCTCTGCCCCGCAAAGGGAAAGCGATTGAGGCTCTGCCTGCTCCGCCAATGTCGATTCAGAAACCGAAGCTTGAGAAGCAGACTCAAATTCTGGCACTGCCTGATTAGAATAGGGCGATGACCCGTGAACAATCACTATAGGTCTCCTCACCTGGCAGAACTCCAAGGGCCGCGGGGGGAGGAGCCGCAAGAGACCCCGGCTGAGACAATGGAGGATCGAGCACACACAGCCGAGCTAAGTCGTGCCGAAGAGTCTCAGTGTCAGACCCCTGAAGAGGGGTAGAGGCAGAGACTGCGGTATCTGGTAAGAAGAACCAGCCCTGCTGCTGAGTGAAAACTCGCATCATGCTGAGTAGCTCAGATTGAGAAGGATCAGACGGTGCAGGAGCGGGCAACGCCTTGCTTTTCTTAGGCCCTTTAGATGCGTCCTTCCTGGGCTTCTTTTTAGCTGGCTCAACAAGAGCCGGGCGTCTGACAGACTTCGCACGGTTCTCCGAAACAACTGCGGAATCACGAACCAAAACCTCAACAGAGGGATGCCCGCCTCACTCTAGGGGAGAGGTGTGCTGAGGGTATGTACCCAAAGTCGCGTACACACTACCCACACTAGCCGAGCAACTTGAGGCTACAGCCATGGGTCGGGCGCTCGAGGCGCCAAGTGCGAAGTCCCAGTGTTCACCCCAGTACTACTAATAGTATGTGGAATCACCGCATGTGGGCGGCAACAGGAGGTCACTAGTAGTCGTGCACTCAGGTGACGACACCTGGTGTCATTGCTTCGAGTGTTCCCATTAGCTGGCAAATGCAACAGCCCGGGTAGCACTCGTTCCCCCATATGGTTAAGGCAGGGGGCTAGGGTATGTAAACCCAGACCAACATGGACGGTGCCTGTGAGCTGCGTGATCGGATCAAACGGAAACACCAGCAAGACACACAGAAATAACTACGTGGGGCTGGTCGTTAAAAGGAAAATAACTGCCTGAAAAGGAACATAAAATTTCCCTTGCAATTGACTAAAAGTGACATAAAAACACAAGAGTCCTATAATCTAGGAAGAAAATAAGTACAGAATAGTGCTTTTAAGGGCGTAAAAGTGCGCTGAAAAGAAAAAATGACCCGAATTCAGGAGCGCCGTGACTCGACAACTTAACTCGACGGGAGCGAGCAAGAAAGAGGAAGATGGCCGTTGCGTATTACTGCGGGTGAGTGCCGAAGGGGATAACATTGGGATTACGAGGGGTGCGGACAATATTGTGACTCATTTGTGTTAAAGTTCTCAAACGGGTTAGTGTAGTCAAGGGACTAGCAGTTATATGATTTATTGCAGTAAATCTTAATGTTCATTTTTCAACACAAACTTCCACCTGATTATACATGTACTTGTACACTCTATCATGTGTTTTATTAATTTTGTGTTTTATTAATTTTGTGTCCTGGGAATCAGGATTTGCAAATTTTTGATACTAGTAATGTACATACATTGTAAAATTATTAGTTTTATTACTGTGAGGTAGAGGGTATGACAGTTAATGGAGGAATGAGTTCCAGTCGTGCTGTTTTTTAACCATTGTAATTTTAATGATTTGTATTTGTATTTGTATATATGGGATTGTGCAATATCTTTCTACATGGTTACCTATGAGGGCTCACATGCCTCTGGGTAATAGCGAAGCATTTCACTTTTGCGAACCCTGGCCCATAGGTAACCATTTCTTTCCTTGTTGCTCATTTCCTTCTCTTTCTCTATTATTAGGTGATCTGTCAATTTTTCATGACATTTCCGTCAGTCATCAGGTCATATAAGGTCAAGCTGTAAAATCTTTTTCAAGGTCATCAGGTCATCGTGATGTCATCCAGGCGCCATTTTGTGAAATCACATCACTCATATTTTCATAACGAGTCATCAAAAATGAACCATATTTTACATACATGAACTTCAGGTCAAGGGTCAACATAAAATGTCCTCAAAATCCGCGCACGCATCATCAAAATTTAAAAATGCTCAAAATCACTTTTTAATCAAATTAGAGTACGGTTCAGGACATTTTAAGAATTTAAAAATTTTCCGTCCGTGCGCGTTATGCGCGCGCGCAGCAAGTACATAACGTAAAAACGCCGTTTTTTCGCATGGTATGTCTTTCTGACACTATTCTTGACAATTTCCAACTATTTGTCAAACTTTAAAATTCGTGCGCGCGTCAATGGGCATTCTAATGTAAAAAGTGGTAAAAACGTGCCTATCTAAATTCCGCCATAGCTCATCAGAATGCTCGGAAACCCCCCAATTTCTTTACATATTCTGAAAGCCTGGGAGTTGTAGATTTGAATTCATGCAGAATTTTTGCCGATCGCATGTTCTGACGTCATCATATTTGCATATGAACTCAAAAAATGATTTTGAAAAAATTACGTCATCATTTTTGTATTCATTTCATAATACTTCAGTAATAGGTCGTCGATTTTCTCCCAAATTTTGATATGTTATAGCTGAGACAATTCTCTACCAGATCAGTCACTACCATTTTTCATTTGGATGACGTCATCACAGTGAAATTTTCAAGTAAAAACGACATGTCAGAATTTCCCCTATTTGCGTGTTATGTCTATGGAAGATGATTTTTTTTCGAATCATGAATCTACATGACATCGTTCTCTGAGCAGTATCTCAGTTATTTTTGGTCTATTTCCTTCCAGATTTTAATATGTTGTAGCCTGATAAATACTCTTTCTATGAGGGTTCGGTTTTTTCAATCTGATGTCGGGATCATTGTCAATTTTAAACTATAAAATGTGATTTGAGAATCCCGTTTTTCGTTTACGTGTTATCTCTATGGGAAATATTTTGGTATATTGGTCAAAGCACTTGCCTCCCATTCCGGTGACCCAGGTTCGATCCCCGGTGGTTCCATAAATTTTTTTTTTTGCTTCTTTTTGCCTGTCATTTTACCATCCTCTTCGACTATTATTATCATTATCATCATTGCCATGATATCCACGAATCATCCAAAATTCATGTTCACACACTTTATGCCCCATTGAAACAAAGGGGGCGCTATTTCACTAATAATGTTGTAGCTAGAGCCTACGAATTGAAAATGCTAGGAAAGCGCTGAAATCATAAAAATCTTGATTAGATTCATTATAATTAATGTCCTCGTGATATCAACGTCATCTTTCACATTATCATTTTGTCATTCGTCTTCGTCAAAAATATCAAGATCAAAAGACAGATCACCTAATTCGTCTTCAGTGACGAATTCAATGTCTAGTTTCTATTTTGTATTCATTATGTGGACTTTGTATATGCTATGAATTTCTGATTTTTATGACCAAATAATAAAAGATGGAACACTGGAGGCAGCATCACCAAAATCTATAGGCTTCCAGATTATACCAAGATACATCTTCATGCAAAATCCATTGAAAAATGTGACCACCAGAGCGCAAACTATCCACAAAAATATGGCCTTTTACCCCATAAAAGACAGAACACTGGGGGCAGCATCAACCCTGCCGCTTCTAACACACAGGAGTCTATGGGGTTTCGCACACAATTACTCAGGAAAGCTACTGGTATATTGTTTTTACTTGCATGATGTCTAATTCAAATAAGCTAATTATAGAAGTTTATATCAAAAATCCAAGATGGCCTCCCAAATGGCCGATTTTGAACCCCATTGGAGATGATTTTGCGATGGGACCATAATTTTTTTTTAAATTAGACACTAGAGGCATTACAAAAAAAAAATGTTAAAAAAAATCTTGATGGTGCATGGGGACCCCGTTTCTGACTAGACTATCTTATTCCTAAAGAAAAATAAAATAAAATTTAAGAAAAATAAATCAAACCGTCATTTACCTTTATCCTTGTATACAACAAGGCTGAATTATCAACAATACATCTGTGACCTACTTGACTACATGTCTAAATGCTCTAGTATCATACACTTCACATAGAACTTAATAGATATAGAAGATACAAAATAAATGAAGGCAACCCAGAGAAAGAACCCAATTAACACACAGACAAATTACTAATTTTTTAAAAGGAGGCAGAAAGATACAAGGACTAGCATGTACAGGTACATGTACATGTATTTGGATTACAAAATCCCCAATAAAAGGTACTAAAAAAAATCTATCCGTGTCTAAACACATTGTGGACTTTATGATTAATAACAAATAAATAAAGATAAGAACAGAAAAAACACTTCAGACTTCAGGAGTCCATAAATGTTAGTACTTTAGGAAGGGAAAAGCACATATAATTTTATCAAATGATCCCAAATAATAGATGCTTACTGAAGTATATAGGCCTTTATCTGCCATGGCCAGCAAAGAGGGCTTTTCAATAAAGCTGGAATATGCCTGATCAAAGAAGTCATTTGAGAATTGATGCAGCATTAAAAAAAACCCTACTCAAGAGCCGTCCAATAACTGACCAAGGCAGATAACCAACAACCCTAGTATGGACAAAATGGAGTTCTGGGTATGGTTGAAAACCCTTCACCCTAATCAGGCCGGGTGGGGGAGAATCTGCCGACGTTTCGCGCGATATTTTCGCAAGGCCAAAAGCAGTTGCCGCGGCATTTCGTGACTTTTTCTTTTGAATCTCACGCATCTTTTGATATAAAATTTGCGATGTCCCAGCATGCGGTTCCGAAGTAATGCAACATTTCGTACTTGCACGTCAGAATCCCCCCCCCCTGCTGTGTCATAGCCAAAATATCCGGCCTGATTAGGGTTAAGAACAGACAACATATTAGTTTCAAAATAGCAACAGAAAATATTTATGTAGCAGTGCTCCATGAATTTTCTTTTCTTCTTAACCTTTAAAACTCTATGCATACATCCTGTTTAGTTGTACATTCAACAGAATATAACTTTACCTCCATTGTTATATATGATAAAAACAGAAACTTTTGCAAATGGCAATAAGCCTATGTTATGACAAAAGTGATTCAATTATTTTGCGGCAAAATCTTATATATCTTGACCACTCACAACCTTGCTAATTTTTTCGGTCTTACTGAACTTTCAGCGAGTGAGGAAGGTTAAATAGGGTCTTAAACCCTCCTCCCTTTCCCCTCTGCATCCCAGAACTCCACAATGACAGAACATTCTTGAAAAATAAACAATGATTAGTAATTGTGTGAAGAAATGATCCTGGAAGGATACTCACTTATCAGCACTCCTGTCCTGAGTCTGTGAAGGAAGCATAAAAGTCCTTGGTCGATGAGAACTCTGATTGAAATGTGATGGGTAAAGACATTATATCATCTGCTTGAAAGTTAAAAGGGTGTTAACTCTGTGATATGAATTTATGCCCTTCTATATCTCAGCATACAATGAACAACAGATGCAGACTGGAATGTGGGGGGGGGGGGGGGGGGGTGGTGAACACATGTCGTCGTCAGCCGAGAAACGACACAGGTATGTCCAAATGTATGGCCTAACACGCTTCTGGCTCTCACAATATTCCATTGGCTGCTAGGAGAAAGGATCTTCAACCAATTTGGGCCTTGAACTGGTTTCTCATTTTACATCTACATTCAAAGCTATCCATAAAGTACACCCAGGGAAAACTGTTATGGTAGTCACTATAGTGAGGTGGCCATCCTCGATAAGTTCTCTCATACATATTTTCTTTTGGAAGACTACAGTAAACATGACCATGGTATAACAGTCGGTTCTACATATTAAACATTATGTCAAGTTTGTCTGGTCAAACCTGCAACAATGGCCACCTCTGTAAAAAAGTCAAGTGTCTCTAGTGGTCATCTCTACTGTCTCCCTCTAATAATGATCATGATAATAAAATCAATATGTCTTGTTTACCAGATTAGCCTCATCAGTACTAAATATAGCCCTGCTATCATATTATATACCTGACCTTACTACAGCAACTGTTGCACTCGGTTCATTCAAGGAATAGATCCTACCAGGTTTTATTCCTACTTCTAGGAATAAATCTGTATTGAAGAACCTGTCTATAAAGAAGGCTTCCTCTCTATATTGGCAACTTTTTTCTGTTTCTCTTCTGTGGCCTTGACTTACAGCAAATATTCATAAAAATGTTTTTAACTGTAATTATTTCAGGAGTTATTATTGAAACATATAACATAACGACCTTCTTTTCTCCCAGGCAGCCAACAGACGTAAACTCTTTAGAATAGTCAAAACTCTAGTAGAAAGACCATACTGTAAATGCGGAATATTTCGCGCAGTGGAAATTTCTGCGCATTTGGCGCATCAGCGAAATTAAAAACATGTGAAATTCACTTTACTCAGCCGAGCGCGAAAAAATTAATAGCGCGAAAATTTCCACTTTTACAGTACATGGAACACATGACCATAAACAAATATGTATAGTTAGGGAGGAGAGAGTGTGGATGTTGTAGGTGATCTTTCTACAGACTGAGGTAAAAACTTGGGGAGGGAAACACTGACTGCCCCCAATTTGCCCTTCCCACAATGGGAATGGGGAGAAGGAATGGAAATCTAAAGCTCTATCAAATTTGAAATAAAATTGTAAAATCAGCACTGATTTTCTTATTTACTAGATAAATCTATATACCTACCTATTATGCTTAGTCATTTGACTACGCTAACCCGTTCAAGAACTTAACACAAATGAGTCACAATATTGTGCGCACCTCCCGTAATCCTATTGTTCTCCCCTTCGCCACTCACCCGCAGCAATACGCAACGGCCATCTTCCTCTTTTGCGAGCAACCCCAAGTAGTAAAACATGTTGCTTGCAAGGCAAGGGGAAGGGAGGGAGGGTCATAGGTAGGTACAATGTATATAGATTTATCTAGTAAATAAGAAAATCAGTGCTGATTTTACAAATTTACTGCAATAAATCATATATATACCTACCTATTATGCTAGACTAGCACCCATTAAAAAACCGGGTGGCATGTTTTAAGTGAAGAAGGGAACAGGATTACAAAGACACAGCCGCCTTCAAGGTAGCCGACGCAAAAATTGCCTCTCCTGCAGGGACGAATAGCTTCGACAATCCATCTAGAAATGGAATCAAGAGAAGCAGGAGAAAAGGGCTCTCGAGTGTTCAGGAACAACTGATCATTTTTGCGACGTGTCTTAGTCTTATCAATATACCATTTGAGAGCTCTAGCAGGACACCAAACCTTGTCCTCACGCACTGACGAAAAGTCAGCTAGCGGACAAAGAAAAATTTCAACAGGGCCAGAAGAAGCCGTCTGATTCTTGGCAATGAAAGAAGCTTTAGGAATCAATCTAACGCCTTTTCTCTCCCAACGACCATGACCGGGAGTAAGACAGAGGGCAGGAAAGGTACTGTGCCTCAGACGGTTCGAAAGGAGGTTTGGCTAGGGCTTCTAGAACCCGAGGCAAACTCCAAGACGGGACCAACTGAGAACGAGGGGGACGTTTCAGTAAGAAAGACCGAATAAATCCACTCAACAGCGGGGAATTAGAAATCCCCGAATGAATGGCATTGATCGCAGACCAGTAGCCTCGGACAGTAGAGATAGAACTCCCTTTGTCAAACAGCGAGATTAGAAAATCTGCGATTGAACCAATAGGAGCCTTAGACAGGGTTTGATCCATTGACACCACTGGAAAACGGCTGAAAGACGGGAATTGTAAATTTCCTTAGTAGAGACTCTACAACTGGACATTAAAAAGTCAGCGGCCCTTTCAGAGAGACCCGACTGTCTTGCAGATTCCCCGATAGGGGCCAAGCAGTCAAATGAAGGGACGCCGGACTGTGGTGAAGAATCCCCGAGAGGGGTTGCGACACCAGATCCGCTCTCAGCGGAAGAAGGAACGGTTGAGCCACCAGAAGGCTCACTAACTCCGGGAACCAATTCCTCGTGGGCCAAAAAGGAGCTATTACAAGCACCCGAGCCCGATCTTCCCTGATCTTCTGCAAGACTCACGGGATCAGCTGGAAGGGAGGAAAGGCAAACCCTCGAAGATTCTCCCAACTGAGAGAGAAAGCATCCAGGGCCCAAGCCTCCCGGTCGCGAACACGGGAGCAGTACCTCGGAAGCTGGTGGTTCAGAGCTGACGCAAACAGGTCTACCTCCAGCAACTGTAAATGCGGGAAAAGACCTCTGGATGAAGCTTCCATTCTGATGGAAGACACCTGCCCCGGGATAGAAAATCCGCAATGAGGTTTTCCTGACCGGGGATGAAAGAGGCAATGGGCATGATCGCCATGTGACGACACCACCTCCTCAGCTGTGCTGCTAAGGCATCCAGGGTGGCAGATGGATATAAGCCGCAACTGCGACATTGTCCGTAAGGATCAGAACTGAACGACTGAGAAGTCGACTCCTGAAGTGAAGCAGGGTTAAGAAGACTGCCATGATTTCCAGGATATTGATATGGGGTAAAGTCCCAAGATGAGACCAATCCCCCGAAACCGTGGTGCCGTTGCAATGTCCGACCCACCCTAGCCGAGAGGCATCTGTCGAAACCGAGATCGACGGAAGGGGGGTACGGAAGGACTTGCCTCGTGCGAGAAATTCCACATTCGTCCAACGGGAGAGAAGGGATTTGATTTCTACTGGTACTGGAATCCAGACCAAGAGAGAATCCTTGCACGGTTTGTAAAACCTGAGGAGATGCCTCCGAAAAGGCCTCATAAGGAACCGGCAATCCTCTAGAACATCGACTAGACTGGCTAGATAACTTAAGAACTGAAGCCACTGTCTGGCCCTGACTTTTCTGGCCAGAATGAGCTTGCGAGCTGCCGAGACAATAGTTAGTATCCTGTCTCGACTGGGATAATTCATTCCGAATGTCGAACACAGCCCCAAGAAAAACCGGGCTGCGAGTAGGAACCAAATCTGACTTTTCCCAATTTATTAGGAAACCTAAGTCTTAAGTGACTTTGAAGAGCAAACGTGCCTCGTCTAACAGACGTTCCTGCGACTCCGCTAAGAGGAGCCAGTCGTCCAGGTAGCAAAACAGCCGAAGGCCGCGGCGCCTCAGCGAGGTTACCAAAACGGCTACTACCTGCGTGAACACCCGAGGGGCTGGACGCAGCCCGAAGGGAAGAGCACGAAAGCGAAAAAGTCTTTGAAAGGAAGGAAAACCCCAGAAGATGAATAGGGATATGGAAATACACATCTTTGAGTCTATCGAGATCGCGTAATCCTTCCTCTTGATCAGCGGGAGAATTAAGGAGAGAGTTTCCATCCAAAAATGCACCGGAGGAATGAATTTTATTCTTTTCAAATTCAGTTTTCCCGAGCGCTTGGGAATAACGAAGATCGGAGAAAGAGAAAGAGACGGCCGGTCTCTCACCCTTTCTATAGCCCTTTTGTTCAACAGAGATTTGATCTCCGCTGAAGCGTGACAACGAGCCTGGGCAGACATGGGAGGTGAACGAGATCTTAGAGCCCCTCCCGGGAGCGAGGCGGATAGATCTATGAAGAATCCGCCTCGCACTACGGAAACACGAAGGCGTCCCCGGTGATGGCCTCCCAAGCCGGGAGAAAAAAACAAAGTCGGCCACCTACCATATCGGACTGAACAAGCGACCGGGGAAGACCGTCAAAGACTAGGCTTAGCCTTGTGCGAAGCAGTCGCCTTGCCTTGCAGGGAGCCACAAGTACCTCTCGAAGAGCCTCTGCCACGCCCCCATCTCCCACGAGGAGGGTATGACTGAAACTCAGCAGGCAAGCCCCCAGAAACCCGACTGTGTTGTCCCAAAGTGGGAACAACAGGCCTCCGACGGGCAGGGGCCCGCGTCGGCTTAAAGGAACTGCTTAGTTATCTCAGTGATCTGCTAACGCGCACCAATCTCCCTCTGAAAAACTGTAGCGAATTGTCCGCCAAAGAGTGAAGGACCCCGAGACGGGACATCCCCGAGAAGTGACGCAATGTCTGTCTCCTTAACCCCATGCGCCGGTACGTAACCGAAGCCGCCGCACTGGAAAGTTGTGACCACTGCAAACAGGAAAGAGTGTGCAGCAGGTCATCAATAACCAGCTTATCACCATCAGTGACATTCAACTCCGCCTGGGACCTGAGGTCGGAGAGAAAACCTTGAAATGCAACCAAGCGCATACCAGCTCTGACTTGGCCTTAAACATTGCTCCAACGCTTATCCACATTCTTAAAGGAAGAAGAAGTAAGCTGATTGGTCGCACACAGACGTCGACCAACCGCTAAAATCTCCGGAGAGAGAGACTTAGCTTTGAAAAGGCTAACTTGATCTTGGGGAACCAAAGGCAAAGGCGTTACCCTTAATCGAAAAAAAGGGAGCTTAACAAGGAGCGCTGATTCAATGCGGTCATACTCCGCCTCAAAATCCTCCGCGAGAGAAATACCCTCGGAGGAATCCTGCTGTCTGAACCAGCGTGAAGTCGAACCGTGCTCGCGGGCGGACTGAAATTCAGGGAGACATTTGGACAACAATGCAATCGCCGCTACCCCACAAAGGGAGAGCGATTGAGGCCCTGCCTGCTCCAACAATGTCGATTCAGAAACCGAAGCTTGAGAAGCCGCATCCAAATCTGGCTCCGCTTGAATTGATTGGGACAATGGTCCACGAACAAAAGCCGAATCAGGCGAACACTCCCATGGGCCACTATAGGTCTCGTCATCCGGCGGAGCCCCGAGGACTGCGCATATAGGAAGCACGAGAGACCCCGTCTCAGACAATGACGAATCGAGCACAAAAGGCTGATCAGTCTCAATGTCAGACCCCGGAAGAGGGATAGAAGCAGGGGCTGTGGTATCTCGTAACAGGGATCAACCCTGCCGTTGGGCAAAAACCCGCATCATGCTGATTATCTCAGATAGAGAAGGGTCAGACGGGCAAGAGGCAGGCAAAACCTTGCTTCTTTTTAGGTGGCTCAACAGGAGCCGAAGCCGTGACCCGTTTCTTAGGGCGGTTCTCCGAAACAACTTCGGAAACACGAACCAAACCCTCAACAGAGTGATGCCCGCCTCCCTCCAGGGGAGAAGTGCACTAAGGGTATGTACCCAAAGTCTTGCACATACTACCCATACTGGCTGAGCAAGAAGATACCATGGGTCGGGCGCTCAAGGCGCCCAGTGCGAGGGCAGACTGGGACGAGGTCCCAGTATTCGCCCACCGACTACTAATAGTATGTGAACTCACTATTTTTCCGCCCGTGGGACGACAATAGGAGAGCAGTAGAAGTCGCGCACTCAGGTGTCCGAACCTGATGCTCCGTAGAGCGCCCATAATTGTTGGCTCGAGCCCTCCCATCAGCTGGCAAAAGCAACAGCCCGGGTAGTACTCGCTCCCCCATACGGCATCGGCCGGGGGCTAGGGTATGAGAACCCAGACCAACATGGGCGGTGCCCGTGAGCTGCCCCGCAGTAGTGGCATGGGTCTCCCCTAGCGGATTTATGCGAGTCATCGCTACCGTGCTGGAAACAGACGTCCCCCCTTCTGGTCTGAGCGACCGGGGGATTGGATTTGTGATATCCAAACCACTAGAGCTTGACGCCACCCACCCCGAAGCCTCTGGCTTCGGAGTTGACGTCCCAAGCTCAACTAACGCCACCCGCCCCAAAGCTGCATGCTCCGAGGCTGGCAAACCCTGCAGGGAAACACCACTGGGCAACTTACCTGAAGCCCTCCTCCCTCCCCCATGTACGAAAGTACTTGCTAGACGACTCTTCGGAAGAAGCAGGTCTCCGCGACCTAACAGCTTCTTCTTCCGAACTCATAATGCTGCAATAAATCAGACAATAAAGTATACAAAAATATGAAATACTTTAAAAGAGCAGGTAATAATAAATCCTAAAATTTTTGGGAAACGCACAAATTTCCACAGACAAACACTGTTAATACAAACACCGAACCTAAACCGGATCGGGTCAAACGGAAACACCAGCAAGACACACAGAAATAACTACGTTGGGCTGGCCGTGAAAAGGAAAATAACTGCCTGGAAAACAATCATAAAATATCCCTTGCAATCGGCAAGAGTAACATAAAAACACAAGAGTACTATAATCTTAGACGAAAATAAGTACAGAAAAGTGCTTTTAAGGGCGAAAGAGCGCTGAAAAGATACAAAACGACCGGATTTCAGGAGTGCCGTGACTCGACAACCTAACTCGATGGGGGCGAGCAAGAAAGAGGAAGATGACTCGAACGGGTTAGCATAGTCAAGTGACTCAGCATAATAGGTAGGTATATATGATTTATTGCAGTAAATATCGTATTTAGCGTATAGAGCACATAGAGACATGCTCCGCAAAGTGTTATGCGCTATATAAGAATTGTTAATTATTGTTATTATTATTTACATGCGACTTTTAGCAACAATATTGGCCAAGCCACTCCTGTCATATTGCCCCGTACGACATATCGAGGTGGAAAAGTATTTGCCAGGCTTCTGTTTGTAGCCCTGGATTCTCTTAATTTCCCATACTTTAAAATGATACCAAAGAAGTGAGCTTTACTTCCACTGCTATTTTATTAATAATATCGTCAACTTTATCCTGTATGACATATTTTATGGTGGACAGGACATGTCCCATATGCTACAAGAATGCAATAATTGCTTATGCCCAATTTTAAATATCAATTTCACTTAGGAATATAGATCTTAAGTATGAAACTGGGATAAGCTCCTGTAAGCTCACAAAGCAAGGTTTCAAAGTTTTTTAACCTGTAGGTCAGATACATGTAACAAAACTGCAGTGAAGTTGTTGCGTAAGACATATTTCATATTTCAATACATATTGCTATTTTTATGATATGTGAAAGTTTCAAATTTCTTAATATTCTGTTTTCTTAATTAAATTGTGTCCATTTAAGAGGAAACAATTTGATCATGTTTGTTAAGTAAAAGGGATCAGTTCCAGAGATGTCCCATAAAACATATTGTCTTGAAAATATTAATCTTGTGCATTTTTTTCATGAAAGACATTTTCAACAATAGAGGTGTACTAAAGTCTTCTTTGATATCTAGACTGTCCAATAAAGTGCAATTTTATTTATATTTTTCAATGCATTTCACAGAGTTTTGGGCCTAAATTTAAATTTCTAGAAAATCATTTTTAACTGTGTCCCATACAACATATGATATGATGATTTCAGCTCTATAAATACCAAGAAAAGGAAATTGATAGTTGCTTGTTATATATTCATAGGGCCACTAGGCAGTACTTTGAATACCATAAAACAAAACTTCACTACTGATTCCTTTTCTTTCAAGGCGAGAAAATGTTGTCTAAATGTCCTGTATGATATATACTGTACAGAATCGCACAAAAGGTGATCTCATGAACACAATTCTTTCTTATATTTCTTCCACTATGCACCTTATCATTCACTGCATGAATGCCAAATCATTCTGATGTTCTTTTAAGATCTCCTAGCAATGCTGGTTATAACATTAAGAAAATTGGGGAAGGCTTTTTATCAAGTATTCTAACACAAGATTGTACAAACATGTGTACATGAAATTCCATGTGACAGTGAACTTCACTGATGACAAGCAGAACAGAGATCAATTAGGATTTAACATCATTAGTATATCCAACTTTATGTAAGAAAGATGATTCTGTCTTTATATCATAGCATGATAGATCAAATCTAAAGCATGTTCTTTCTTACATGTTAATAAAACCATCAAAATATGAAAGTTTTTACACAACTTTACACAAATGCTAATTTTTGTAAAGTCTATATTTTGCACCTTTTCACAAAAGTGGCTTTTGCTCCCTTTGGTGTCATTTGATAGAACAGACCTTATTTTATCCACAGGTCTAAAAATTTCCTGAAAATAGTTTGAAATATTAATTTAGACTTTTACAACTAAGACTTTATACAACCGTCATTTTTTTAGAGGCAATTTGACATAGGACCAATGGGACGTAGATCTGATTAAGACCAATGTGACCAAAAGAATATACATGTATGACTAATTATACATAGAACCAATGAGAATTAGGACCGGTGATATGACGAAATAGCTTTTGGACTATTGAGCCCTAACATGCCTTAAATGATACCTGAGCAGATGCTGCTGTGGGTTTCCTTCTTGAGAGCACAGGACTGATAGATGGTGATGAAGGTGTACTCCCAGTAGCTGTGATGGGGCGTGATATTTCTGGCTGATCCCTCTTCACTGATAGAATATCCTCAGCCTCCTAATGAACCACACACAACACAAAACAGAATTATAAGAGTTATGCTAGTCCTTACTAATTAACATTTTTGACAGCAAAATAACAAGATAAACAAATAAAATTGTAAAATCGGTACTGATTTTCTTACGTTAGGATTACTATTTCTGAAAATTGTAACTGTAATTCATTAATTGTATCTTATTTTATTCTATTTCATTTATGTAAAGTCACATGGATTGGAAAAGAAGACCTTCGGGTCATAGTTATTTGGTTAATCTTTTTCTTTTCCCGGCATCCATGTGACTCTCTTCTAATCTACTGTTTTGTATCTTCTGATTTCTTGATTTTTGTCTTTGCCGAATAAATAATAATAAAATAATAATAATTACTAGATAAACCTACATGTATATATACCTACCTATCTTTCCTTGTCTCCTGACTAAGCAACCCAATCAAGAACTTTTACATATGTAAGTCACATATAGTGCACACCCCCCGTAATCCATTATCTCCTTCGTCACTCACACGCATGAATGCGCAACGGCAGCCGCAAAGGGTAAAACATGTTGCTCGCAAGGAGAGAGGTACATGCAGAAGGGAGGGTCATAGGTACATGTAGGTCAGAAAAATCAAACCTGATTTTATTATTTGCTAAATAAATTGATGTATCTGCCTATTATTGCTAGTTTGGTCCAAAATACGCTACCATCGAGAAAACAAAAAGTCACACTCGAGCATGCCCCACCCCCGTACGCCACCTTCCCATAGTCACATGCACGCACATGCTTGCTATCTTCCTCTAACGAGCTGCCAGAGACAACGTTTGGGACATGTTGCTTGGCAAGGAGAGGGGACGGAGGAAGGGATAAAGGTAGATATATCAATTTATTTAGCAAACAGTAAAATCAGTTTTGATTTTTCTGATTTACTACAATAAATTAATGTATCTACCTATTATTGCTAGATTAGCACGGATAAAAATCTGGGGTGGCATATCCCAAGGGAAGGAGGCTAACAGGGGTCCAAGGCAGAAGATGCCGTTCTTAAGACAAAGTCGCGAACTGGTAAAGGAAGTGAAGAATTGAGAGGCCGCAAAGAGCCCTCAAGAAGCCCTCTAGGGCAGTGCCCTGAAAAAAGAAGTGCTAAAAAATTAATGCTTCTGGTATAATGCGCTCTAGGTTTGCTAACTGCGAAAAAGGGCGTCCGGGCCAGCGCCTGGATGACCTCAACAATTCATCTGTAAATGGATTCTCTAGAATCAGGGGAGAAGGTTCGCGAGAAGAGAGAATCTTTGCTCGTCCGAGCGGCAATTCATAGTTCTGTCTTAGTTACCATTTTAGCGCCCTCACCGGACACCAGACTTTGTCCTCCTAGACTGAGAAGTCTGATGGAGGGCTGAGAAACACCTCAAATGAACAGGAGGAAGCCGTCCGATCTTTGGCTACAAGGAGGGCTTGGAAAAAGGCGAACACCTTGCCTTTCCCAACAGATGCAACCGGGAGAGGTAAAAGGAGCATGAAGAGAACTTATTCTCTGCCCTGAAGCTGGCGATAAGGCAAGGTCTTGACAGACACGATGAAGAGATGCCTTACTCATCAGAACAATGGAAGGCTTTGAAGCATGTAAGGAGCCTTAGGAAGGTTCTAAGCCGGAGCCAGCTTTGGATTTGCTGGTCGTTGTAAGAAAAACGATCTCAGCAACTTAGTCAGGTAATGGGAGCTAGAACTCCTGAGCCATCTGGGAAGCCAACATGAAAGGTGGCAATGGCAATCCACGGATAGTGGAAGAGACCTACCCTATGAATGAAGGAGGTCAGAATCTGCGAACGTGCCAACCGAAGCCTGTAAAGAGACCTCAAGGAATCTCTACAACTCTGGAGAATAACTGAGAGGCTCTCCAAGAGAGTCCCAAAGTCCTAGCACCTTCCCCGAAAAAAAAAACGGCCAAACGGCCAAGCGGTCAAGCGAAGGACCTCGGGCCGCTGAAGGAGGATCTGAGAAAGAGGCTGAGGCACCAGATCCGGCCTCAGCGAGAACGGAAACGGCTGTCTATCCAGGAGGGACAGGAGTAGGGGAAAACCAAACTCCCCTCGGTCAGCGCTCAATCCTCGTTGATCTTTCTCAGGACCCGAGGGATCAAAGGAGACGGAGGGAAAGCATACCCCCGAACGTGTCCCCAATGGAGAGCGGAGGCATAGAGTGCCCAAGCCTCCGGTTCCCATACCCGAGATCAAAACCCTCAGAAGATGGTGGGGAGAGCGGTTGCGGGAGAAGATCGCAAACCACCTGATACAGGGACCACTCGGATGGGAGACGCTTGCCCCAAGACAGGAAGTCTGCTGGGAATTTCTTGTCCGGTAGTAGGAGGTAATCCGAACGATGTCGTTCGTCCGACACCACCTCCATGACCCTCAAAGGGTCAATCACGAACGGATAGTATTGAGCCGGCGTGAGCAAAAGGCTCTAGAGAGCCAGGCACCTGCAATCAGGGCCGGGTATCGGCAAACCAGGGCCGAATATCGACAAAGGAAACCCCTAGCGAAACAGACAAGCGCTAGGCAGCGGACTGTTTAGCCCAGTGAACGTGCGTAAGAGCTACACTGCTAGGAGGAACGAAAGTGAAGAAATGCAAGACAGAATTTTGATTTAATTTCTGTCTGGCAAGGAAGTGACTGAAATGTCCGTCCATCAAATTAATAAGGAGTCAAAAGGGGCCTGAGCTTTCGATCCTAGCAGAATCTTCGTCAGAGGCAAAAAGACAAACATAAAGAGCAAAACAAGCATATATCGTGTGTTGAGAGCCAGAAGGGCGTTAACTCTGTGTTAAAGCATACGAGTTAACGCCCTTCTGGCTCTCAACACACGATATATAGACTACATGTAACAGGAACTGTAAGGGAGGAGCTGTGGACACAAAACAATGGGAACAAAATGGGACTGTGGGGAGTCAAAAACCATAAGTCAAGTGGGTGTGGAGGGGATTAAAACAAATACAAAGGCGTGGAGATCCAAGGAGAGTAATGAGTAATGAGCCCCAAGCTCAAGGGTGGGTAACCTGTGAAAGCAAAGGATATTAAGTGGGGAGGCAACATCAAACAGGATAAGGAACAATGCAAAGACAAGAGAAAGGAACAATGCAAAGACAAGAGAAAGGAATAAGTGCTGTACAAGTCCAGTGCATCGGAGTGGTAGGGCAGAAAATAAAGAGGGAGTCTAGTTGTTAGACACCAAGTGCAAAATATATGGCATATATATATATAAGAGCAACAATTGGCTCACACTCTTTAAAATGGTGGGGTAGTGTATTCGGGTGCTAATTATATAGAGGCAACAAAATTGTAAAATCAGCACTGATTTTCTTATTTACTATATAAATCTATATACCTACCTATTATGCTAGTCCTTAAGAATGTGTGCAACCAACAAAACCGGGAGACCTACACCTTGCAAGCTCTGCTTTTTAGTCAACCCTCCTTCACTTTCAATTTCATGTTTAATATATATGCATTGTATTTTGCAATTTGAACTACATAATAACATGCAAATGTGTAAGTTGAAAGTGGAAAATGAATGAATGAATGAATGAATTTTAATGATGGCCATTTATCTCTTCCCAAATTGGTGAAGAAAACAAATTAAAATGAGGATAATTATTAGAAATACTGAAAGCTTCAATTGGTGCAGAGGAGTGATGCTTAGATGCAGTAAGCAAGATACATCTTTTCCTAACTCTGGGCAATATCTGCACATCTACAACTGTGACATATTTTAAGCTTTGTTGCCTTGATCTCACATCTGATGTCAGGCGCACAATGCACAATCCGACTGCGATCCGATTGCTCTGTGACTGTGAGCCCAATCGGATCGCAGTCACAGGACATCGCAGACTGTACGATTCCACTAAAACCTATTATTTTGCAGCGCGTGCGGATTTTGCATCGAAGTAACCATTTTCATCATGTCCTGTATATTACATCAATTAAGAAGACAAAGTCTCTTGTCTGAAAATAACATTGATTTACAAAACAAATTTTAATATGGCATGAAAAAGAGACATAACAACGAAGCTTTTCGACCTGCACTCGTCAGGTTATCACGCAGGTATATAACAAATTACTTGAAATCAACTATATTATACTCGGTGAACCCGGACGCAACCTAGACGCCGTAATTTCAGAACAATCGCAAAGCTTGGACGAACTCCTTTGGTCTGCACAGAAGAGGTTCTTGCGATTGAATGTAAGCAGCTTCCAGAAAGCGTAAATGCGCTGAGCTTCTGGCCCGGGACATAATTGAGAATTGATCGTCGGCATAGCTTTGTGCGCAAGCTGGATTGTTCAGCAAGTGGAGACCAATCGCTGAATCGCATTTGGCTATCTTTGGTCTGTTAGCGTGCATTTCAGATTTGCAGGCACGGACGGGCTGTGTGCGCTGATTGGTTGTACGGTTCCGAATAATCGAGGGAATGTGTTGTTTAATGCGATCAGCCAACTGCTGAGAAGTACGGCCCACGTACCTGGCATCGCACCGGCACTGAAATTGGTAAATAACATTACTCAAGTGGGGGGTGGGTAGTACATCCTTGCTAGTTGACGGTAGCATCCTGTGTGTAGAAAACACAATGCGTGTCGAAACCGCGTAATAGCAACGTGACACTGCGTGTTTGATCTGACTGGCGTATTTGTCAGATACCTTACCCCTCCAGGGTAGTTTGAGATACACGGGGCATTTGGCAGGTCCAAATCTGGTGTCAGATTTGGATTGTGCCTCCAGCGTCCATGTTATGGTGCGAGATATAACATGCTCAGGGTAACCATTGTCAAGGAGAATAGTTTTGCTGTGTTACAATCGGGGAAAAAACTGAGTACATGCATCGTTTACACAAAATAGCTCATTCTTTTTTTGAAAATAGTCACAAGAACCAACCCTGAGAGAAAGTGGGGTAGGAATGAGAACTAGAAGATGAAGACAAGGGTATATGAGAAAGAGGTTGCCGACATGTCTGCTGGGGGATGGACTTCGATCAAGGGCAAGGGGGAGGAGAGGAGTAAAGAATAACATATTAAGAGTAAGCCTGAGTCATATCGAATATTTCATAATCCGGGATTCGACGGCTTTGATTCTATCGAATACAGGTTAATCGATAAATGATGTGCGGTGAAAACAGTTGCACACAGTTGCACGCAGTGCATGCACCATGCACCGGTGACCGGTCCGCTGGCATCGCGGGCATAATGGACTCTCTCGCTGCTCGCTAGCCAATGGCTAGTAAAATCACAGCGGACGAGCCAAAATCTTAAATTTCTAGTCCGTATGGCTAGCCAAAATATAGTGTCGACACACCCGACAATGATTCAAATTCAAATAATCTTACTTTGTCTTTGGAGACGTTTGTTCGATGCAAAAAAAAAACACCAAATAGTAAAATTACGAAATAAACTTTTCGTCGCTCATGACGTGACTCGACTTCATTCAGCTTCGCTTCACATATATAGATCATTCAGAAGTAATTGCCAATTTGATGAGAGTGTGATATTAGTTATTGCGTACACTCGTACTCATGCGCGTATTTATCATGTTCAATTATACAATTGTCAAATTGACAATGCAAAGAGAGTGCAAGAATATTATCGTAAACTTCAGTTCGTAACTACGAAACGATTGTTCCATAGAGAAAGCACAGGTAAAGCGCGACGTCCTCCGCCAGCGAATTAGCGAAAGTTAGCCGACAGTTTGAACTTTGAAGTCGCCTTCACGTTCTCTGCTAGTATATATGCTGTACGTTACGGAGTTTCTTTTTTTATTTGCTTTTTTCATGGTGGTTACGGTAGTCAAAAATCTGGCGGACTACAAATCGATGCACCGGATTTGCCAAAACGTATTCGGGATTCGATGTCTTCGATCGAACACCGGCTAACCAATCGATTTGACTCAGGCTTAATTAAGAGAGAATGAAAGGCACAGAAAGAGAGAGAGGGAGGGGGCTGTAGAGTTATTAAGGGGAGAAATGAAAAAGATGGAGTAAAATAACAAGAATGAGAAAGAGTGGGCAAAAAACAGAAGAGGTGAAAAGAATGGTGGAAATGAAAATAGAGAAATAAGGTCAAAGTAAGACACGGAAAAGTAGAGCGGGAGAGAGATAGAGAGAGAGAGAGAGATGGTGGGGGGAGAGGGAGGCGAGACTGAGTGTAAAAGAATAAAGTGGGTAAAGATGCAGGCAGGTCCCATATTGTAGAAAAGTAGCATTGAGCCGAGATGGAAAGAAAGAAGAACGGCAAAGGAGGAAAGACCCCCCCAAAAAAAAAAAAAAAAAAAAAAAAAAATCTCAAGTGAGATAGAAAGAATGTGCGAAGAGTAAGACAGAGTAAAAAAAGAGAGGACTTACAAGGAAGGAGAAAGAAATGAAGCAAGAGCATGAAGAGGGAGAGAGGGGAAGAGAAAGCTAGGAAAGACTGGAATAATAATAAGATTCATAGAGTCAGACAGCTTGGTACAAAGAGAGAAATTGATATAAGAAAGAATGAAAAGGGGAGGGGGTTCTAGATTTAAAAAAAAATGTTTATGGATAATTCAGTCCCCCTCCCCCCTCTCTTTCTCACACAAACTTTTTTTTTTCGAGATCATCTTTTAATGTTGATCCATAATTCATCTCCGTCTCTCTCTCTTTCTATTTTTCTTCCTTCCTCTCAATCCCTTTCTTTCAACTTCTCTATGACTGAAGTTTCCTTCCATTCCAATTCAATAATCAACTCCAAATCTTTGTATGGAACATTCATTTAGAGATAAAGTCTTAGTACATATCCAGACTCACTAATTTTCTTTCTCCTGAAACCATCTTTATCTAGCAATTTCATTCTAACTTCCTTCATACCTCTCCTTTATTTCAGTTCTCTTTTAATTTATCTGCCTTGGAACTACTTAAAAATGTATGTAGCAATGCTGATGAGAAATATTAGAAGCATGCCCTTTTTCTATCATGTAATATACAATCGTGTATAGATTGCACAATTTCTGGCATGGTTCTTCAGACATTCATACGACGCCTTGAAACTCAACAATAAACAAAGTTTCATTGCCAAGCTTCTTTATTTTGTTAAATTATTCAATAAATGAAACAAGCTGATCAAAGCAGATAATTCATAGATCTCATTAGATTCATTAACATGTGAAAATAATTGGACAAGTATAAGAAATTTGTGAATGTTGAGAAAACAAATTCTTTGAGAATATCAAATTGGTGAAATGGTAATGTGACTGTGGTGACATTATTTAATAGTGTCGGACAACTCTTTTCGTTTGTTTGTAAACTGGCGATCATAATGTCCATTTTTGCCTTCCATGCTGTTTTCTAATATTAATTAAGGATAACATGATGTCCTCCAGTAAACAAAATGCCTGCTTCTCAGTCACTGAATTTTGAAACATGATTGATTTCATTAATTATGATGACAGAAACAAATGGGATAGTTTTCCTATATACTTGTAATTAGACATGGAGTGCAAATATAGTGATTTTATCTGTAAAGTCAGGAAGGTGGTAAAGGGGGGGGGGGGGGCAGGTCACGGAGCTCTTTTATCACTTTGAGACTAGTGTGGCCTTTCACATTTCAAAAGTATAATCTGTAATTGATGGGAATATAAATGAAAACTGCCATCTTACCTTTACAGATAAGCTTGTGTAATTCCGTACATAATGCATAATGTCAAATATTAACTACAGAGTTAGAAATAAATTCACATGGAAATTTTGAATTTAATCTAAACTTGGTCTACTTTGGAATATTATATTTAACTGCATTAAATACAATTTGGGGTATTCTTTTTAACTTACTGCATAATGAAAATAATGTGTGTGTGTGTGTGTGTGTAATTGGGTTTTTACAGACGTGTAACATGACACCGAGGTGAACGGACGTGTTTTGAGCGGCTCTCCACCATTAGTGTACTATTCTATGACAATGCATCAGTCACGCCCTAATACCCGAGCTGTAACCTCGAAGCAGCACCCGAGTCCGGATACGGGCCCGGTGGAGAGGGATGCCTCTCCCCATGATGGCTCGAACCCTAGCAATGCTGAGCTTCAGAGGGACATCGCAAAGTTCTCAGTTACTCTTGGCATAAAAATCGACAATGTAAAGGAGCAAATTAGTGCCATGAACCAGCGGTTCTTAGATATCGAAAGTTCTGTGGAGCTAAACGCTTCCAAAATCGCCGATGTGGAGAATGAGATTCCAAATTTGCGCAGTGCTCTGAAGAAGGAAATCGAAAAAATGGATGAAAAAATGACGCTTATGGAGATTTATAATCGAAAGATGAACCTTCTCTTCTATGGTGTACAAGAGCAGCAAAACGAAAACATCTTTGAGACGCTCCGAAGCGTTTTTAGAGGCCTCGGAATTGATGACGGCAGTGCCAGGAGCATTAAGTTCGCGAATGCCCACAGGCTACCGACCCGCCGAGATCCTGCTGGGAGCAGCAATGAGCCGCAACGCCCGCCGCGCCCTTCACTGATCATCGCCAAATTCATCTCCATGATAGACCGGGATCATGTGCTTTCGGCCTTTGAGCAGCGCCAACGCCAGAAAGCGACGCCGGATCAGCAAGCGCCAAACCCTTCGCGTATCACTGTACGGAAGGATTTACCGCCCGCTCTCAAAACCCGTCGGGGAATCCTAGCGCAAGAGGCCTACAAACTAAGGAAAGAAAAAGGTTTATCAACTCGATCAAGCTGCAGGGAGCCAATATCATTCTTCAAAGCAAGGAAAAGGGCACAGCAACTTGGAATTTGGTTCGGGAATAATAGCGTACGACTACGAGGAAACCGCAAGTATAGTATTACACTTCTTTTTAACACTCTAAATGATTTGAATTGAAGAAGAAAGGAAAGACGTAACCGTGGACTGGAATTCCATGAACAAAGTTTTGGGCTGGAGTTTTTTTGTTCGTTTTTTTGACAATGGAAAGAAAAAAAATGAATTTCAAACTCTAAAATAATATCTTTTAAAACTGGAAAATCACTAAGTTTGGAATATGGCATTTGATTCAAAAACAGTAATGCGTACCTATGAGCAGAACTAACAATTTATTTCATATATTTCAACATCTTTCGAGTTTAAACTGTATGAGGATAACACTTGCTCTTCATTTCACGATTGTTCGAAAGGAAAAAAGCCTTTTTGAACCTTCCTGTGCGTTACGTAAAACTTTAATATTAATTTATATGTGATACACGATAATAGTAATAAGCTCTCAAATAAGTGTGAAACCACGTCAAAATATAGCATTCAAGTGCACCATGATCTATGAATTTTATTTTCAAGTTTGCCATTCCAGTTTTGAAGTAATTGGAAAGTTGAAAAATCAATGGCACAAAGGGAAGTTTCAGTGAGTGTTGGATTTGTTTTTGTTTTTTTTGTGTATGTATTTTATTGGTTAGTGATTTATCAGGCACTGGCCACCCCTGAATATTGTTCATATTTTCCTTTCATCGGTTTAATGGATATACTCGTTAAGAACATCGGATGTGTTCATGGAGGAATGAGGGAGGGATGATTAAATTCTGTGGAAGTGGCCGGGATCTGGTCAGGTGGCCGGTAATGGGCATACTTAATCTGTACGCACTTTCATTATGGAGCAGAGATGTTACTTTTCGGGAAATTTCCTGAAATCAGGAAAATTAAAGTGTGTTTTAGGAAATATGTCGCCATTCTTTTGTAGTAGATATGCCAAATAATGCTCATAATCTTTCAATGGTCCATGCGGGTGGCGTCTCTGCTGTAGAGTTATGCTGGATTTGCATGTTATACTAATGCCGTGAGAATGTATTGTTTGAAGGTGTTGCCATCATTATCCTTTAAATCATAATTATGCTAGTTTGGGATATGCCAAAACACCATTAAGGACATGTTATTTTAAAGATTACAATCGTCCAATTGGACTTTTGAGATCACTGTTCATTTTTTTTTGAAGACATAAAGGTTGGGAGTGACTATTGGGAGTGACTATTGGGAGTGATTATATATTGGGAGAGACTTACATATTTTTAAGCACTCCTTTTAACTATTGGAATGGGATTCAATGAACCAAGTTGTGGTTATAGGTTTTGACACGGATAATTTTTTTTTTTTTTTTTTTATTGTAACTCGTTGAGCAAAAAATTGGTTTATAAATCTCTAAGTTGGAATATGGCTTTTGATACAAAACCATCTAAAGCTTATCTTCTATTGTTTTAAGTACATACGTCACAATTGTGATTATATTTCGATTTTCATCTCTCGAGGTTGATATATATACTGTATGAGAAAATGTTTGAACCTACTCTGTTGGTGTGGCGATCTAATTTCCACTTGAGTTGGAGGGTGATTGGGAACGGTTCTTTTAAAGATAAAACTCACTCGTAGAAAACCCCCCACTAAAATTCGCTCTAACAAGAGTGTACTTAGTCTGACTGATAACACTCGAAAAGGAGCTGTCGGTAATAATCCTACTCCCACCCCTAAAAGAGTTGGAGGTTGGTAACTACATTAGCAGAGTATTCTTTATAGAAAATTGACAGTTTTCGAAAGAAAAAAAAAAAGCTGTTCAAAACATTATTTTGCCTTATGTTAAGTAAAAATTTGAGTGTGGTATTCAAATGGGAAGTTTAATCACCATTAGGTCATTGAAATATCAATGGTACAAAGGGAAGTTCAGTGCGTGTTGGATTTTTTTTTTTTTTTTTTGTATGTATTTTATTGGTTAGTGATTTATCACTCGGATTTCCATACTAGAGTGGGTATGCCCATTGCCAAGGCACTGGCCACCCCTGAATATTGTTCATATTTTCCTTTCATCGGTTTAATGGATATACTCGTTAAGAACATTGGATGTGTTCATGGAGGAATGAGGGAGGGATGATTAAATTCTGTGGAAGTGGCCGGGATCTGGTCAGGTGGCCGGTAATGGGCATACTTAATCTGTACGCACTTTGATTATGGAGCAGAGATGTTACTTTTCGGGAAATTTCCTGAAATCAGGAAAATTAAAGTGTGTTTTAGGAAATATATCGCCATTCTTTTGTAGTAGATATGCCAAATAATGCTCATAATCTTTCAATGGTCCATGCGGGTGGCGTCTCTGCTGTAGAGTTATGCTGGATTTGCATGTTATACTAATGCCGTGAGAATGTATTGTTTGAAGGTGATCCCATCATTATCTTTTAAATCATAATTATGCTAGTTTGGGATATGCCAAAACACCATTAAGGACATGTTATTTGAAAGATTACAATCGTCCAATTGGACTTTTGAGATCATTGTTCATCATTTTTGAAGACATAAAGGTTGGGAGTGACTATTGGGAGTGATTATATATTGGGAGAGACTTACATATTTTTTTTAAGCACTCCATTTAACTATTGGAATGGGATTCAATGAACCAAGTTGTGGTTATAGGTTTTGACACGGATAAATACATTTTTTTTTTTTTTTTTTTTTGATTGTAACTCGTTGAGCAAAAAAATTGGTTTATAAATCTCTAAGTTGGAATATGGCTTTTGATACAAAACCATCTAAAGCTTATCTTCTATTGTTTTAGGTACATACGTCACAATTGTGATTATGTTTCGATTTTCATCTCTCGAGGTTGATATATATACTGTATGAGAAAATGTTTGAACCTACTCTGTTGGTGTGGCGATCTAATTTCCACTTGAGTTGGAGGGTGATTGGGAACGGTTCTTTTGAAGATAAAACTCACTCGTAAAAAACCCCCCACTAAAATTCGCTCTAACAAGAGTGTACTTAGTCTGACTGATAACACTCGAAAAGGAGCTGTCGGTAATAATCCTACTCCCTCCCCTAAAAGAGTTGGAGGTTGGTAACTACATTAGCAGAGTGTTCTTTATAGGAAATTGACAGTTTTCGAAAGAAAAAAAAAGCTGTTCAAAACATTATTTTGCCTTATGTTAAGTATTCAAATGGGAAGTTTAATCACCATTAGGTCATTTTAGCCATTGAACATGTTGCGCATTTACATTTTTCCAAAGTTTCCGAACTAATATAATTTTTTTTTTGTGTTGGAAACCGTCAAAAGGTATCGGGTCCGGTCACGAGTGATGATCGTGCCATTCAAATGATCTGAATTGTTTGAGCATTCAGGAGGGTGAAATTGCAGCATGTTTCCTTGCCATAGTTTTTGTCAGTCAGCTGCTCTGAATTAATTTAAAAGGTTGAATATCAATGACATACAGGGTGGTTTCGTGTTTGTTATGTACGTTTGATGGTCAGTCATTTATTATTAACAGAAGTTGAGCATTTCAAACTAGAGTACGTGGGACTGTTGATTGATATCTGTTATCCATGACATTGGCCGCCCCTGAATATAGGTGATCTTTTCTTTCATCGGTTTAATCTCTTTAAAGGAAGTTTCTGGGCTTTGTTTAATGAACCTCATTATGTATCATTGAAGGGAAAGGGAGGGGTGATCAAATTTCAATGCGGGAGTGGCCGGGATCTGGTTGGGTGGCTCGTAATAATAGGTATACTTACTCACGCTCTTTCAATTCCGAGGTTTAGTGAATCTGACCTAGCATTTTGCTACATTGCAATGTAATACTATATGTGGTATTCCCATGACAATGTATTCTGTCAAGGTGGGCCATCATTATTCTTTGAATTATATGCTATTTTAGGTATGCCAAACAAGGGCAAGTTATTTTAAAAGATTACAATTTGTGTAACATCAGAGATGCGACTGTTTTGGTGCTTTGTCGCACTAAGGACATTATTTGCACGTGGCCTTCTGGTCCTTTTGAACTTGTATGGATAAGCATGTTCAATATGAGCATTCTACAAGCTCCACCCACATGACTTAATAATATGCAAATGTGGAAGGCATAGCCAATTTTAATTGAATAACATATTACAATGACCGTGGGAATAGGAGTAAAATAAACAAACTAAAAAAACACCACAATGACTGTAATTAGTATACAAGTCTGTGGCGGGTCTTCTGCGAGTTTTGTTGTGAATTTAGAAGAATGGAGTCCAAGGAATGCGTTTAGTAGTTGCCACGTCTTTACGCATGGAAAGGTGAAAGCCACGTCAATAACCTATATTGTTTCATATGTAAATTCGAAAGTTTGGTTAGGGTTCATCCGACATGGCAACTGCTGATGAATGCACTTTGGACTCCAACAAGGGAAACGGAATTTGTCATCCAATTTTAATTGAATAACATATTAGAATGGCCCGAGGGAGTAGGAGTAAAAGAAACAACTAAACTAAAAAAAAAAAAACACAATGACTGTAATTAGTATACAAGTCTGTGGCGGGTCTTCTGCGAGTTTTGTTATGAATTTAAAAGAATGGAGTCCAAGGAATGCGTTTAGTAATTGCCACGTCTTTACGCATGGAAAGGTGAAAGCCACGTCAAAGCGACATGGCCCTTTGTTTGGGTAGTTTTTCATGTTGTTGGATAACAGTCATATTCAAATAACCTGAATAATCCATTCAGGGGACTCAAGTATGGGCGTGGCTTTTTACAATTGTTGTAAATAATATGCATTTATATGTGTAATTACCTGCTTGATTTTGAATCAAATGGCTTTGGCGACAACCATAAATGTATTAATGACTATACACATTCTAGCATCTACATGTATGTTCATTATTATGCACTGACCAGTTTTAGTACTGTTGGCGGACATGGCAGCTACTGATGTATATAAATTGGATTCCAAATATAGTGGAACGGAATTTGTCAGCCAATTTTCTACAGGTTAATCAAATAACTATTACAATGACCCGAAGGAATAGGCGTTCCAAAAATTGGTTATAATCAGTATACAAGTCAGTGTCCAGGTCTACTGAGAGAATTTGTTATGAATTTGAAAGAAAAAGTCCAAGAATGCGTTAAGTAGCTGCCATTTTTTTGTTTTTTTTGTTTTGTTTTTTATTTTAATGCGTGGTAAAGGTAAAAGTGAAAGCCACGTCAAGGCGATATAGCCCTTGTTTTGTAATTGTTGGGGCAGTTGTTCATGCTGTTGGGTCAAGTTATATATTCAAACAAACTGAACAATCTATTCAGGGGAATTCAAGTTGGGGTTGGGTGGTTGCTCTTTTTTTTTCTTTCTTTCTTTTGAGAGAGAGAGGCTTTTATTTTTGTAAGCACCTGGTTTTGTATTGGATAGCTTTGACGATAACCAAGAATACATTGATTATGCACAATCTAGCAACTTTGTTCATTTTGCATTAACCAGTTTATGGTTATAGCAGCATGTACTATATTCCAAAATAATCAATTTCAATATGGTGGTGGTGGGGGTCGCTTTTACATCGTCCATTGTTAGGTAATGGATTATAGTAGGTCTTTATTTAATTTAGTTTTTTGTATATTCTTCGTCGTGTCGTCACACGCGTACGGGGTAGGTTGTGGAAGGTGGGTACTGGGCTCCCTTCAGTTATCGAAGGGATGGGGCAAAATAGCTTGTAGTAGGAGGCAGGGCTGGGGAAAGGCAAGGTTTAAGGGTATGTTTTGTAATGTTTATGCCAGGGTGTGGTATGTGTTTCGATGTTTTGAAGAATGTTGTACAGGATGTGTTTATTTCTGCTCGCACTCAGAAATACCTAGATCGGCAACATGCTTTAATGAATCTGAGAATGGTTGTCATGTTGATTATGGGAGGAAGAACCAAGCATTGATGTTAATGTTAAAATATTTTACAAGCCATAGGGGACTATATTATGTTTGTGTAATAGAGTCACAGATTTTGGGAATATTTTACACAAAATGACAGGTTTAACATTGATTTCTGTAAATGTTAGAGGCATAAGAGATAGGAATAAAAGAAATCAAATTTTTGAATGGGCAAAAAGTAAACGAGGGGATGTAGTATTGTTACAGGAAACATATAGTTCACCAGATATTGAAGATATATGGAAACGAGACTGGGGAGGTCAAATGTTTTTTAGTCATGGCTCAAGTCATAGCAGAGGCGTCCTTCTTTTAATAGCACCTGGCTCCAAAATCAAAACTGACCAAGTAGAAGTAGATGATGAAGGGCGTTACATTTTTCTTAAAGGTAGTATATTTGATTCCGAGTTTTTATTATGTAATGTTTATTTTCCAACAAGAGATAGGATAAAGAAACAAATAGAATTTTTGGAAAAGATAGATGTAAGTATTTCAGATCTTTGCTCTTGTAACCATTCACTCATCTTAGGAGGAGACTTTAATGTAATTTTAAATGATACTTTGGATTACAGAGGGCCTAAAGCACCCTTGAAGACTAAGTTTACAAACAGTTTGGAATTGTTTCTTAGGAAATATGATTTGTTAGACATATGGAGGAAAAAGCACCCGGACGAAAAACAATATACTTTTAAACAGAAGAGCCCTTTAGTATAAACCCGTTTAGATTATTGGTTCATACCAGACCAGCTCGAGAGATTAGTGGGGACTTGTGAAATATTGACATCAATTACTCCTGATCACTCAGGTATTAGTTTGGAATTACAATTTGTACACAAAAGCGAAAATTACAGTGGCAAATCATATTGGAAATTTAATAATAGTTTGTGTTTAGATAAAGATTTTGTGGGCGGAATGATTACGGAAATAGAAATTATTAAGAGGAATTGGGCGGGTGAATTTAATGATAAATTAGTATTTTGGGATTTTCTTAAAATGAAAATGAGTGAATATGCTAGAAAATACTCGAAAGTCAAAGCGAAAGAGAGGAAAACGAATATTGAAAAATTAGAAAAAGAATTGAGAACTTTAGAGCAAGATTTAATAACTACTGCTACTCCTTTAGAAACATCTAAACAGCTTGAAGAAAAGAAAAAAATGTGTAAATTATACGATAGATCATTAGAAGGATTAAAAGTTAGGTCACGAGCGGCTTGGTTTGAGGAGGGGGAAAAGAACAAAGAATATTTTGAACAATTATTAAAATCAAATAAAAAGAAAACCGTAATACAGGAACTGTATGATGAGAACAAATCTGTGACAAAAGATAGAAAAGAAATTACGAAGATAATTAAGTTATTTTATGATACATTATATTCGAAAAAGAGTGATCTTACAGAAGACGTTTTAAATGAAAGTTTATTTTCTAAAAATATCCCAAAGCTAAGTGAGGAAAGTCGGGAAACATGTGAAGGAAAACTTAGTAAAGATGAATGTTATGAGGTTTTAAAAACAATGAAGACAAATAAAGCTCCAGGTAATGACGGCCTTTCAGTAGAATTTTATATCACGTTTTGGTTACACATAGGTGGGCAATTAGTTGAAGCCTTAAATGAAGCTTACAACAAGGGTAACCTATCAACATCTCAGAAGCAAGGAGTTATTACATTAATAGAAAAAGATGGTAAAGATCCCCTTTACATAAAAAATTATAGACCAATTACACTCCTAAATGTTGACTACAAAATTCTTTCAAAGGTTTTAGCGAAAAGAATGAAAAAAGTTTTGAGTGAAATAATTCACATGGATCAGGTGGGATATATGGAAAACAGGAATATTGGAGAGGCTATACGTTTAATAGACGATATGATTTTCCATTGTTTGACACACAATATGGATTGTTATTTAGTAGCTGTAGATTTTGAAAAAGCTTTTGATTCTGTCTCACATTCTTTTTTATCTAGTGTATTAAAATGGTTTGGATTTGGCCCTTCTTTCTGTTCTTGGATAAAAACAATTTACACAGACATACGTAGTTGCGTTATGAATGGAGGGATTTCTACTGGATATTTCAAAATAGAGCGAGGGGTTCGTCAAGGTGACCCACTTTCTCCCTATTTGTTTTTAGTCGTTATCGAAATCTTGGCACATGCCTTGAGAAGGGAGAATACCTTAAAAGGAATTACTTTCGGTGATTTTGAAGTAAAGCAAATATTGCATGCTGATGATATGACAATTTTCATACGAGATAAAGCGTCAATTAGGACATTACAAAACTTGTTACAAGCTTTTTTGGAAATTAGTGGTCTAAAGGTTAACATAGATAAAACAAAGATTTTGATAATTGGTAGGAATATAGAGAATGTAGGACAATTCCAATTTGGGAGTGTGGTTACAGAAGTAAAGATTCTAGGGATTACATTTTCATTAGATACTAAAAGAAAGGATGAATTCAATTATAAAGAAATATTGAGTAAAATCAAAAGACTTTTGGGATGGTGGAAACAAAGAGACCTTACCATCATGGGGAAAATACATTTACTTAAAACATATGCACTGTCCAAATTGAATTATGTATCTTCGTCATCTGTAGTACCAAAATGGCTATTTGCGGACATTCAAAAAATCTGTTTTGACTTTGTCTGGAAGGGCAAGGATCGCATTAAAAGAGCTATAATGTATCAGGATTATAAAGATGGTGGCTTGAGGATGGTTAATTTTGAATTATTTGTAAAAACTCAGAGGGTAATGTGGTTGAAAAGACTTTTGTATGGAGAACGAAATATGAGTTGGAAAGTATATTTTGACTACAGTTTCAGGTCAGTAGGGGGTAGAAGTATCTTTCTTTGCAACTATGATGCAAAAAAACTAACACTTAAGTCACCTTTGTTTTATTTAGAAATGTTAAAGGCCTGGCAAGATTTATACAACTGTAGAAATTTTGAAGGAAAAATTAACCCAGTCATCTTTAATAACAAAGACTTCTTATTGCAAGGGAAAATGGCATTTAATGCAGACCTATACAGGCGAAAGGTTTACCATTTGGAACAATTGTTTGATAAAGAATCAGTAAGACCAATCACTTATTTCCAAAGTTTGGGTTTAAACAGTGAAAATATTGCTTACATCTGGAGCCTTTGTGATTCTATTTTGAAAAGTAACAAATATGATGGAACCTCAAGCAATTGGTACGAAGTGGATATGAATGATTATAATATATTTTTAAAAATTTTTGGACAAATTATTACTTTAAAAGAGGTGCAATCCAGGAAAATTTACTCACACTTCGTATCTAATCTACAAAATTCATATTGTTTAGAAATCAGAGATGGCCACCAGAAATTTGACTTCTCTGAAAAAAGTATGAGGGATATTTTTCTAAGACCTAGAATCTCAACACTTATAGGAAATCTTAGAGAATTTCAATACAAATTACTCCATGGGGCGGTTTATACTAAGGAACAGCTGTTAAAATTTGGTTTTGCTGTTGATAATTTATGTTCCTTTTGTAATCAAAGCTCAGAAACTTATTCACACTTATTTTGGAATTGCGCCAAAATTAAATCCTTATGGCAGGATATGATTGAGTATTTTAAGATAGAAGAACTTAGAAATGCAGATTGGCAAGATATACATGTGGGTATAGAAGGAACTTGCCACAGAATCAAATGGTGTAATACAGTTATTTTCATAACCAAGTTTATGATATATAAGGCAAGGTCACAATCAACAACACCGTCGCTGGCAGAACTTAAGAAAATATTAATCACATATCGGGAGGAAGAAAATCATATTGCCATTAAAAGAAATAAATCGGGATGGCATTCGCTGAAATGGGAATGTCTGAATACAACGTAAACTTTGTTTTATCCTCTCCGCCCCCTACGTTTTATGGGTGTTTGGTTCTTCCTCTTACTAAAATACGATCCCAGAACAGACGCGACGGCTCTTCTCCATTCACAGTGTCGGCGAAGTCTTCCTGAATGCGAGCAGTGTGTGTGCGTTCGTGTGTGGAGGTGGGTGGGGGTGTGTGTGGGTGTGTGTGTAAGTGAATGTCTGGTTTTTAGGGAAGTAAGTGTGGGTGGGAGGGATGAAGGTGTTCACGCAGTGGTAGTTCCAGAGGGAATGGGGAGGTAGGGGCATGTGTGGGTAGGGAGGGGGTCCTTGTCGTTTGTTTTTGTTTTTAAATAATAGATTCCGTAAAATTATGATTTGTTCACTTTGTTTGGATATATATCATCACACTAATATGTTTAATTATTATATAATCATGTATGGAATGATTTCAGTTCAGTTACAGCATTAGAAACGCTCATTTATTAATTTTGATTTTACAATCCAGAGTGAGAATATTTTCCATGATAATTATATAAGTGATGATAAAATATTTTATTTGTTTATATTGTTAGAACATTCAAGAGAATATGTTGATTGTATAATTTGTGTTTCATGGAATCGTCAATAAAGATCATTGAAAAAAAAAAAAAAAGTATCATTTTATGTCTATTTGTATTCTGAAAAAACCTCGATAGATGTATTCATTGATAAGATTGTAAGAATATCCCCAAATTGGATGAGGGAAGCAGAATTTCTTGTGAAGGGAAAGTTACCATAGATGAGTGTCATAAAGCGTATGAAAACTAATAAATCTCCTGGAAATGATGGATTTACAATAGAACTTTATCATACTTTTTGGCCACAGTTAGGGAAGCTTTTGGTTGAAGTTTTTAATGAAACTGCTGATATGGGAAGATTATCGACATCCCAGAAACAAGGTGTAATCACGTTGATTGAAAAAGATAAAAATCCATTATATATTAAAAATTATAAACCAATCACATTATTAAATGCAGACTACAAGATACTTGCAAAGGTTATGGCAACCCGATTTAAAGATGTTTTACATGAAATCATTCATTTCGATCAAGTGGGTTATATGAAAAACATATATATTGGAGAAGCAATACGTTTGATAGACCAGTAAAATCAGAACTGATTTTATTATTTGCTAGATAAATCTATGTACCTACCTATTTGCTAGTCTTCCGACTACGCAAGCCATTCAAGTAATTACAGTCACGACAGTGTATATACCCCCCTTGGATCACACCTTCCTCTGTGCACGTACACATGACGCGCGCACACAATCCTCCTCTTTACGAGCAGCCTCAGACAAACTTTGACATGTTGCTAGGCAAGGAGTGGGGTAGGAGGGTGGGACATAGGTAGGTACATAGATTTATCTAGCAAATAATAAAATCAGTTCTGATTTTACTGATTTACTACAATAAATCAATGTACCTACCTATTTGCTAGACCAGCACAGATTCAAATAGGGGGCATGTCCCAAGAGGAAGGTCAACAGGAACCCAAGGATGACGTTGCAGCTTGCAACATCTTGTTAGAATAAGACTCAACAGACAGAACATCTTTTAAATAAAAAGATGTGAAGGACATGGAGGAGCGCCAGCAGGCTGCCCTCATAATGTCCACTAGGGGCACCCCTTGGAAAAGAGCCCAAGAGGCACTGATGCCCCTGGTATCGTGAGCACGGGGCTTCCCATCACTCAATAGGGCCTCCGGCCCAGCTGCCTGGATCGCTTCGACTATCCATCTAGAAATGGATTCTCTGGAAGCGGGGGAAAAGGGCTCTCGAGTGATGACAAAAAGCTGATCACTCTTACGAAGAGTCTTAGTCCTATCTAAATACCATTTCAAGGCCCTCACCGGACACCAGACCTTATCCTCCTGCACCGAGGAATGGTCCGACAGCGGTCTAAGAAAAATCTCAACTGGTCCAGAGGAAGCAGTCTGATTTTTGGCAATAAAGGAGGGCTTGGGTATAAGTCTCACACCATGGTTCTCCCAATGGATGTGACCCGGTGTGATACACAGAGCATGAAGAGTACTCCTCCTCTGTGCAGAAGCATTAGCGACTAAAAACAGCGTCTTGACCGTGAAGGGACGCTTTACCCAAAGGTTCAAAAGGTGGCTTCGCAAGCAAGTCAAGGACCTTGGGTAGACTCCAAGAAGGAGTCGGGCTACGAGTTGGACGCTGCAAGAAGAAGGAGCGAGTCAACCTAGCCAAAGGAGGGGAGTTGGAGACTCCCGAACCAACAGCAAAACCAACGTGGACGGCGGCAATAGCCGAACGATAGCCACGTATGGTCGAAATCGATCTACCCTTATCGAGATCAAAAAATCGGCAATAACACCTATAGGGGCTTCACGTGGCGAGACACCCCGATTCTCGCACCAAGAAAAGAAGGCCCCTAGCCGAGAGTTGTAGAGATCTCTAGTGGAATCTCTACGGCTTCTCATTACAAACTGGGAGGCCCTCTCGGAGAGCCCCCGAGTTTCTGGCGTCTTCCCCAACAACGGCCAGGCAGTCAAGTGGAGGACCGCTGGGCGTTGATGAACAATCCCCGAGAGGGGTTGAATTATCAAATCCTCCCTGAGAGGAAGGGGAAACGGCTAGCCGGCCAGGAGACTCAGCAGGTCTGGAAACCAATGTCTCGCTGGCCAATGTGGGGCTATCAGAGCCAAGCCCTGTCCTCCTTGACATTCCTCAAGACCTGAGGGATCAGAGGAATGGGGGGAAAAGCGTACCCCCGGATAGCTCCCCAATGGATGGAAAAGGCATCCATCGCCCACGCCTCCTGATCCTGAACCCGCGAGCAATACCTCGGGAGTCGGTGATTGAGGGTGGAGGCGAACAGATCGATCTCCAGAGGACCCCACACCTCTTGGAGAAGAGCAAACACCTCCAGATGAAGAGTCCACTCTGACGGGAGGCATTTGCCCCGAGACAGAAAATCCGCGATCAGATTGTCCTGACCGGGAATGTAGGAGGCTACCGGAATAATGTTCATAGACCGGCACCACCTCCACAACTGGGCAGCTAAGGTGTTCAGAGAGGAAGACCGAGTGCCGCCTTGGCGATTGATGTAGGCAGCTACTGTGACATTGTCCGTAAGAACGAGTACAGTGCGACCAACAAGACCGGGCCTGAAATGATGAAGAGACAGGCTGACCGCCATCATTTCCAAAACATTGATATGGGGCATAACTTTCAAGTGAGACCAGTCCCCTGAAATCATCTCGCCCCGGCAATGACCGCCCCAACCGAGAAGGGAGGCATCTGTCGCCAGAGAAACTGACGGAAGACCGTGCGGTCATGGTGATAGTCCCAATTCTGTCCCTACTGGGGCGGGCAAGCTGATTCGGGATATCTATCTCCGCACCTAAGTACACCGGGGTACGTGTGGGAGATAATTCCGATTTTTCCCAGTTTATCAGAAAGCCTAAGTCTTGCGTTAGTCGCAGTAAAAGGCATAACTGATCCAACAGGAGGGACTCTGAGTTTGCAACTAGGAGCCCAATCGTCTAGATAGACGAATAATCGGAGGCCGCGATTCCTTAGAAACGCGGCCAGGGCCTACACTATTCAGGTAAAGACTAGAGGGGCCGGCCTTAGCCCGCAGGGCAGGGCACGAAATTGAAACGTTTCGCCTGGAAAGAGAATCCCAGCAAATTTCTCGACAGAGAGTGAATGGGAATGTGAAAGTACGCGTCTTTGAGATCGAGGGAGATCGCAACGTCACCCCGCTTGATCAAGGGTAGAATAGATGCCAAGGTCTCCATGCGAAAATGCACTGGAGGTATAAACCTGTTGATTCTTTTCATGTTTAGAATCATACGTAAACTTCCCGAGCGCTTGGGAATGACAAAAATTGGGAAAATTGAAGAGAGGGCGCCCTTGATGTCGTTGTAGAGAGTCACGAAAAAAAGAGGAGAAAAAAAATTACTTTTTTGCCTGGAATACTGGTTTTTGGTTTACAAGCCTTATACTTCAACGCTACAAACGATGTTAAGTTTTAAGCGGCTGAGATCTCCGTCTTCAGACGACGAAAAGCGAGGGGAAAACAGCAATTTGAAGACAGCTGAGAGAAGCGCCACACCCACCTATGATCCCAACATACAGGTACGTGATTTAGAATCTGACTCTAGCTCTACTGAACGCCTCTTGTGAGATATATTGCACAAAGTGTCGGGTTTGGAGAATATGTACAAGAAGGTAGATATCATATCTGAGAAGGTCATTAACATTGAAAGAAAAGTAGAAGCATTGGATACGAGGATCATAGATTTGGAGCAGGGATTTGATTTCATTGAGATAGAAGTTATTGAATTGAAACGACGAGTTGAAGAAATCAATGAGGCCAAAGCCGACAAAGAGTATGTAAATGAGTTGAGGCAGAATGTTGTGGATCTTGTGAATAGGAGCAAACGAAACAACGTGGTACTCCATGGAATTCCGGAGGGGGTTGAAGGTGACTCTCACGACTGCACAGAATACGTCAAGGCGTTCTTTGATACACACATGAATGTTGCCGATGCAGAAGTTGAAAGAGCGCACAGGACACCAAGTGGAAAGTCTAAACAAAGAGATGCAGCAGCACGCCCCCGTCCCATTCATGTGAAGCTTCTCAGATTCACCGCTCGAGAAAAAATTCTCAAACGAAGTGCTTTGCTGAAAGACGTCCGCATACGAGAGAAGAAAGTAGGAATCAGCGACGATGTGCATAAAGATACACGTGAAGAGCACAGAAAGCTGATGTTAAGAGTGAAGAAACTAAGGGAGGAAGGCAAGTTTGCATTTATACCGAATTCCGTACCTAGAGTCATCAAGTACAAGGAGGGTCATAAAGATGGACCGGGACCACTGAAAACACTTTGTGTAGCAGACTTATAAAAAAAAAGGCAAGAATGTTAAATTTAGAATACAAATCAAAATGAATGTGATTTCATAGCTATGATGGAATACATGTTTTGTCTTGTTTACATTCCCGTGTTTTATCACGATAATGCTTGTAAATTAATTAATTTACTCTTTCTTTTTGAAAGGCTGCATACTGTAAAGAAAAAAAATACAATGCTCCTGCTCTCTTTTTAGATGAAAATCAGGCCTCTTTCTGAATGTTTTTAAAAGTGAACTGTGTGTATATATACACCATGATCACATTGTGTAATGTTACTTCTATTTTTTACTGTTTTTCTTTTTCAGCTTATAAGCCTAAGCCTGAACCAAAGTCTAATAGAAAATTTGATACTTTTAAGACGGCGATCATGGGTTCTTATACTTTGTTTATGAGAAGTGGTAACTGCATTTGTTACCTGTTTTTTATTGTAATTTTGTTCTGTTCTGATGTTGAAGAAACAAACTCCACGGGACTTGTTGATTTTCTTAGCATAATGATAAGCAAGGAACCTGATGGATAGTATAAAGATCGTTTCTCTGAACTGTCGTGGCTTAGGAAATCAAGAGAAACAAAGTGATGTTTTTGAATTATTGAGATCAAAGAAGTATCATATATGTTGTTTACAAGACACACATTTTGTTACTGAAAAGGAAGCTGATATAAAAAGATTTTGGGGAAATAATTGTTTTTTTAGCAACAAAACATCAAATGCAAGGGGCATTGCTATTCTTTTTCGAGATGATATACTATTCAAAGTCAAAAGAACAAAACAATCTAATGATGGAAATTATGTTGCTTTAGATATGCTGATGTATGATTATAACGTAACACTAATTACGTTGTATGGCCCTAATACTGATAATGCCACTTTTTATTCAGAAATTGAAAAACTTATACTAGATTTTAATAACCCATTTACAATCTTATGTGGGGACTGGAACTTAGTTCAAGATTTTAAAAAGGATACATACAATTATATTCGTCTTAATAATCCTAATGCAAAAAAAATGGTTGATCAGATGAAGGTTAACTTAGAGTTGATAGACCCATGTAGAGAAATACATGGAAGTGATAAAGTATTTACATGGCGCCAACCTACTCCTTTTAAGGCTGCCAGATTAGATTACTTTTTGGTGTCCAAAGAACTATTGTCAGTAATTGATAGTGTAGAAGTGTTACCGGGATATAGGTCATTCTTTGGTCAATCTATCGTTATGTTTAAACCATTGCAAAATTGGTCCAAGTTATTGGAAATTTAACAACTCCTTATTGAAAGATGATGCTTATTCAAATAGAATTAGACAAGTTGTTGCAGCAACTGTTGAAACTTATGTTGTAAAAAGTGATCACAATGCAACTATATCTCATGACAAATACTGTGATAAACATTGTGAATTTGTTATTAACGATCAATTATTCTTTGACACTTCATTGACCATAATAAGAGGTGAAACGATTTCATATTCAGTAAGAAAGAAAAAAAGAATAATAGATTTAGAAAATGTTTTAGAAAAGGAAATTGTTGCATTGGAAATAGATTTGTTAAAAGAAAACGACAGAAAGAAATGTATAGATATACTGGAAAAGAAGAAAGCTGAGTTACATTCGTTAAGAAAAGAAAAAATAGATGGTTTAAAGATGAGATCAAGAGTTAAATGCATGGAATTTGGCGAAAAGCCGTCTAAATATTTTTTAAATCTGGAAAAGAGAAATGCTGTGAACAAACAAATAAACAAACTGATCGATAACGAAAACAAAACTATCACTTTGCAAGAAAATATTCAGTCAGAGATTTTACGATTTTATTCAGAATTATACCAAAAGAATGATGTTGTCGATATCGATTTGAACACGATTTTAGATTACTCAGACATACCCAAGTTAACAAATTCTTTATCTCAATCTCTGGAAGGAGAGCTTACAATGGAGGAAGTGCAACAATCATTGTTGAACATGAAAAATAATAAGTCTCCTGGTTTAGATGGTTATACAGTTGAATTTTTTAAACACTTTTGGAAAGAAATCAATATTTTCATGCTCAGATATTTAAATTTTGCTTTTGTGTCGGGAAACATGTCCCAGATCCAAAAACTGGGAGTGATATCTCTCATTCCAAAAGGTAATAAAGAAAGACACTATCTTAGAAACTGGAGGCCCATATCTTTATTGAATGTAACATATAAAATAGCCTCAGCTTGTATTGCAAATAGACTTAAAAGGGTGCTCCCTCTCCTAATACATGAGAATCAGAAAGGTTTTATGGCAGGACGTTTTATTGGGGAAAATATCCGTTTGTTATACGATCTATTATTGTACGCTGATGTTAATGACATTCCCTGTTTATTGGTTCTAATAGATTTTGAAAAGGCGTTTGACTCGATTTCTCATGACTTTATCATAAAAGTTTTAAATTACTTCAATTTCGGCCCTTCGATTATACAATGGTTTAACGTTTTCTATGATAATATTCAGTCATGTATTGTTGTAAATGGACATCTTACATCAAGATTTCGAATAGAGAGAGGGTGTCGTCAAGGAGATCCATTGTCTCCTTATATTTTTTTATTATGTGCTGAAATACTTGGAATTATGTTTAGAAAGTCCAATTCCATTACTGGAATAGGAATATCTGATAAAAATTTGAAATTGATTCAATATGCAGATGATACTCTTCTCACTTTAAACGGTACTTCGGTTGAATTGAATATTGCATTGAATATTTTAGATGAATACGCTGCAATGTCCGGCTTAAAAGTTAATATTCATAAGACAAGGGTAATATGGATAGGACGGTATAAAAATAAAAGAGATAAGATACTATTAAATCGAAATTTAACCTGGGTTTTTGATGAATATTTCAAATATCTGGGTATTGATTTTTGTACAGATTTACAAAGTATGGTGTATCACAACTATAACGAAAAAATAACAGAAATAAAGAGTCAAATGACATCCTGGTTAAAGCGATATCTAACTGTGTTAGGAAGGGTCACCGTAGTCAAGTCCTTGCTGATTTCAAAACTAAACTATCTCATTATGTCTCTTCCTAATCCTTGAGATAATGTGTTGAGAGCAATAAATGCCATGTTTTATAACTTTATATGGGAAGAGAAACCCGATAAAGTAAGCAGAAATCAAATGTCTCAGAAATATTCAAAGGGAGGGGTTAAAATGATCGATATATATACACATTGCCAATCATTAAAAATTTCTTGGATTAAGAGGATTGTTAAAGGGTCAATTGATAGTAATATTCTTTGTTTTCTCAATTCATCCTTGCCAGGACAACATGGTTTTGTTATCTATATGGGAAGTCACTATTTTCGGAAATTGGCCAATCAGACATATAATTTTTTTTGGAGCGAGATGTTTTTCGCTTACAGTGATTTTTTGTGTACCTACAAAAGTAATATACCCTCTCAACCTTTATGGAATAATGACTGTATTAAAATAGATAACAAACCAATATATAGGAAAAATTGGTGTCAAAAGGGGATTCGTTTTATAAATGATATTTTGGACGAAGAGGGACATTTTTTATCTTTGAAAGATCTTCAGGATATTTATGATCTTCAAACAAATTTTCTCTTTTATCATGCACTGTGCATAGCTATTAAGGAAGCTTTCAAGGAATGTACATTCAATAAAATCCCTCAACCTTTAATTCCAGATGCAATTTCTCTTGTGATTAAACAAATAAAGGGATGCTCGCATATTTATGCAGCTATAATGAATCGTAGAAAAACAGAATGTAAAAGTTTTCTTAAATGGAAATGCATATTTGACCTTAATGACAAGAGGTGGGAATCGTACTGTTTATTGGGATTCCAATGTACTATTGATGTTGGATTACGTTGGTTTCAATATAAGATTATGCAGCGTATATTATTTACAAACGACTTGCTCTATAAATTGAAACTGGTCTCAAGGAAAGAATGTACTTTTTGTAATGACCAAATTGAAACAGTTCTACATTTGTATTGTGAGTGTAGGCATGTTAATAATATTTGGAATAGGCTTGAGGACTGGATCTTGACTGAAACCGGCGAGAGATTAAAATTTTCACCTGAAAATAAAATATTTGGATTTACAGGTTTAAATAACCATGCACTTAACTGTATCCTTATTATAACGAAAAAAACGATATATAATTGTAAAATACATAAGATAGTTCCTGATTTCAGTATTGTCAAAGCTTCAGTATCAAACTATTATTACAATGAGAAATATATATCAAATTTGAATCTTAAGCAATGCAATTTTTCAAAAAAATGGTTTCGGTTTAAAAATCTTTTTACCGAATGATTGTCATATGTAAATTGTTGTATATACTTAGAGTGAAAGTCCGCCCTGATATGGAATTGGTCTTCGGAGAGACGGAAGGATTGAGGGGACAATTTTAGTAGGGTCCGGGAGGGGTAGGGAAAATGTGGGTTTTGGGGGTTGTGATCGGTCGGGCGCGGGTTGGCGGCTCCGTGTCGTGTCTTGCGGTCTCCTTTCCCATTTGCTCTGTTCACGGCATTACATTGATTTCCATTTTCTTCTCTTTTTATGGTGAGGGAGCGGATTTGTATTGTGTTTGGGGTGCATGTGTGGTGGAATGCTTTCTTTGAAGAAAATGGAAATTTGTGATTTCTCCGATGCGGAGCGGGGCGGGGGAGGACATCGCGGGATGCGTCGCGGAGTTGCCAATTTGTGTTTGATTGGTTTCAGCTTCTTATTTCTTATCGGATTTCTGCTCGGGCTTTCGCTGATCTGGTGGGTTTTTGTAGTCTTCCTGCTTCTTTTGAAGCCAAGTTGGTATTGGGGTGGACTTCCTCTTTAACTTGACAGTTCATTGATTTCAATGTACATGTAGATTGGTTTGTAGCAAAGCTGTTCATTGATATATAACATGCTGTTTTGAGAATCAATAAAATCCCTGTGGAGGGGAAAAAAAAAAAAAAAAAATTGGGGAGAGACAGAGATGAGGATGATCTCTCACTCTTTCTACAGCGCCCTTTCCCAGCAGCGTGGCGATCTCTGAGATGTGCTGCTGGAAAAGGGCGGACTCTCATGGCGCCGTTTATCTATGTAAAAGCCGTCGCGTACGACGGATAGCACAAAGGCGTCTCTGGAGATTGCCTCCCAAACTGGGAGGAATCTCCGGAGCCGTCCGCCTACACTTTCCACAAGCACTCGGGGTAAGGGACCAAAAGGCCGACTTAGGCCTGACCGGGCCCTTGGCGGCGGTCTTACACCCCCTCTTCCTCTCGCCGAGCCTCTACCACGGTTGCCCAGGGTACCCGAGGGATAGTCACAGTCACTCGACGATTTGAGCGGTTAGCGCCTGTCGAGACCGACTTAGACTTCAGAAAGGAGCGAGCAGGCTGGGTGGGCAAGAATTGTCTGGCCATCTCCTTTGCCCGTTTGCGACCCTCTATCTCTTTGAGGAACACCTCGTTAAACTGGCCCTCAAAGAGTTTGGGATGAGAGGAAGGGATACCCCGCAAGAGAGGCGGGGTGTCTTACTCTAGCACTCCCAGTGTGGAGAGCGCCAACTTGCGGCGTTGATGCGTAATGTCAATCGCCGCTGATGAGAGCTGAGACCACTGAAGTCCAGCTAAGAAAAGCAGGAGTTCATCCAACAAATTGGAGTCCCCCTCGGTCACATTCAGTTCAACTGATCTGGCCCGAAGGCGCAACAGTGAACCCAGGTACGCCGACTGGGGAGAACCCGTCTCAGTACCCGGCAGCGTCGGGGGATTAGTATCCCAACCACGCTGTTCAGCAGAGTCTCATTAATCTGAGCAACTCAGATTGAGAGTCGGGGGGAAGAGAGGGCTGAGCCTTCTTACCCGACTTGGGTTTATCCTTGGATTTACCCTTCTTGGCTTTAAGCTTCTTAGCGGGGGTGTGAGCCACCGTAATAGAAGGCCGTTTAGAAGCACGGGAAGTGTTAGGCTGCAGTATAGAAGCCTCACTACCCAACTTGTCCGGGCCGGGCTCCCCAGTGGGGAGAAGCAATTCGGCCGCAACTCTAGGGACCGTGCTTCCCCAACCAGAGCCCCGATTCGCATTGACTGCCGGGGGGTGGACGGGCTGCTGCATTGCAGCACTGCTGGAAATAGCACCCGGAGCACTGACGTTGGTCAGTGGCTGGCGGGAACCAGCAGTCTTCCGCTGCGACAACCTGCTCGAGGAGGAGGTCTTCTTAGCGGGATGCGGATTTGCGTTACCGGCTGTAATTCCGGCTGTAATTCCCCCAGACACACCGACGGTGGTCGGATGTCGGGGGAAGCCAGTAACACTGGGTGAAATCTCGCTAGGCACCCCGACGGTGGTCGGGGGTCAGCAAGACCCAGTAACATCATTAGTTAATGCCCCCTCCAGGCTCCCGACGGTGGTCGGGGGTCGAGAGGACCCGGTAATACTAGCTACCGCCCCCCCCCAACTGCAGACGCGGTGGTCGTGAGTTGGAGGGAGCTACATGTAGAATTGCTAATGACTGGTGTTCGGTCCGAAGACTTATGAACACCTAACTTACCTATAAAGCCTGTCTTGCTCGACGCTCCCGGTACAAAAATACCAGAGCAAGCCGACAGACTGACGCCCTTACCTCCCCTGACCATCGTGTTTGACTCGCTGGTAGACGAGCGAAACACAGAGGTCTCCAATACACTTACTGGGCTGACGCCCTTATAAGTGAGAGTAGTGGAAGGGAGGGAAGAAGAATTGGAAGAGCACGGAGGCAACCAAGACCTCGATTGCTCTTCCTCCGAAGAACTCATTATCACCTGTAAGGAGATATAAAAGAGTCAAACAATAAACAATTGTACAGAAGCAATCTTGTTTCTTAATGTTTCAAATGTCACTATGAACATGGCGAACAAAGAAGCGGACAAAATATACAGCTCCTCATTGTACCTCCCACACTTGCTCTGGTAGACAATAGAACATCCCTCCATTGCTATTATGTAAAAGTATGTAGAACAGCTGTCACATGCATATTCACCTGTTCTACTTATTTTATACAATAACAATGAAGGGATGTTCTTTTGTTACCAGAACAATTGTGGAGGGTACAATGAGGAGCTGTATATTTAGTCTGCTTTCTTTGTCATCGTGTTCATAGTGTGTATGGATGTTTTTTTCTCCATGAGTTATTCCATTCACGTACTACTATAAATACACTTGAAATCCAGCTTGCAACATTAGTTGTTGCTACGTTGGGCATGCTCTGGTATGCAAGCTATGGAGTTGTCATTAGCAACCTTTGTCAAAAAGGTATGCATACAATTATCTGTAAACAGGTCTATTTGATAATCTACAGATCAGTGTAAAATTAAGTTTATTGTTGTTATCACTATTTTTATTTCATTTTAAATACGTAAATTACAGTTTTTCAATATTTTTAGATACAGATCTGCTTTAAATTATATTTTGTAGACGTTTTGTAGAGACATCATTTTGAATGATAGCTATGAATGGTAACAGCCAATCACACACTATAGCGCAATTTCGTCACTTTCCGCATAACATGGCGGCGCCCATGTCCGTGCCAGATCGTCGCAAGTCCATGTTTTAAGATTGAATTTACTCAAATATGGTACATCAGATTTGTGACATGTTTGGATCATTCAAACGAGTACAATTTTAGTTTGTAAACGCTTGATTACAATGTTTTGACCTTCATTCTCCTTTAAGTATATCATATTTCGGTCACGTTCAGAGAGCGCAATGCCCAAACTAGATAACTTGTTTAAAATAATATTGGAATATAGGGATGAGGAAAAGGAGTTAGCTATAAAAAGGAACAAGTTAGGTAAACATCTACAAAAATGGGAAAACATTGAACTACATGTACAACCAGTGTCAAGTCATTTATCTTTTAATTCATCAAGACTGATGGCAGTCAGTGTGTAAGTGCGTGTATGTGTGCAGGTGTCTCTAGTGTGTGTAGGTGTGTATGATGATGAGATGTGTGTGTGTGTGGGGGGGGGGGTAGATATTTTAACGTCTGTTATATATGTGTCTTAATTTAATTTTTTTTGTTCTTCAGTCAAGAATGAATTGTTCATGAATTAAGTTTACTGGAAAAGAATTGTATTTTGTTATCAGTTAAGTGGAAAAAATTCTTCATTTTGAAGAATAAGTTAAATTTTTGTGATAACCCTGATAGCAGAAAGTGGTAAAAATTACGTGATATTTACGTCGTGGTTTTCGTCTTTTTTACGTCCTGTAATTACGTCAATAAGACAACAACTTGCACCAACGCAAGACGTCAAGAGGACGTCTTATTTTGACGTCATCTGTACACTGCAAAAACTGAAGTGCTGAGCACTTTTTGAGGGCATGCATAGGGACTGCACTCAGAGTGCTATTGAATGCACACAGCATGCTATTTCAGCACTTTCACGGGAGCTGGACAGGCTACTTAAACTGCTAAACATTCACCAAACAAAAATGATTTGGGCGAGCTTCGAACCAGGGTCCGCTGATCGAGAATTGCTGGCATTACCGCTAGACTAACTCACATTGTACGATTTAGAGCAGATCATATTGTTACATAGTGAATTTACGACACCACATAGTTCATGTTATCTATTTGACTCCCATGACTAAACTGGATTGCAAGAAGCATTTGTTAGTCCATTGGTAACGTCAGCGCCTCCCAATCAGCGGAACCTGGTTCGAGGCTCGCCACGGTCACATTTTTTTTTTTTTTTTGCTGGTAAATTAGCACACTACAAGTGCTATAAACAGCATTTCAGGTGCAGTCACTATACATGTACATGCCCCTAAAAGTAGCACTTTAGTTTTTACGGTGTACAAGACGTAGATATGACGTCAAAATAAGACGTCCTCTTGACGTCTTGCGTTGGTGTAAGTTGTCGTCTTATTGACGTAATTACAGGACGTAAAAAAGACGAAAACCGCGACGTAAATATCACATAATTTTTAACACTTTCTGCTATCAGGGAAGAGGAATGAAGACGTAGAGATGACGTCAAAATAAGACGTTCTCTTGACGTCTTGCGTTGGTGCAAGTTGTCGTCTTATTGACGTAATTACAGGACGTAAAAAAGACGAAAACCACGACGTAAATATCACGTAATTTTAACACTTTCTGCTATCAGGGAAGAGGAATGAAGACGTAGAGATGACGTCAAAATAAGACGTTCTCTTGACGTCTTGCGTTGGTGCAAGTTGTCGTCTTATTTACGTAATTACAGGACGTAAAAAAGACGAAAACCATGATGTAAATATCACGTAATTTTTAACACTTTCTGCTATCAACAGCATTTCAGGTGCAGTCACTATACATGCCCCTAAAAGTAGCACTTTAGTTTTTACGGTGTACAAGACGTAGATATGACGTCAAAATAAGACGTCCTCTTGACGTCTTGCGTTGGTGTAAGTTGTCGTCTTATTGACGTAATTACAGGACGTAAAAAAGACGAAAACCGCGACGTAAATATCACATAATTTTTAACACTTTCTGCTATCAGGGAAGAGGAATGAAGACGTAGAGATGACATCAAAATAAGACGTTCTCTTGACGTCTTGCGTTGGTGCAAGTTGTCGTCTTATTTACGTAATTACAGGACGTAAAAAAGACGAAAACCACGACGTAAATATCACGTCATTTTTTAACACATTCTGCTATCAGGGAAGATCAGAATAACAAATTATAGAAATATTCATTGGGGTAGGGGTGTGCTTTTGGTTTTGGTTTATGTATGTACTTTTGTTGAGATTTCTTTGCTTGTTTATATTGATTTATGTGTATTGATGTATTTTCAATGAAATCTCTAACAAAAACATTATGGAAAAAAAAAAAAAAAGTATCAATCAGATATGATTATTTACGTCTGGGACCAAACCTTTAACGTCACCATCCGAAAGACGTGACTCAGTCTCGAACCTGGGTCCGCTGAATCAGTTTATAACTTCCACTGGTAGCTGGATTACAGGCACACGCCACAACACCCAGTTAAAAAACGCCAAGTTAACAAAGCATAATTATGTAATTATACTGTTGCGGTCTATAAAAAAAATCTGCAAACTCATGCCTATGATGATGACCCTTTAGGCCTTTAGGCCTCTACCAACTATGGGCAGCTGCAAAATATAAGAATTTAGATATTTGCCTTTTTTACTGTCTGATAAATAGTAAGGATGAGTAGCACAGAATAGCCCATTCTCCTCATACTTTTATTTTCAATATCCCCCTCATAATAAAATATCATTGCATTTTTCTCAATTCTTTACATTCATCGTCTGTGACTGCCAATGTCTGGGAGATTCTTCAGGGTCCTCCTGTCAGTGCCAATGCCTCATCAATCTGGAGAGAAAATAATGAAAAGGTCTTGCTATATACACATGTACATTAAAAAGTGTCTATGGTTTGAAATCTGGAAGAAAAAATACACCGGTAGTTGTATCTTATTGTATATTGACGAATAAACAATACCTGAATTTGCAATAACCTCGTGAAGCAAAAGGTGTATAAATATGAATGATCAGGAAAGACGGGGACAACGTTACAGTCGGGGGACAGTCGCAAGAACATTTACTGTCCCCTCTGATTGCCAAATATCCCCAAAAATTTGATAAAAAAACAGTAAACAGAGATTTTTAAAACAAATTGATAGTAGTCTTCTTAATGCTAGCATGGTTACGATAATATTGTTCCCAACAATATTTTTTTTGTACTGTGAAACAAGTTAGTTAGGATATTGTGTATATTCCCAAGAAAGGGTAGTTTTTTAAAGCTTTATCTCACCTGTAATTTTGGATGTTAAAAGTGTTGGCCTCAAGGGTGATGCAGCTGCTACACCTTCGAGGTACTTGTTCCATCAGGTCCTTTTCGAGTAGGTAGCCCCCCTTTGTCCAAACTTCAAAGCCAAGTTAGTCATCCTTACGCAACACTTGTACCTGAAATGGAATCACATTAAATGTTTAGTTTATAATCTGAGGTCTATCGATCATCACATGCTCAGTTTTGAAAGCTGAGGTACATGTATTTAATGGCAAAGTTTTCCCAGAAATTTGTAAAATCAGCACTGATTTTCTTATTTACTATATAAATCTATATACCTACCTATTATGCCTGTAGTCTTGACTACGGGACCCCTTCGAGAATTTAACACAAATGAGTCACAATATTGTGCGCACCCCCCGTAATCCTATTGTCCCCTTCGCCACTCACGCGCGTCAACACGCTACGGCCATCTTCCTCTTTTGCGAGCAATCCCAAGTAGAAACATGTTGCTTGCAAGGTGAGGGGAAGGAGGGTGGGTCATAGGTAGGTATATAGATTTATATAGTAAATAAGAAAATCAGTGCTGATTTTACAAATTTACTGCAATAAATCATATATACCTACCTATTATGCCAGACCAGCGCCAACTCAAAGACCGGGAGGCATGTTTCAAGCAGAAGGGAATAGGATTACAGCGAAGAATACAAAGACACAGCGGCCTTCAAGGTGGCTGACGCAAACATAGCCTCACCTGCGGGAACATCCCTAAGGTAGCAAGAAATGAAGGAATTGGGCGAACGCCAATAAGCAGCCTTCAAAATATCAACAAGCGCCACACCTTGAAACAGAGCCCAAGAAGTGCAGACACTACGAGTGTCATGAGCACGAGGCTTACTGTCGGAAAAAAGAGCCCCTGTGCCAGCAGCCCTAAAAGCCTCGACAATCCATCTAAAAATGGAATCAAGAGAAGCAGGAGAAAAAGGCTCTCTAGTGATCAGGAACAACTGATCATCCTTACGATAAGACTTAGTCTTAATATACCAATTGAGAGCCCTAACAGGACACCAAACTTTGTCCTCGCGCACTGACGAAAACCCCGAAAACAGACAAAGAAAAATCTCAACAGGGCCAGAGGCAGCTGTCTGATTCTCGGCAATAAAAGAAGCCTTAGGAATCAATCTAACGCCTTTTCTCTCCCAGCGAACATGACCAGGAGTAAGGCAGAGAGCATGAAGAGTACTGCGCCTCTGCCCAGAGGCAAAAGCTACCAAAAAGAGCGTCTTAACCGTAAGATGATGAAGCGAGCTTCACCTAACGGATCGAAAAGAGGTTTCGGCAAGGCCTCCAGGACCTTAGGCAGACTCCAAGACGACACTAACCTAGAACAAGGAGGTCGCTTCAAAAAGAACGACCGAATCACACCACTTAACAGCGGGGAATTGGAAATCCCCGAACCATCTGAGAAACCTGAATGAATGGCCCCGATCGTTCCGAACGGTAGCCTCGGATAGTAGAGATGGATCTCCCTTTGTCAAATAGCGAGATTAGAAAATCCGCAATTGAACCAATAGGAGCCGATAAGGGATTTGATTTCGCTCTTTACGCCAAAGGAAAAAGAGCGAAAGACAGGAATTATAAATCTCCCTAGTAGAAACTCTACGACTGGATAATAAGAATTCTGCGGCTCTATCACAGAGACCCGACTGTCTTGCAGATTCCCCGACAAGGGCCAAGCAGTCAAATGAAGGGACTCTGGATTGTGGTGAAGAATCCCCAAGAGGGGCTGCAACACCTGATCCACTCTTAACGGAAGAAGGAACGGTTGAGCCGCCAGAAGGCTCATTAGCTCCGGAACGAATTCCTCCTGGGCCAAAAGGGAGCTATCACAAGCACCCGAGCCCGATCTTCCCTGATCTTCCGCAAGACTCGCGGAATCAGCTGGAAGGGAGGAAAGGCAAATCCTCGAAGATTCTCCCAACTGAGAGAGAAAGCATTGAGAGCCCAAGCTCCCCAAACGCGCGCACAGGTGCAATATATCGGAAGTAGGCGGTTTAGAACCGACGCAAAAAGATCCACTTCCAGTGGATCCAGGTAACTGCAAATGCGGCGAAAGACCTCTGGATGGAGCATCCATTCCAATGGAAGACACCTGCCCCGAGACAGAAAATCCGCAATGAGGTTTTCCAGACCGGGGAAGAAAGAGGCCACGGGTGTGATCGCCATGCGACAACGCCACTTCCACAGCTGTGCTGCTAGGGCATTCAGGATAGCAGAACAAGTGCTTCCCTGCAGATTGACATAAGCCGCCACAGTGACATTGTCCGTGAGGATCCGAACGGAACGACTGAAAAGTCGACTCCTGAAATGAAGCAGGGTTAAAAGAACTGCCATAAACTCCAGGACATTAAATATGGGGAAGAGTCCCAAGATGAGACCAATCCCCCGCGACCGCGCTGCCATTGCAATGTCCTCCCCACCCCAACCGAGAGGCGTCCGTTGAAACCGAGATCAACGGAAGGGGGGGGGGTACGGAAGGACTTGCCTCGCGCAAGAACCTTTCTGGCCAGCATGAGCTTGCGAGCTGCCGAGACAATGGTGAGAAACCTGTCTCGAGTGGGCCGAGCCAACTGATTCCAAATATCCAACACAGCCCCCAGAAAAACTGGGCTGCAAGTAAGAACTAACTCTGACTTTTCCCAAAATATTAGGAAACCCAAGTCTTGAGTAAGATTGACGAGCAAACGAGTCTCGTCCAACCAACAATCGCGCGACTCCGCTAGGAGAAGCCAATCGTCCAGGTAGCAAAAATAGCGGAAGGCCGCGTCGCCTCAGAGAGGCTGCCAGCACGGCTACAACCTGAGTAAGAACCCGAGGGACTGGGCGCAGCCCGAAGGGAAGAGTGCGAAAGCGATAAGTCTCTGAGAGGAAGGAAAACCCCAGAAGATCGCGCGAAGCGCGATGAATGGGAAAGTGGAAATACGCATCTTCGAAAACTATCAAGACCGCGCAGTCCTTCCTCTTGATCAACAGGAGAATGGAGGCGAGAGTCTCCATCCGAAAATGTACTGAAGTTTTCCCGAGCGCTTGGGAATAACAAAAGTCGGAGAAAAGGGAAAAAGACAGCCAGTCTCTTACCCTTTCTATAGCCCACTTTTTCAACAGAGATTCAATCTCTGATGAGGCACGAGAACGAGCTAGGGCCTGTGAGGTGACCGAGTTCCTATAGCCCCTCCGGGGAGCGGGGCGGACAGATCTATGAAGAATCCGTCTCGTCCGTCAAAGAGAACAAAAGCGTCCCCGGAGATGGCCTCCCAAGCGGGGAGAAAAGAACGAAGACAGCCACCAACCAAGACGCGGACAGAGGCTCGCATCGACTTAGGATGAGCATGTAAACAAGACAGAGACCTGTTATCGTGCATCGCCAAAAGCAAAGGACCCGAGACGGAACATCCGAGAGAAGCAGTGCGATGTCCGACTCCTTAACCCAAAGGGCCGTAAGAACCAAGACTCTGCGACGGTACATGACCGAGGCAGCTGCAGTGGAAAACTATGACCACTGCAAACCAAACATGACGCTTAAAAGAAGCGCCGCTTCAATGCGTCCATAATCCAGCTTGAAATCCTCCGCAAGAGAAATACCCTTGGAGGAATCCCGCTGCCTGAACCCAAGCAAAGTCAAACCCTGCGCGCGGGCTGACTGAAAGTCCGAGAAAGTTTAGAACAAAGCAATCGCTTGTACCCCACAAAGGGAGAGCGACTAAAGCTCTGCCTGCCCCAGCGATTCGGAAACCGAAGCTTGAGAGGCCGCTTCCAAAACTGGTTACGCCTGAAATGATTGTGACAAAGGATCACTGACAAAGGATCACGAACAAAGGCCGAAACAGTCGGATTCACGCATGAACCGCCATAAGCCTCCTCACCCGACGGAGCCCCGAGGCTGCGAGAATAGGAGGCGCATGTGATCCCGTCACAGACAAAGAAGAATAAACCATAAAAGGCTAATTAGTCTCGATGTCCGACCCAAAAAAGGGACAAAAGCAGGGGATGTGATGCCTGGTACAAGGGACCAACCCTGAGTCTGGGCAAAGCCCATCTCACACCGAACATCTCAGCTTGAGAGACCGGAGGGTTAGCTAAACCCGATGGGCAAGAGGCAGGCAAAGCCTTGCCTCTTTTAGCCCCTTCCCTAGGCTTCTGATTGGCCAAAAAAGAGCCTAAGTCGAAACCCGCTTTTCAGAGCGTTTATTCGGTTTCGTTCGGATCCCCGAAGCCCTTCGGGAACACGAACCGAACCCTCCGCTGAGGGACGCTCACCTCCCTTTATGGGAGAAGTGCGCTGAGGGAATTGAACCCAAAGACGCACACCAATTACCCATATCGGCTGAGCAAGAAATGCAACAGCCATGGGCAGGGCGCCAAGGCGCCCAGTGCAAGGGCGGACCGGGATGACCCGGCAAAGGAACGCCAACAAAAGACTCGGCAGGCAGAGCCCCGCATGGTTCAACAAAAGTCTCCTCGCCCAGCGGCGCCCCAAGGGCCGCGGGAATAGGAGGCACATGCGAAACCGACTCAGACAAAGATGAATCAATCACAAAAGGCTGATTAGTCTCAAAGGCAGACCCCTGAATAGGGACAGAAGTCAGGGTTGAAGTAGCCGGTACAAAGGACCAACCCTGATTCTGAGCAAAAGCCCGCATCATGCTGAACATGTCAGCTTGAGAGGAGCTAGCTGGGTTAGCCAGGCCAGACGGGCAAGAGGCCGGCAAAGCCTTGCCACTTTTTGCCTTCTTCTTGGCCTTTTTCTTGGCTGGCTCAACAAGAGTCGTAGCCGAAACCCTTTCCTTAGAACGCTTAATCGGATTCGTTCGGATCTCCGAAGCCGCTTCGGAAACACGAACCGATCCCTCCGCGGAGGGACGTTCACTTCCCATAAAGGGATTGGAGCGCTCATGGCGTAAGCCTAGAGAATCGCCCAAATCACCCATATTAGCTAAGCAAGAAGATGCAGTAGCCATGGGTTGGGAGCTAAAAGCTCCCAGTGCGGGGGCAGACCGAGATGACTCGGTATGTGCCCGATGACTACTAAAGGCGTGTGAACCCGCTATTGGACCGCTAGAAAGCGGCAATAGGGGAGCACTAGTAGTCACGCACTCAGGTGAACACACCTGTTGCTCCGAAGAGCATCCATAATTGTTAGCTCGAGCATTCCCATTAGCTGGCAATGTAGACAGCCCAGGAAGTACTCGTTCCCCCATATGGCGTTTGCCGGGGGCTAGGGTTTGAGAACCCAGACCAACATGGACTAAGCCCGTGGGTTGCCCTGCAGTAGTGGGGCGCGTCTCCCCTAACGGATCAGAGCGGGTGAACGCTACCGTACGGGAAACAACCGCCCCCCTCTGGTCTCAGCGACCGGGGGATTGGATTCGTTAGATATCCAAACCACTAGAATCTGACGCCACCCACCCCGAAACCACAGGCTTCGGAGTTGACCAAACCCAAAGGCTCGGTGACAAACGGAAACACCCGCAAACACACAGAAATATCCACGTGGGGCTGACCGTGAAAGGGAAAAAGAAATGCCAAGAAAAGGATATCAAAGATCCCTTGCAATCGGCAAAAGTGACTACTAAAACACACAGTACTATAATCTAAGCGAATATAGGTACCTAAAAGTGCTTTAAATGTGCGAAAAAGCGCACCTAAAAGATACTATACAACCTGATTTCTGGAGCGCTGTGACTATACGTCCTATCTCGTCGGGGGTGAGCAAGAAAGAGGAAGATGGCCGTAGCGTGTTGACGCGCGTGAGTGGCGAAGGGGACAATATGATTACGGGGGGTGCGCACAATATTGTGACTCATTTGTGTTAAATTCTCGAAGGGGTCCCGTAGTCAAGACTACAAGCATAATAGGTAGGTATATATGATTTATTGCAGTAAATTGAACTTAGTTTAGTTTGTATGATATCCTTTCCCTAAATGTAGGCCTACCCTTTAATATATGGATTGAAATAGGGTTAGGATTAGGGTAAGGGTTTACATTGGGAAGTCCAGGCTGAAGTTAGCAACCGAAAATAATTTAGACCGCTAAAACCCAGGCCGGATCGCCAGAATCTCGAACTAAAGTAAAGATTCCAAACACAGTTAGAATCTAGATCATCTAGTTTAACTTGTTACTACATCTACATAAGATCTAGCCTACATGTACATGTAACTCAGTTAATAGACTAGTTCAAAGTTAGGTCTAACTGTTGGATCTTAAACGTTAGAACTAAAAGTACTGACATAGACCTAGATCTCCTTGAATAGTTCCAGGAACTCCTTGGCTGGGTTGTGTGGAAATCCCAGGGAGGCGAAAGAGGAAAAGAAAAAGAGGAAAAAGAATAAGTAAATAAGATGTAGATCTAGGCCTAAATCAAGTTAGATCAAGATCAAAATCTAAATGTTAGACTCCAGAGTAGACTCTCGAGCCGAGATCCAAGAAGAAGGAGGAGAAGAAGAAAAAGTAGTATTGGAAGAAGAAAAAGTAGTATTGGAAGAAGAAAAAGTAGTATTGGAAGAAGAAGAATCTGAGAAGGCGAAACTTGACAGGAGGAGGAGGAACAGAATTAAAGAAGAAGAAATAGAGAAGAGGAAGAGGAAGAAGAAGGTGGTGGAGGAGGAGGAGGAGGAAGGAGGAGGAAGGAGGAGGAAGGAGGAGGAGGAGGAAGAAGAAGGTGGAGGAGGAGGAGGAGGAGGAGGAGGAGGAGGAAGAAGGTGGAGGAGGAGGAGAAGGTGGTGGAGGAGGAGGAAGAAGGTGGTGGTGGAGGAGGAGGAGGAAGAAGGTGGTGGAGGAGGAGGATCGAGGAGGATCAAGGAGGATCGAGGAGGATCGAGGAGGATCGAGGAGGATCGAGGAGAAAGTTCTTCACTTTTATTACCTTAGTTTTAACAATTACTTTGCAGAGTTAACATTTTATCAGATCTGTAAATAAATTCTTGTTGCCTACCTTGAACTTGATAGCTGGGACTGGTCTTGTCTTGGTTGAAGGTGAATTGAGTCGCTTTTGACTTGAGTTTGACACTCTCTACGTCTTTTCCTGAACAGGCTGGCTGTTGCTTATGAATACTGATTAATATTTTTTCTCTTGCTCATCATTTTCTAACTAGTCTATTTTGCCCAGACCATCCAGTTATGCGGTAAGAGGAGACATTGTCCTCGACCTGCACTGCTCAGTGTTTCAGCAATTCAAGCACAGTCTATACGGTACGCAGGTTTTAGCCCGCCAGAGTTGTGGGAGAGAGTTGTGGGCGCGAGTTGTGCGTTGTGTGCGTACAACTTCAGCTGTTTTTTTGTGCGATAAGCTTTTTCCTGGTTTTGGTGCTCATCTCAAGCAAATTGACGATGACGTCATCATTCTGCACCATCCTGATCGGCCAAAAGATTAAAATCGCACGACTCATCGCAGAAGATTCCACATGTCGAATCTCTGCAATTTTGTCTCCGATTGTCGTGCGACTGATCGGATCGCAGTCATAAGCTATAGCACACTACACGATCTGATCATAAATCAGTCGCATCGCAGTCGCATCGCAGTCGCAGTCGCATCACAGGCGGATCGTACAGTGTGCGCCGGGCTTGAGACTGATGTAAATGTATATTCCTTTTTATTAACTGATTATAAAGGAGCATAATTATTCATTTATGGAAAGTCTTTATTCTACAATGCAGGTGCTTACCCGGAATCGCAGCTTATCCTTCACTGTGGTAATCCTCTTGCTTGCTATACTTTTTGTCTGCAAGACAAATATATAAAGAATTGATAATAATAATAAAAGTTGGATTTGCAAGGATACAAAGAGGTGAGTTACTATTCTACATTAATATATTTTCACAAAAACATATCAGAAAAATATTAAGCGCTTTATAAATGTTGTATATTAGTGTATAAATGAAACTTGTTGCAAAAGCTGTTCCCAGTAATGATTTCACATAATGTATCACGCAATACCGTAATACGAAAGTGAGTTATTCTATTCTTCTTCTTTTTCTTTTACATGGTCAAGATTCTAGTTTTAAGTATTTCTGTTGTTGTTGCTTTTTTCCTTCTTTATATGATGAGAGTAAGGGGGTGCAGCTTCGTTTGTGTACCATTACTTGTGTTACATGTACATCCACTTTCATTTGTACATGTATGTAAGCACAAGTTATAACAAGGCAAACGCCAAGCGTTGTCTCGCCTGCATCACGCTATGCGAATGCGAATGAGAATGTGAACTTTGGTCTGGCAGCTTTATTATACTGAGCAATAATGATGATCCCTGGAAAATGAGATAATGCTGTTTGTGCATGCTGTTAATACTTTATTTCTTACACTTTATTCTTACACAAATGAGAAAACCAATGCTGTTAAAAATTTTAAAACATAACAAAGGAGATTACTGAAAGAATGGACAAATGAAATGATGGATGGACAAACAACTTGAAACATGCCTTTAGCAGTAAAATGTGGAAGAGGAAAAAAAAAAATTGCAGAACGTTCATTGACCATTGACCTTCGAACTTGGTCACATTAAATTCACTTTTGAACTTGACCTCGTCTGCTTAGAACCAGAAGGACATTAGCTCATATTGTTTTATACAGCGTTAACCCCCTTCTTGCTCTCATCCGACAACCTGCACCTTTAAGAGATGTACCTGTGGTATGAATTTGTGATTCTACCTCAAATCCTTTTGTGATCAGAGTGTTTTTTGCAGAATATATATATATATTTTCGAGCTTGACTTGTGCCTTTAAGATATGTACCTGTAGTATGAATTTGGTGATTCTACTTTAAATCCATAATTATTTTGATTACAGTACAGATTAAGTTATCGCAAGTTCATTGACCCATTGACCTATTGACCTTTGACCTTGGTCAGATTAGACTCATTTTTGAACTGCACCTATGCCTTTAAAACAGATGTACCGGTGGTATGAATTTGGTGATTCTACTTAAATCCATAATTATTTTGATTACAGTGCTTTTTGCAGGAAGTTCATTGACATTTTGACCTTTGACGTTGTTCAGATTCAACTATTTAATTTTACCTGCGCTTATAAGAGATATAACTATGGTATGAATTTGATGATTCTACCTCACATGTATAGAAAGTTATTGTGATTAGTGGATTTTTAATAAAAGTTCATTGACCTTTGACCTTCAGATTCAACTCACTTTTTAAAGGGAAATCCAACCTTAATTTTTTCTATTGATATTATATGAAGCGTAACTTGCTGACTAATTTGATACCAAATTTACCAGAATTGTACAGCTATGAAGAAAGTTATAGAATGTTTTAGATCCAACCAAACACTTTTTACGTCCGTCGTCTGCTGCACATGGGAGCCGCCATCACTATGAACATGACGAACAAAGAAGCAGACAATTTATGCTGCTCCTCATTGTACCCTTCACAAATGCACTGGTTAACAAAAGAACATCCATTCATTGCTATCCTGTAAAAATATGTAGAACAGGTGTCACATAATAGCAGTGAAGGGATGGCCTTTTGTTTACTAGAGCTATTGTGGGTACAATGAGGAGCTGCATAAATTGTCCGCTCTCTTTGTCACCGTGTTCATAGTGCATTTTCCACAAATGACGTATCTGCGGACAACTGGCTAGTCTAGATGTGTCCGTTTTTTTAAATATTTTTTTATTTGGTTTATTCCCCTGCACTGTTCTTTCTCTGCATGCATATCTCACACAGGGCGCAACTCTCCAGTAATCGCGCGTTCCCCAAAATTTCACCTGGAGGGTGGAATTGCAAAGGAGACACACAAAAAAAATTGGGGCAAGTTCTATTATGTTTCTCTGAATACTTTTCTTTAAATGCTCTGAATATTTAATTAGATTGTTCACTTTTTGAAAAAGCAAGGCCACAAAACAGTAATTAATTCAGAGCAAGACAATTGCCATTGTGTGTTGCAATTGAAATTCCCACAACACCTTTTTAACCCAGAGTCATGAATCATTAATGACACTGGATTGCAAAAGGTTGGGAGAAACGACAGCTGCAACACACTGTGTTCTGAATTAATTACTTATACGCATAGATTTTGTTGCCATGAGTTTTCAAAAATTTAAAAATCTAATTTTTTTTAACACCTAGTAATGGTGGAGAGTCATGCTCTGCATGGGATATGCATGTAGAGAAAGAACAGCGTAGGGGAACAAACCAAATACCACAAAAAAGGGGGAAAAAGAATCTAGACTAGGGATTGTTCATAGATACGTCATTCAATGCAAAAATGGAAAATGGCAGCCCCCATGCATGTGCAGCAGACGATGGGCGAAAGACGTGTTTGGGGGATCATCATTCTAGGGTATAACTTTCTTCATAGCTGTCCAATTCTGCTAAATTTGGTATCATATTAACCAGAAAGTTACGCTTCATATAATATCAATAGAAACAATTTAAGGTTGGATTTCCCTTTAACTTGACCTGTGCCTTTAACAGATGTACCTGTGGTATGAATTTGTTGAATCTATTTTATATCCATAGAATGTTGTGATTACAGTGCTGTTTGCAGAAAGTTCATTGTCCTTTTGAAAGAAATCTGTCAAGAAATGTGACCTCAGAGCACACACAAGATTATCCACTAAAATATGACCTTTGACCCTATGAAAGATGGAACACAGGGGGCAGGATCACCATAAACTGTAGAGGATTGTAAAATCAGCACTGAGTTTCTTATTTACTAGATAAATCTATATACCTACCTATTATGCTAGTCTCCTGACTATGCTACCCGTTCAAGAACTTTAACACAAATGAGTCACAATATTATCCCCTTCACCACTTACCCAAAGTAATACCCAACGGCCATCTTCCTCTATTGCGAGCAACCCCAAGAGTAAAACATGTTGCTTGCTTGGCGAGGGGAAGGAGGGAGGGTCATAGGTAGGTATATAGATTTATCTCGTAAATAAGAAAATCAGTGCTGATTTTACAAATTTACTGCAATAAATCATATATACCTACCTATTATGCGAGACTAGCACCCATACAAAACCAGGTGGCATGTTTTAAAGGGAAATCTAATCTTAATAGCAAGTTCCTTTGAAAGAAAGTTGTAAAATCAGCACTGATTTTCTTATTTACTATATAAATCTATATACCTACCTATTATGCCTGTAGTCTTGACTACGGGACCCCTTCGAGAATTATCACACATGTGTCACAATATTGTGCGCACCCCCCGTAATCCTATTGTCCCCTTCGCCACTCACGCGCGTCAATACGCTACGGCCATCTTCCTCTTTTGCGAGCAACCCCAAGAAGAAACATGTTGCTTGCAAGGAGCGGGGAAGGAGGGAGGGTCATAGGTAGGTATATAGATTTATATAGTAAATAAGAAAATCAGTGCTGATTTTACAAATTTACTGCAATAAATCATATATACCTACCTATTATGCCAGACCAGCGCCAACTCAAAGACCGGGAGGCATGTTTCGAGCAGAAGGAAATAGGATTACACCAAAGACTACAAAGAAGACACAGCGGCCTTCAAGGTGGCTGACGCAAACAAAGCTTCACCTGTGGGAACATCCCTAAGGTAGCAAGAAATGAAGGAATTGGGCGAACGCCAATAAGCAGCCTTCAAAATATCAACAAGCGCCACACCTTGAAACAGAGCCCAAGAAGTGCTGACACTACGAGTATCATGAGCACGAGGCTTACTGTCGGATAAAAGAGCCTCTGTGCCAGCGGCCCTAATAGCTTCAACGATCCATCTAGAAATGGAATCAAGAGAGGCAGGAGAAAAAGGCTCTCTAGTGATCAGGAACAACTGATCATCCTTACGATAAGACTTAGTCTTATCAATATACCATTTGAGAGCCCTAACAGGACACCAAACTTTGTCCTCACGCACCGAAGAAAAGTTAGAAAGCGGACAAAGAAAAATCTCAACAGGACCGGAGGCAGCTGTCTGATTCTTGGCAACGAAAGAAGCCCTAGGAATCAATCTAACACCTTTTCTCTCCCAGCGAACATGACCAGGAGTAAGACAGAGAGCATGAAGAGTACTGCGCCTCTGCCCAGAGGCAATAGCTACCAAAAAGAGCGTCTTAACCGTAAGATGATGAAGCGAAGCTTCACCTAACGGTTCAAAAGGAGGTTTCGCCAAGGCCTCCAGGACCTTAGGCAGACTCCAAGACGGCACTAACTTAGAAAACGAAGGTCGTTTCAGAAAGAACGAACGAATCAAACCACTTAGTAGCGGGGAATTGGAAATCCCCGAACCATCCGAAAAACCCGAATGAATGGCCCCGATCGCCGAACGGTAGCCTCGGATAGTAGAAATAGATCTCCCTTTGTCAAATAACGAGATTAAGAAATCCGCAATTGAACCAATAGGAGCCTTAGAAGGGGTTTGATTTCTCTCTTTGCACCAAAGGAAAAAGACCGAGAGACGGGAATTGTAAATTTCCCTAGTAGAAACCCTACGACTGGACATTAAAAAGTCTGCGGCTCTATCAGAGAGACCCGACTGTCTTGCAGATTCCCTGACAGGGGCCAAGGAGTCAAATGAAGAGACTCCGGATTGTGGTGAAGAATCCCCGATAGGGGCTGTAACACCAGATCCGTTTTTAACGGGAGAACTAACGGTTGAGCCCTTAGAAGGCTCATAAGTTCCGGAAACCAATTCCTCCTGGGCCAAAAGGGAGCTATTACAAGCACCCTCGCCCGATCTTCCCTGATTTTCCGCAAGACACGCGGAATCAGTTGGAAGGGAGGAAAGGCGAATCCCTGAAGGTTCTCCCAGCTGAGGGAGAAAGCATCGAGAGCCCATGCTCCCTGATCGCGAACACGGGAGCAATACTTCGGCAGCTGGTGATTTAGCACCGACGCAAATAGATCCACTTCCAGTGGACCTAGGCAACTGCGAATGCGACAAAATACCTCCGGATGGAGCATCCATTCCGATGGAAGATACCTGCCCCGGGACAGAAAATCCGCAATGAGGTTTTCCCGACCGGGGATGAAAGAGGCCACGGGTGTGATTGCCATGCGACGACACCACCTCCACAGCTGAGCTGCTAGGGCATTCAGGGCAACCGAACGAGTGCCTCCCTGCCGATTGATATATGCCGCCACAGTAACATTGTCCGTGAGAATCAGAACCGAACGACTGAGAAGTCGACTTCTGAAATGGAGCAAGGTCAACAGAACTGCCATAAACTCCAGGACATTGATATGAGGAAGAGTCCCAAGATGAGACCAATCCCCCGCAACCGTGCTGCCATTGCAGTGTCCTCCCCACCCCAACCGAGAGGCGTCCGTCGAAACCGATATCGACGGGAGAGGGGCAGTGAAGGACCTGCCTTGCGCGAGAAACACCTCGCTCGTCCAACAAGAGAGAAGAGACTTGATCCTTACTGGTACTGGAATCCAGACCAAAAGAGAGTCTTTTCCCGGCTTGAAGAACCTGAGGAGATGTCTCTGAAACGGTCTCATGAGGAGCCGGCAGTCCTCTAAAACATCGACTAGACTGGCTAGATAACCTAGAAACTGAAGCCACTGTCTGGCCGAGACTCTTCTGGCCAGCAAGAGCTTGCGAGCCGCAGAGACAATGGTGAGAATCCTGTCTCGACTGGGCCGAGCTAACTGATTCCTTATGTCTAACACCGCCCCCAGAAAAACTGGGCTGCGAGTGGGGACTAACTCTGACTTTTCCCAATTTATTAGGAAACCTAAGTCTTGAGTAAGGGAGACGAGCAACGAGTCTCGTCCAACAAACGATCGCGCGACTCCGCAAGGAGAAGCCAATCGTCCAGGTAACAAAACAACCGCAGGCCGCGACGCCTCAGAAAGGCCGCTAGCACCGCTACAACTTGAGTAAAAACCCGAGGGGCCGGGCGCAGCCCGAAGGGAAGAGCCCGAAAACGATAAGTCTCCGAGAGGAAGGAGAACCCCAGAAGATCGCGAGATGCGCGATGAATGGGAATGTGAAAGTACGCGTCCTTGAGATCTATCGAGACCGCGTAGTCTTCCCTTTTGATCAACGCAAGAATGGAGGCAAGAGTCTCCATCCGAAAATGAACCGGAGGAATAAATTTGTTTATCCTTTTTAGGTTCAGTATCAAACGAAGTTTTCCCGAGCGCTTGGGAATAACAAATATTGGAGAAAGGGAAAGAGACGGCCTGTCTCTTACCCTTTCTATAGCCCTCTTTTCCAGAAGAGACTCGATCTCCTTTGAAGCATGAGATCGAGACAGGGCAGACATGGGAGGTGACCGAATTCTTAAAGCCCCTCCGGGGAGCGAAGCGCAAAGATCTATGAAGAATCCGTCTCGCACGACGGAGAGAACAAACGCGTCCCCGGAGATGGCCTCCCAAGCGGGGAGAAACGCGTGAAGACGGCCACCTACCACATTCGGTTGAACAAGCGCTCGGGGAAAAACATCAAAACCCAGGCTTGGCCTTCTGCGAAGCCATCGCCTTACCACGAGTACCTCTCGAAATGCCCCTGCCACGACCCCCTCTCCCACGAGAAGGAGCTGGCTGTGGCTCAGGAGGCGGGACCCTAGACACGCGACTGCGTTGACCCGAAACGGGACCAGCAGGTCTATGCTGAACAGGGGCCCGCGTTGGCTTAGAGCTAGTGTGAAACTGCTTAGTCATATCCGAGATCTGCTTACGCGCATCGATCTCTCTCTGAAAAACCGTAGCGAATTTACCACCAAAAAGCGAAGGACCCCGAGACGGAACATCTCGGAGAAGTTGAGCAATGCCCGACTCTCTAACACCCAGTGCCGAGAGAGCCGAGGTCCTGCGACGGAACGTAACCGAAGCAGCTGCGGTGGAAAGCTGCGACCACTGCAGACAAAAAAAGAGTATGCAACAGGTCGTCAATAATCAGCTTGTCACCATCGGTAACATTCAACTCCTCCGCCCTGGACCTAAGGTCGGAGAGAAACCCTTGAAACGCCGACAAACGCATCCCCGACCTAACCTGGTTTTCAATATTAGACCAGATCTTATCCTCCGCCTTGAAAGCGGCGGAGGTAAGCGGATTAGTCGCCCGTAAGCGACGACCAACCTCCAAAATCTCAGGAGACAGAGTCTTAGCCTTAAAAAAGCTGTCTTGGTCCTGAGAACAAAAGGCAAAGGCCTTACCCTTGACCGCATTAGCGCGCTTAATCAACAGCGCGGCCTCAATGCGGTCATACTCCAGCTTGAAAACCTCCTCAAGAGCGATACCCTCAGAGAAATCCTGCTGCTTAAATTTCCACCGCGAAGTCGAACCCTGCGCGCGGGTTGACTGAAATTCAGGGAGATATTTGGACAACAAAGCAATCGCTTCTACCCCGCGAAGAGCAAGCGATTGAGACTCCGTCTGCCCAAGCGATTCGGGAACCGAAGCTTGAGAAGCCACATCCGAATCTGGTTCCACCCGAGTGGAATGAGACAAAGGAGCACTAACAAAGGCCTCCGCAGGCAGAGCCCCGCATGGTTCAACAAAAGTCTCCTCGCCCGGCGGAGCCCCAAGGGCCGCGGGAATAGGAGGCACATGCGAATCCGACTCAGACAAAGAGGAATCAATCACAAAAGGCTAATTAGACTCAAGGCGAGATCCCTGAATAGGGACAGAAGTCAGGGTTGAAGTAGCCGGTACAAAGGACCAACCCTGATTCTGAGCAAAAGCCCGCATCATACTGAACATGTCAGCTTGAGAGGAGCTAGCTGGGTTAGCCAGGCCAGACGGGCAAGAGGCCGGCAAAGCCTTGCCACTTTTTGCCTTCTTCTTGGCCTTTTTCTTGGCTGCTTCGACAAAAGTCGTAGCCGAAACCCTTTTCTTAGAACGCTTAATCGGATTCGTTCGGGTCCCCGAAGCCTCTTCGGAAACACAAACCGATCCCTCCGCGGAGGGGCGTTCACTTTCCATAAAGGGATTGGAGCGCTCATGGCGTAAGCCTAGAGAATCGCCCAAATCACCCATATTGGCTAAGCAAGAAGATGCAGTAGCCTTGGGTTGGGAGCTAAAAGCTCCCAGTGCGTGGGCAGACCGAGATGACTCGGTATGTGCCCGATGACTACTAAAGGCGTGTGAACCCGCTATTGGACCGCTCGAAAGCAGCAATAGGGGAGCACTAGTAGTCACGCACTCAGGTGAAAACACCTGTTGCTCCGAAGAGCGTCCATAATTGTTAGCTCGAGCATTCCCATTAGCTGGCAATGTAGACAGCCCAGGAAGTACTCGTTCCCCCATATGGCGTTTGCCGGGGGCTAGGGTTTGAGAACCCAGACCAACATGGACTAAGCCCGTGGGCTGCCCTGCAGTAGTGGGGCGCGTCTCCCCTAACGGATCAGAGCGAGTGAACGCTACCGTACGGGAAACAACAGCCCCCCCTCTGGTCTCAGCGACCAGGGGATTGGATAGATATCCAAACCACTAGAATCTGACGCCACCCACCCCGAAACCACGGGCTTCGGAGTTGACAATCCCGATTCAGTTAACGCCACCCGTCCTGAAGCCGCAAGCTCCGAGACTGGCAAACTCTGCAAGGAAACACCACTAGGCAACTTACCCTTAGCCCTCCTCCCTCCCCCGTGTACCGCAGTACTCGGGGGAGTTCTGGAAGGCCGAGGCGTCTTGCTAGACGACTCTTCGGAAGAAGCAGGTCTCCTTGACCTAGCTGCTTCTTCTTCCGAATCCATACCACTGCAATAAAGTATACTTCAATAAAGTATACTTCTTTTCAAAATAAGAAATACTTCAACTGAATGCAGTAAATAAGGGTAAAATTATTTGGAAGATACGCACTAAAGAAATTTTCACAGCCTAAAAACCGTAAGAATAAACGCCGAACCCGAAGGCTCGGTGACAAACGGAAACACCCGCAAACACGGAAATATCTACGTGGGGCTGACCGTGAAAGAGAAAAATAAATGCCAAGAAAGGGAATCAAAAAATCCCTTGCAATCGGCAAGAGTGACTAATAAAACACAAAGTACTATAATCTAAACGAATATAGGTACCTAAAAGTGCTTTAACTATGTGAAAAATCGCACCAAAAAGATACTATACGACCTGATTTCAGGAGCGCTGTGACTATACGTCCTAACTCGTCGGGGGCGAGCAAGAAAGAGGACGATGGTCGTAGCGTATTGACGCGCGTGAGTGGCGAAGGGGACAATAGGATTACGGGGGGTGCGCACAATATTGTGACACATGTGTGATAATTCTCGAAGGGGTCCCGTAGTCAAGACTACAGGCATAATAGGTAGGTATATATGATTTATTGCAGTAAATAGGAAAAATCAGAGAACCAGATTGGTGAAAGTTTGAACGAAATCAAACAAGCAATAAGAGAGTTATGAATTTTTGAAAGTTGTAATCACTATACACATGGGAATTTCAAATTGGCCAAATAGGTAATGTCACTGTGATATAGCTGCATGTGGACAACTCCCCCATTCGCTCTAACACACAAAATGACTAAAATGTCACTTTTTTCAAATGTATTACTCAGTAGGATTTTTTTTTTTCATGAGGACCTGTAACAATATGCTATCTCCAATATATTTTAAATACTGCCCTGAAAGTAAAAGCGCCTCGTAGAAAACTGCAAATTAATGACATTTTTGTGTACGACGAACGGGAGGGTTGTCAACAAAAATGTCACAATCGACTCACCAAATTGCCAATTTAAGATTTGCATAAACTTGTAAAATCAACACTGATTTTCTTATTTACTATATAAATCTATATACCTACCTATTATGCCAGTAGTCTTGACTACGGGACCCCTTCGAGAATTTAACACACATGAGTCACAATATTGTGCGCACCCTCCATAATCATATTGTCCCCTTCGCCACTCACGCGCGTCAATACGCTACGGCCATCTTCCTCTTTTGCGAGCAACCCCAAGTAGAAACATGTTGCTTGCAAGGTGAGGGGAAGGAGGGAGGGTCATAGGTAGGTATATAGATTTATATAGTAAATAAGAAAATCAGTGTTGATTTTACAAATTTACTGCAATAAATCATATATACCTACCTATTATGCCAGACCAGCGCCAACTCAAAGACCGGGAGGCATGTTTCAAGCAGAAGGGAATAGGATTACACCAAAGATTACAAAGAAGACACAGCGGCCTTCAAGGTGGCTGACGCAAACATAGCCTCACCTGCGGGAACATCCCTAAGGTAGCAAGAAATGAAGGAATTGGACGAACGCCAATAAGCAACCTTCAAAATATCAACAAGCGCCACACCTTGAAACAGAGCCCAAGAAGTGCTGACACTACGAGTATCATGAGCACGAGGCTTACTGTCGGATAAAAGAGCCTCTGTGCCAGCGGCCCTAATAGCTTCGACGATCCACCTAGAGATGGAATCAAGAGAGGCCGGAGAAAAAGGCTCTCTAGTGATCAGGAACAACTGATCATCCTTACGATAAGACTTAGTCTTATCAATATACCATTTGAGAGCCCTTACAGGACACCAAACTTTGTCCTCGCGCACAGAAGAAAAGTCAGAAAGCGGACAAAGAAAAATCTCAACAGGGCCAGAGGCAGCTGTCTGATTCTTGGCAATAAAAGAAGCCTTAGGAATCAATCTAACGCCTTTTCTCTCGCAGCGAACATGACCAGGAGTAAGACAGAGAGCATGAAGAGTACTGCGCCTCTGCCCAGAGGCAATAGCTACCAAAAAGAGCGTCTTAACCGTAAGATGATGAAGCGAAGCTTCACCTAACGGTTCGAAAGGAGGTTTCGCCAAGGCCTCCAGGACCTTAGGCAGACTCCAAGACGGTACTAACCTAGAAAAAGAAGGTCGTTTCAGAAAGAACGAGCGTATCAAACCACTTAGTATCGGGGAATTGGAAATGGTGAATTGGTGAAGAATCCCCGAGAGGGGCTGCAACACCAGATCCGCTCTTAACGGGAGAACGAACGGTTGATCCCTTAGGAGGCTCATAAGCTCTGGAAACCAATTCCTCCTGGGCCAAAAGGGAGCTATTACAAGCACCCGCGCCCGATCTTCCCTGATCTTCCGCAAGACACGCGGAATCAGTTGGAAGGGAGGAAAGGCGAATCCCTGAAGATTCTCCCAGCTGAGGGAGAAAGCATCTAGAGCCCATGCTCCCTGATCGCGAACACGGGAGCAATACTTCGGCAGCTGGTGATTTAGCACCGACGCAAATAGATCCACTTCCAGTGGACCTAGGCAACTGCGAATGCGACAAAAAACCTCCGGATGGAGCATCCATTCCGATGGAAGATACCTGCCCCGAGACAGAAAATCCGCAATGAGGTTTTCCCGACCGGGGATGAAAGAGGCCACGGGTGTGATCGCCATGCGATGACACCACCTCCACAGCTGAGCTGCTAGGGCTTTCAGGGCAGCCGACCGAGTGCCTCCCTGCCGATTGATATATGCCGCCACAGTAACATTGTCCGTGAGAATCAGAACCGAACGACTGAGAAGTCGACTTCTGAAATGGAGCAGGGTCAACAGAACTGCCATAAACTCCAGGACATTGATATGGGGAAGAGTCCCAAGATGAGACCAATCCCCCGCAACGTGCTGCCGTTGCAGTGTCCTCCCCACCCCAACCGAGAGGCGTCCGTCGAAACCGATATCGACGGGAGAGGGGCAGTGAAGGACCTGCCTCGCGAGAGAAACTCCTCGCTCGTCCAACAAGAGAGAAGAGACTTGATCCTTACTGGCACTGGAACCCACACCAAAAGAGTCTTTTCCCGGCTTGAAGAACCTGAGGAGATGTCTCTGAAAAGGTCTCATGAGGAGCCGGCAGTCCTCTAGAACGTCGACTAGACTGGCTAGATAACCTAAAAACTGAAGCCACTGTCTGACCGTGACCCTTCTGGCCAGCAAAAGCTTGCGAGCCGCAGAGACAGTGGTGAGAATCCTGTCTCGACTGGGCCGAGCCAACTGATTCCGTATGTCTAACACCGCCCCCAGAAAAACTGGGCTGCGAGTAGCAACTAACTCTGACTTTTCCCAATTTATTAGGAAACCTAAGTCTTGAGTAAGAGAGACGAGCAAACGAGTCTCGTCCAACAAACGATCGCGCGACACCGCAAGGAGAAGCCAATCGTCCAGGTAACAGAACAACCGAAGGCCGCGTCGCCTCAGAGAGGCCGCCAGCACAGCTACAACTTGAGTAAAAACCAGAGGGGCCGGGCGCAGCCCGAAGGGAAGAGCACGAAAACGAAAAGTCTCTGAGAGGAAGGAGAACCCCAGAAGATCGCGGGATGCGCGATGAATGGGAATGTGAAAATATGCGTCCTTGAGATCTATCGAGACCGCGTAGTCTTGATTATGCGAAGCCGTCGCCTTACCACGAGAACCTCTCGAAAAACCCCTGCCACGACTCCCTCTCCCGCGAGAAGGAGCTGGCTGCGGCTCAGAAGGCGGGACCCGAGACACACGACTTAGAGCTAGTGTGAAACTGCTTAGTCATATCCGAGATCTGTTTTCGCGCATCGATCTCTCTCTGAAAAACCGTAGCGAATTTACCACCAAAAAGCGAAGGACCCCGAGACGGAACATCCCAGAGAAGTTGAGCAATGCCCGACTCTCTAACACCCAGTGCCGAGAGAGCCAAGGTCCTGCGACGGAACGTAGCCGAAGCAGCTGCGGTGGAAAGCTGTAACCACTTGAGTAAAAACCCGAGGGGCCAGGCGCAGCCCAAAGGGAAGAGCGCGAAAACGATAAGTCTCTGAGAGGAAGAAGAACCCCAGAAGATCGCGCGAAGCGCGATGAATAGGAATGTGAAAATACGCGTCCTTGAGATCTATCAAGACCGCGTAGTCCTTCCTCTTGATCAACGGGAGAATGGAGGCGAGAGTCTCCATCCGAAAATGTACTGAAGGAATGAATTTGTTTATTCTTTTCAGGTTCAGTATCAAGTTTTCCCGAGCGCTTGGGAATAACAAAAATCGGAGAAAGGGAAAGGGACGGCCTGTCTCTTACCCTTTCTATAGCCCTCTTTTCCAAAAGAGACTCGAGCCAGGGCAGACATGGGAGGTGACCGAGTTCTTATAGCCCCTCCGGGAAGCGAAGCGGAAAGATCTATGAAGAATCCGTCTCGCACGACGGAGAGAACAAACGCGTACCTGGAGATGGCCTCCCAAGCGGGGAGAAAGGAATGTAGTCGGCCACCTACCATGACTGGAAGAACAAACGCTCGGGGAAGACCATCAAAACCTAGGCTTGGCCTTAAGCGAAGCCGTCGCCTTATCACGAGAACCTCTCGAATAGCCCCTGCCACGTCCCCCCTCCCGCGAGAAGGAGCTGGCTGCGGCTCAGAAGGCGGGACCCCAGACACACGACTGTGTTGACCCGAAGCGGGACCAGCAGGCCTCCACCGGAAAGGGGCCCGCGTCGACTTAGAGTGTGAAACTGCTTAGTCATATCCGAGACCTGCTTTCGCGCATCAATCTCTCTCTGAAAAACCGTAGCAAATTGACCACCAAAAAGCGAAGGACCCCGAGACGGAACATCTCGGAGAAGTTGCGCAATGCCCCACTCCTTAACACCCAGTGCCGAAGAGCCAGGATCCTGCGACGGAACGTAACCGAGCAGCTGCAGTGGAAAGCTGTAACCACTGCAAACAAAAAAGAGTATGCAGCAGGTCATTGATAACCAGCTTGTCACCATCAGTAACGTTCAACTCCTCCGCCCTGGACCTAAGGTCGGAGAGAAACCCTTGAAAAGCCGCCAAACGCATACCTGCCCTAACCTGGTTTTCAACATTATACCAACGCCTCCCGTAAGCAACGGAGGTTAGCGAATTAGTCGCCCGCAAGCGACGACCAACCTCTAAAATCTCCGGAGAGAGAGTCTTAGCTTTGAAAAAGCTGTCTTGATCTTGGGAACCGAAAGCAAAGGCCTTACCCTTAACCGTAACAGGGCGCTTAACCAAAAGCGCAGCCTCGATGCAGTCATACTCCAGCTTACTCCTCGAGAGAAATACCCTTGGAGGAATCCTGCTGCCTGAACCAACGCGAAGTCGAACCCTGCGCTCGGGTTGACTGAAATTCAGGGAGATATTTAGACAACAAAGCAATCGCTTCCACCCCGCACAGGGCGAGCGATTGAGGCTCCGCCTGCCCAAGCGATTCAGAAACCGAAGCTTGAGAGGCCGCCTTTAACTCTGGTTCCACCCGAGTGGATTGGGACAAAGGACCGCCAACAAAGGACGCAGCAGGCGGACCCTCCCATGGTTCAACATAAGTCCCCTCGCCCGGCGGAGCCCCGAGGGCCGCGGGAATAGGAGGCGCATGCGAACCCGACTCAGACAAAGAAGACTCAATCACAAAAGGTTGATTAGTCTCAAAGTCAGACCCCGGAATAGGGACAGAAGCAAGGGTTTAAGTACCCGGTACAAGGGACCAACCCTGATTCTGAGCGAAAGCCCGCACCATGCTGAACATTTCAGCTTGAGAGGAACTAGCCGGGTTAGCCAGGCCAGACGGGCAAGAGGCCAGCAAAACTTTGCTCCTTTTTGCCTTTTTCTTCTTGGCTGGCTCGACAAGAGTCGTAGCCGAAACCCTTTTCTTAGAACGCTTCTTCGGATTCGTTCGGATCCCCAAAGCCTCTTCGGAAACACGAACCGAACCCTCCGGAAACACGAACCGAACCCTCCGTGGAGGGACGCTCACCTCCCTCAAAGGGAGTAGTGCGCTGAGGGTATGAACCCAAAGTCTCGCACAAATTACCCATATTGGCTGAGCAAAAAGATGCGATAGCCATGGGCTGGGTGCTGCAAGCACCCAGTGCGGGGGCGGACCGAGATGACTCCGTATGTGCCCGTTGACTACTAAAGGCATGTGAAACCGCTATTGAACCACTAGGGAGCGGCAATAGGAGAGCACTAGTAGTCACGCACTCGGGTGAAAACACCTGTTGCTCCGAAGAGCGTCCATAATTGTTAGCTCGAGCATTCCCAACAGCTGGCAATGTAGACAGCCCGGGAAGTACTCGTTCCCCCATATGGCATCGGCCGGGGGGTAGGCTTTGAGAACCCAGACCAACATGGACTCAGCCCGTGGGCTGCCCTGCAGTAGTGGGACGCGTCTCCCCTAACGGATTTAAGCGAGTGAACGCTACCGTGCGGGAAACAGCCGCCCCCCTTCTGGTCTTGACGACCGGGGATTGGATTCGAGATATCCAAACCACTAGAATCTGACGCCACCCACCCCGAAGCCACGGGCCTCGGAGTTGACATTCCAGATTCAGTTAACCCCACCCGCCCCGAAGCCGTAAGCTCCGAGACTGGCAAACTCTGCAGAGAAACACCACTAGGCAACTTACCCATAGCCCTCCTCCCTCCCCCATATACTGAAGTACTCGGGAGAGTTCTGGAGGGCCGAGTCGTCTTGCTAGACGACTCTTCGGAAGAAGCAGGTCTCTGCGACCTAACTGCTTCTTCTTCCGTATTCATAACACTGCAATAAAACAGACAATAAAGTATACTTTTCAAATATGAAATACTTTAACTGAATGCAGGTAATAAAACTAAAGTTTATTTGGGAGATACGCACACAAAAAATTTTCACAGCCAAAAACCGTAAGAACAAACACCGAACCCAAAGGCTCGGTGACAAACGGAAACACCTGCAAACACACAGATATATCTACGTGGGGCTGACTGTGAAAGCGAAAAATAAATGCCAAGAAAAGGAATCAAAAATCCCTTGCAATCGGCAAGAGTGCCTACTAAAACACAAAAGTACTATAATCTAAGAGAATATAGGTACCTAGAAGTGCTTTAAAGATGCGAAAAAGAGCGCCACTACCAGCGTGAATACCAGAGAGGCTGGACGCAGCCCGAAGGGAAGAGCGTGAAAGCGGAAAGTCTCTGAAAGGAAGGAAAATCCCAGAAGGTCGCGTGAAGCGGGATGAATAGGGATATGGAAATACGCATTTTTGAGATCTATCGAGATCGCGTAATCCTTCCTCTTGATCAGCGGGAGAATTGAGGTGAGAGTTTCCATCCGACAAAGCACAGGAGGAAAGAATTTGTTTATTCAAAAACAATCGGAGTTTTCCCGAGCGCTTGGGAATAACGAAAATCAGAGAAAGAGAAAGACGCGGTTGGTCTATCACCTTTCCAATAGCTCTTTTGTTCAACAGAGATCTGATCTCCGTTGAAGCGTGACAGCGACCCTGGGCAGACAGGAGATCTTATAGCCTTAGGCGAACCAGTCGCCTTGCCCCGTAGAGAGCCACGATTACCTCTCGAAGAGGCCCTGCCACGTCCGCCTCTCCCGCGAGGGGGGTATGACGGAGTAACAGCAGGTAAAGACACAGTGACCCGACGGTGCTGTCCGAAAGTGGGAGCAACAACCCTCTGTCGGGAAGAGGCTCGCGTCGGCTAGTAATGTAGCAAATTGTCCGCCAAAAAGCGAGGGGCCCCGAGAAGGGACGTCTCGGAGAAGAGACGATATGTCAGTCTCCTTAACCCCGAGGACGGAGAGGGCCAACACCCTACGGCTGCTCGTAACAGAAGCAGCCGCACTAGAGAGTTGTGACCACTGCAGACCCGTTAGAGTAAGCAGCAGGTCATCAAAAACAAATTCATCTCCTTTGGTGATATTCAACTCGTCCGCCCTGGATCTGAGGTCGGAAAGAAAACCTTGAAATGCGGCCAAGCGCATACAGGCTCTGATTTGCCCGCCGACAATGCCCCAATGTTCTTCCTCAGCCTTCAAAGGGGACACAAACGTGGACCCACCGCCAAAATCTTCTAGGGAGACTTAGCTTTGAAAAAGCTATCCTGATCTTGGGATGTAAAGGCAAAAGCCTTACCCTTAATCAGACCAGAGCACCTAAAGCGAAGCCCGGTCCCGATGCGGTCATACTCCGCCATGAAACCCTCCGTGAGGGAAAAACCCTCAGAGGTAACCTGAACAATCGAGAAGTCGAACCCTGCTGGTTGACTGAAATCAGGGAGGTATTTGGCCAACAAGCTCAACTAAAGCCACCTGCACTGAAGCCGCATGCTACGAGGCTGGCAAACTCTGCGGGGTAACACCACTGGGCAACTTACCTCCAGCCCTCCTCCCTCCCCCATGTACGAAAAAGACTCAGGAGAGTTCTAGAGGGCCGAGTCGTCTTGCTAGACGACTCTTCGGAAGAAGCATGTCTCCGTGACCTAACTGCTTCTTCTTCCGAACTCATATTGCTGCAATAAAACAGACAATAAAAGTACACAAAAATATGAAATACTTTTTAGAGAGCAGGCAATATGAAACCTAAAAAGTTTGGGGATACGCACAAAATTCTACAAACCAAACACTGTATTACAAACACCAAAACTAGAACAGGATCAGGGCAAACGGAAACACACAGAAATAACTACGTGGGGCTGGTCGTTAAAAGTAAATTAACTGCCTGAAAAGGAACTTAAAATTTCCCTTGCTAAAGGCAAAAAGTGACATAAAAACACAAGAGTACTATAATCTAGAACAAAATAAGTACAGAAAAGTGCTTTGAAGGGCGTAAAAGCGCTCTGAAAAGATAAAAAAAAAAAAAGATACAAAAAGATCAGGAGCAAGAAAGAGGAAGATGGCCGTTGCGTATTACTGCGGGTGAGTGGCTAAGGGGATAACAATGGGATAACAATGGGATTACGGGGGGTGCGCACAATATTGTGACTCAATTGTGTTAAAGTTCTCGAACGGGTAGCGTAGTCCGGAGACTAGCATAATAGGTAGGTATATATGATTTATTGCAGTAAATCTATGATGGACCTCCATACAAAATCTGAAAGAATCAGTCAACAAATGTGTCCTCCAGAATTCATGCAACCAATGATATTTGACCCTATAAAAATTGGAACATTGGTGGCAGCATCACCAAACACTAAAGATGTGTAGATTTCACTAAGACACACCTCCATATTAAATTTGAAAGAAATCCGTCAAGAAATGTGGAAGTTAGAGCGCACAAAAGACATATGACCTTTGACCCTATAAAGGACGGAACACTGAGGGCAGCATCACCAAAAAGTAAAGATGTGTAGATTATACTAAGTTATATCTCCATGGAAAATTTGAAAGAAATCCATTACAAAATGTGGCCTACAGAGTGCACACTCACCATTCTCCAAAGTATGACCTTTGACCCTATAAAAGACGGGACATTGGTGGCAGCATCACCAAAAACTATAGGTTTTTAGATTGCACCAAGAGATACCTTCATGCAAAATTTGAATGAAATCCGTCAAGAAATGCAGAAGAGTGCAAGAAATGGACAAATGACCTTTGACCCTATAAAGGACAGAACAATGAGCCCGATAACAGGTTTTTAGATTGCACCAAGAGACACCTTCATGCAAAATTTGAATGAAATCTGTCAAGAAATGGAGAAGTAAGATTGCACGAAATGGACAAACTGTAAAAAGTGTACACACATGTTTATGTACAGGAATGTGCTAAAGCTCAAGATTTTACTGAATTGCTGCATGTATGATTAAAAGCTGAATGTTATTAAAGCAGGGTTAGTATGAATTAAACTAGGCAATTATTTATCATTTTCCTCTCATTTTTTCTGTCTGCACAGCAAGCGTTGAGCAAATCTCAATTGTAAACACAGAAGCCATATGACTTGTGTACTTAAGAGCATTTTTCATCTGACACTCCAGTGCATGTTAAAGAACAAAAAATAGGCCCGAATTCACAATGGAGGTTTAAACCATGGGTCATGTTTAAACCTTTAAAGCGTAAATAAGCGCACATTACCGATGCGCGCACTCAAAGAAAATATGTGATTGGATCAGATTCTGTGCACACGTATGCTTAAAAAACCCAGGAGTGAATTCGGGCCATAGTGTACAAATATTATACAGAGACCATGAACATACATGATACATGTAACTGAATGTATAATGCAGACAAAAAAACAGTATGAATATCTATACATACAAGAGGTAAACTAATTATCTGAATGCTTGTCATCTTAACCAAAAGACTACTGAATTATATTACATGTACCTCATTCCCATTAGCTTGCTAAGGGGATTACCCGGTTCCCGGAGGCAACCAGTTAACCAATTGGAGCACGCATTTTCTATATACTCCATCCACAGTTATTATGAGCTTTAAAAGTATTAAATTGTATAAATGTGACCCTCCACAACAAAACGACCAATAAGTCGGAAATTTGGGTTTTTAAATTTCAGCACAGTTTGAAAGCTTACATTCTTAGCTTTAAAATGCATAGACTAAGCAAACCCTTATAGATTACAGTGAGCATGTCAGAGTGTCAGACAGGATAATGACCAAAACAGAGAAAACCATTTAAGAGCCCCTAATCTGTGTCCTATTGTTTGTTGCACAAAAGGTTGAGTCAAAACTCCAAAGCCTACACTGTGAAGTACTCATTGGATTGGGTTTGAACTTTCCATACCTTTGGAATAGATATATTTCTTTCTTTCTGTAGATTTTGAATATTAGACAGTGCATAGTTTTTGAGCTATACCAGAAAAGCAATGTGAAGTACGATCCCAGCAAGCTGACTCACAAAGTTGCATATCCAAGAAAAAAATGGGCATTTTGAATGAGAGTAAAAACATATTTCAGCGTGGTATCTTACCCCAAAATTTTGTCAGATGGTAGATTAATAAATTAACATTCAGAAAATACCGAAAACTTAAAATAGAAATTTCCACCCCAGACAACCTTTTTTAGCCGTTTACTCCAAAACTCCCATTGCGACTTATTGGTCGTTTTGTGGTGGAGGGTCACATATATTCTCAGGACTTCACAGAAAAGGGGCTTATACTTGCTGTTCATTATTCTTCATTTCTATTGACCAAATACCTCTAATATGCCAATCTCCCTATAAATATGTAATATATGTATATGTTTTTGGTTATCCTCGACATGTACCTCTGTTCCTTCAAATTCTTTAAAGACATTGCAGGCTTCTATCATCTGCTCAAGTAGGATTGCAATTTAATTTGCAATGACTACCACCTTCGTTGTTGCCAATCTGATGTCTGACCAGGTTGGTAGATAACACTAAACTCTTGTCTACACTGGATGCATTATCTCTGATATACATACATTGTAAATTTTGATTGTCTGACTTTGAGGGTTCACCCGGGTGACACTGATCCATTCATGAAGATAATCAAGCCTCCAGTAAACTAAACGATCAAACTTTGATCCAATTTTTCAATTACATATAAATATCATGGAAAAAAAAATATAACATTGATTTCTGGGAAAAGTGAAAAATAATTTGTGAGCTTTCTCATTCTCCTTATGTCAGTTTGGAAGAACATTGTAGTATAAATGTCGCCTGAAAAGGATTGCTCTTCAAATTCCATATTTAAAATATGACAAATAAAAGGCTGAAATGATTGGGGCGAACTTCCATGGCACAAATGTGTGTAGTCTCATATAGATATATTTATGTGTGCAGTGCATGAGACTCTTCAAATATCTGCAAATCAGTTAGGTACCAATTACGTAATATCGGTTTTATTCTGAAATATTTGTCCAAGTCTGCCACTGAAAAGATATTTCGCGCCTTAATTTCCCCCCGTCTCGACTTTGGCAATGCCCTTCTGTTCAATATACCCCAAGACTTTCAGATCAACCTTTGTTTGAATGGTAAGCATAAAATTGTAATATATTACCGAAGCGGTCTATTGCTTTAAGTGTAATCACATGACCAGAACTCAACTTTATTAAATAATGATATGAATACTGAATATCAAATTTTGGCGACAATCGTACGACTGATCTTTGAGATGAAGCTAATTTAACTTTCCTCCTACAAGGAGGCTTAATTTGCCTTTTCACCAATCATATGAATTTTCAAGAACATCCACCACTGAAATTTATATTTTGGAATGTTCATATCAAATGCTATTGTAAATTCTGCTAAAGTTGAATTGCAGTCAGATTGTAAATTGAGCAGTTGGTTTTAGATTAAATACAGTTTTCACGACGAAGTGTGTCCAGCTCTTTCAAACAGCTACACCAATTCCAGAATCATCAATGTATAAAAATAGTGCATGAATTCTGGTGTCCATGGCAACGTGCAAGTGCAATTTACCTGCAAGAAAGCATCCTTGACTGCTTGTGGATTCACAGTAACCTAATGATAGTTGAAAGAGAGATGGGTGAGTGAGTCACAGAGATGGAACAATATAACCACAAGCAAACATTTATTTTTTTAAATTTGGGCTTGAAAATGTGACATGGGTTAAAAATATGACATGGGCTACAACTTAGAGGAGAAGGTTGAGTTCTAGTAATGGTGAAAAATAATCTGTGAGCTTGCTCGTTCTTTTATGCCAGTTTGGAAGAATACCATAAAACAAATGTCTCCTGAAAAGGATTGCTCCTCAAATGCACACATACTCGAAATAAGACAAGGACAGCTGAAATGATTGGACCAAACATTCATGCAACAAGTGTGTGTTGTCCCATATACTCATTTCTTCTGTGAGCAGTGCAGTTGACTTTCACAAGATTGTGTCAACTTATTTTTGTGATTCTGAATCCTCTTCATGCACCAATTTCATCTGTAAACCTGAATCCATGAATTCACTTTTTCACCCTTGTAACTGTTAAATAATCAAGCCAAAATTGATATGTTAAAATCCATAAAGTTTTCCAGAGACAAAATTTAATATCTCATAAAATAGTTATGCATGGGCTGGAATTGTTTGTTACTAAATTTGCCATCCCACTCCCTATTTTCTATGGAAAATTTGTACTGGGTAATTTGTAAGTTTACATCAAGCAATGCATTCAGCAATGATTCAGCAAATCCCAGCAATTTTCCTTTATACAGTATATAGTAGACCAGCCAAACATCCAAAAAGGCTTTAGAAAAACATTCAACAGCATTTTTGGGTAATGCTCGGCATCCATGCTTAAAGTCTTGTAAAAATACTGACGAATAAGGTACGGGCGGATGCCACACGCATGTTTGTCTTAAAATTTACAAGTACGTAAAAAATTTGTAAAATCAGCACTGATTTTCTTATTTACTAGATAAACCTATTATGTTAGTCTCCTGACTGCGCTACCCGATCGAGAACCTTAACACAAAAGAGTCACAATATTGTGCGCACCCCCGTAACCCATTGTTATCCCCTTCGTCACTCACCTGTAAGAATGCGCAACAGCCATCTTCCTCAAGTAAAACAAGTTGCTTGCAAGGCGAGGGTAGGAGGGAGGGTCATATGTAGGTATATAGATTTATATAGTAAATAAGAAAATCAGTGCTGATTTTACAAATTTACTGCAATAAATCATATATACCTACCTATTATGCCCGACTAACACCCATTCAAAACCGGGTGGCATGTTTTAAGTGAAGAAGGGAACAGGATTACAGGGTAGACAATGCCGCCTTCAAGGTGGCTGATGCAAATAATTCCTCTCCTGCACGGACATCCTTAAGGTAGCATGAAATGAAGGAATTGGGCGAACGCCAATAGGCAGCCCTCAAAATATCACTGAGCATCACATCTTGAAAAAGGGCCCAGGAAGTGCTAACACTATAAGTGTCATGAGCATGGGGCTTACTATCTGATAAGAGAGCCTATGGGCCGGTGGCCCGAATAGCTTCAACAATCCATCTAGAAATGGAATCAAGAGAATATGGAGAAAAGGGCTCTCGAGTGATCAGAAAAAGCTGATTATCTTTGCGACATGCCTCAGTCTTATCAATTATACCATTTAAGAGCTCAAACAGGACACCAAACCTTGTCCTCGCGTACTGACGAAATGTCAGATAGTGGAAAAAGAAAAACCTCAACAGGGCCAGAAGAAGCCGTCTGGTTCTTGGCAAAGAAAGAAGCTTTAGGAATCAACCTGAGGAGATGCCTCTGGAAGGGCCTCCTAAGAAGCCGGCAATCCTCGAGAACATCGACCAGACTGGCTAGATAGCCCAAGAACTGAAGCCACTGCCTGGTCCTGACCCTTCTGGCCAAAAGTAGCCGGCGAGCGGCTGAGACAATAATAAGTATCCTGTCTTGACTGGGCCATGCTAATTGATTCTGAATATCTATCACTGCGCCCAGAAAAACTGATCTGAATGTAGGAATCAATTCTGAAGGAATCAATTTATTAGGAAACCTAAGACTTGGGTCACATTGACCAGCGTGCATGCTCCGTCTGAAAGAAGAGCTTCCGACCCCGCTAAGAGGAGCCAATCGTCCAGATAGCAAAAAAGACGAAGGCCGCGGCTCCTCATCAGCCACTACCCGTGTGAAGACCTGGGGGGCTGGGGGCTGGGCGCACCCTGAAGGGAAGAGCACGAAAACGGAAAGTCTCTGAAAGGAAGGAGAATCCCAGAAGGTCCCTTGAAGCGGGATGAATAGGGATATGGAAATGCGCATCTGAGATCTATAGAGATTGCATAATCCTTCCTCTTGATCAGCGGGAGAATCGAGGCTAGAGTTTCCATCCAAAAATGCACCGGAGGAATGAATTTGTTTATCTTTTTCAAATTCAGAATCAGAGTTTTCCCAAGCGCTTGGGAATAACGAAAATCGGAGAGAGAGAAGACGCGGATGGTCTTTTACCTTTTCTATAGCCCTTTTGTTCAACAGAGATTTGATCTCCGTTGAAGCGTGACAACGAGCCTGGGCAGACATGGGAGGTGAACAAGATCTTATGGCCCCTCCAAGGAGGGGGGCGGATAGATCTATGAAGAATCCGGAGTGCCTGCCTGAACCCAAGCAAAGCCCTGCGCGCGGGCTGACTGAAAGTCCGAGAAAGTTTAGAACAAAGCAATCGCTTCTACCCCACAAAGGGAGAGCGACTAAGGCTCTGCCTGCCCCAGCGATTCGGAAACCGAAGCTTGAGAGGCCGCTTCCAAAACTGGTCCCGCCTGAAATGACCGTGACAAAGGATCACGAACAAAGGCCGAAACAGTCGGATTCACGCATGAACCGCCATAAGCCTCCTCATCCGACGGAGCCCCGAAGCTGCGAGAATAGGAGGCGCATGTGATCCCGTCACAGACAAAGAAGAATAAACCATAAAAGGCTAATTAGTCTCGATGTCCGACCCAAAAAAGGGACAAAAGCAGGGGATGTGATGCCTGGTACAAGGGACCAACCCTGAGTCTGGGCAAAGCCCATCTCACACCGAACATCTCAGCTTGAGAGACCGGAGGGTTCGCTAAACCCGATGGGCAAGAGGCAGGCAAAGCCTTGCCCCTTTTAGCACCTTCCCTAGGCTTTTCAGAGCGTTTATTCGGTTTCGTTCGGTTTCGTTCGGATCCCCGAAGCCCTTCGTGAACACGAACCGAACCCTCCGCTGAGGGACGCTCACCTCCCTTTATGGGAGAAGTGCGCTGAGGGAATTGAACCCAAAGACGCGCACCAATTACCCATATCGGCTGAGCAAGAAGATGCATCAACCATGGGCCGGGCGCCAAGGCGCCCAGTGCAAGGGCGGACCGGGATGACCTGGCATTTGCCCACCGACTACTAAAGGCATGTGAACTCGCTAATGAACCACTAGAGAGCGGCAATAGGAGAGCACTAGCAGTCACACACACAGGTCAGCACACCTGTTGCTCTGTGGAGCGCCCATAAAATGAGCTCAAGTCTACCCATCAGCTGGCCAAGCAACAGCCCGGTTAGCACTCGTTCCCCCATACGGCGTCAGCCAGGGGCTATTCAATAACCAGGTGCGAGGGCAGACTGCGACAAGATCCCAGTATACGCCCACTGACTACTAATAGTATGTGAACTCTTTATTGTTCCGCCCGTGGGCAACAATAGGAGAGCATTAGTAATCATGACCTCAGGTCAAACCGGAAGTAATCACTCGCTCCTGTGACCGCACTTATGGGTATTGAACCCAAAGTCTGAGCCGGGTGCTAAAAGCACCCAGTGCGAGGGCAGACCGAGATGACTCGGTATGTGCCCATGGCAATGTAGAACGCTTAATCGGATTCGTTCGATCTCCGAAGCCGCTTCGGAAACACGAACCGAACCCTCCGCGGAGGGACGTTCACTTCCCTTAAAGGGATTAGAGCGCTCATGGCGTAAGCCCAAAGAATCGCCCAAATCACCCATATTGGCTAAGCAAAAAGATGCAGTAGCCATGGGTTGGGAGCTAAAAGCACCCAGTGCGGGGGCAGACCGAGATGACTCGGTATGTGCCCGATGACTACTAAAGGCGTGTGAACCCACTATTGGACCGCTAGAGAGCGGCAATAGGGGAGCACTAGTAGTCACGCACTCAGGTGAAAACACCCGTTGCTCCGAAGAGCGTCCATAATTGTTAGCTCGAGCATTCCCATTAGCTGGCAATGTAGACAGCCCAGGAAGTACTCGTTCCCCGGCGTTTGCCGGGGGCTAGGGTTTGAGAACCCAGACCAACATGGACTAAGCCCGTGGGTTGCCCTGCAGTAGTGGGGCGCGTCTCCCCTAACAGATCAGAGAGAGTGAACGCTACCGTACGGGAAACAACCGCCCCCCCCCCCCTCTGGTCTTGACCACCGGGGGATTGGATTCGAGATATCCAAACCACTAGATTCTGACACCACCCACCCCGAAACCACGGGCTTCGGAGTTGACAATCCAGACTCAGTTAACGCCACCCGTCCCGAAGCCGCAAGCTCCGAGACTGGCAAACTCTGCAAGGAAACACCACTAGGCAACTTACCCTTAGCCCTCCTCCCTCCCCCATGTACCGAAGTACTCGGGAGAGTTCTGGAAGGCCGAGTCGTCTTGCTAGACGACTCTTCGGAAGAAGCAGGTCTCCGTGACCTAGCTGCTTCTTCTTCCGAATTCATACCACTGCAATAAAACAGACAATAAAGTATACTTTTCAAAATAAGAAATACTTCAACTGAATGCAGTAAAATAAGAGTAAAATTTATTTGGGAGATACGCACAAAAGATTTTCACAGCCAAAAAACCGTAAGAACAAACACCGAACCCAAAGGCTCGGTGACAAACGGAAACACCCGCAAACACACAGAAATATCTACGTGGGGCTGACCGTGAAAGGGAAAAATAAATGCCAAGAAAAGGATATCAAAAATCCCTTGCAATCGGCAAGAGTGACTACTAAAACACACAGTACTATAATCTAAGCGAATATAGGTACCTAAAAGTGCTTTAAATGTGCGAAAAAGCGCACCTAAAAGATACTATACGACCTGATTTCAGGAGCGCTGTGACAATACGTCCTATCTCGTCGGGGGCGAGCAAGAAAGAGGAAGATGGCCGTAGCGTGTTGACGCGCGTGAGTGGCGAAGGGGACAATAGGATTACGGGGGGTGCGCACAATATTCTGACTCATTTGTGTTAAATTCTTGAAGGGGTCCCGTAGTCAAGACTACTGGCATAATAGGTAGGTATATATGATTTATTGCAGTAAATCACTGGGGCAGCATCAGCAAACACTAAAGATGTGTAATTACACTAAGACACACCTCCATATAAAATCTAAAAGAAAACCGTCAAGAAATGTGGAAGTTGGAGCGCACAAAAGACATGACCATTGACACAATGAGGGCAGCATCACCAAAAAGTAAAGATGTGTAGATTATACCAAGTTACATCTCCATACAAAATTTGAAAGAAATCCATTATGAAATGTGGCATGCAGAGTGCACTCGCGCCGTCCTCCAAAGTATGACCTTTGACCCTATAAAGGATGGAACAATGAGGGCAGCATCACCAAGAAACTATAGGTGTGTAGATTATACCAAGATGCATGCCATACAAAATTTGAAAGATATCCGTCGAGAAATGTGACCACAAGTGCGTACACAATCTGTCCCCCAAAATATGGCCTTTTACCCTATAAAAGACGGAGCAATGGGGGCATCATCACCAGAAGTTATCGGTTTCCAGATTTTACCAAGATACACCTCCATACAAAGTTTGAAAGAAATCCGTCGAGAAATGTAACCGCTAGTGTGTACACAAGAATGTGACGCGGCGGCGACGGCGTACGGGGGGCCAGGTGTGAGCAAAAGTGCGACAATATAGGGATTTGGTCAATGAAACAGAATTATTTTTTTTCACGTTCTAAGCAAAGATTACAACATGAAGAACACCTCTGAGCAGTATTTCTTCTTGAAATTAATTTCAAGTGGGTCATTTTTATTCAAAATAGACTCGAAACTTTGATTATTTGTTATGCATTGTGTAAAATGCAATGCTGCGTTTTCTTAAAGCTTTTTGCCAAACGGGTTGTTTAATGCACTTCAAATTGAACATGCTTATTCCAGAATAGTTATTTTAAATAATGATAGAGTTTACAGGTGAACTCTTATTCCTCTTGAAAGTAATTTTGGATGAAACTCAAAATATTGGGGGGAAAATAGCATTTTTTTTTCATGCCCAAAGATGGTCAACATTTCCGTCCATTTCCGTCAATTTCCGTCAATTTCCGCCGATTTCCGCGCTGAAACTATCATGATCATCTTTCTTATAGTTCATGCTTTACACTGATACCAAATTTGTCTGCTACCTTTTGCAACTTTTTGAGTAAGAACCCATTTTCCACCCGCATGTTAGCCTAAATCGCCTAAATCTTCCATCCGATAGAAGCGCGCCATGTGTTCATTAAAATGCGCAAGCAATGCGCACACAGCAAAGAATAAAAGTTAAATATGCTTTTTGACACGAGTACCGAAAGAAGCTTTAATAGTCTTCTGGCCCTTTTTAGATGAGGGAACATGTCAGAAAACAACTTATATCAAAACATATGGATTGCATTTTAATCTTTAGTCCAGTCTTCAGTGGTAGAATACTCGTCGGTCAAGAAGAGATTCCCAAGTTTCCTCAATGAAGTTCGGAAACAAAAAAGTGGAGGGAAACATAACATAAAACGAAAACTGAGATAGAACAAGAAAATATAGAGAGAGATGGAGAAGGACAGAGAGAGAAAAAAAATCAAAGAAAGAAAGTAAGAGAGAGAGAGAGAATGAAAAGAGAAGCGGGGCGACTGGGGCGGCATGTTCATCACAATCTGTGGATAGGATTTAAATGTTTACATTAAGCGGGTGAAATGACTACCACTACTGTCTAAATTGATCTGGTTTTTTCAAACATCGCAGTTTTATTTTGATGCCAAATATGTACAGTCGTGATCAGTATTATAAGGCATGCTCAACTTTTTTACAATGTTTATATCCCGAGGAAATTGTTTCATTTTGTTTTGATCTTCGTTTAAGGTAAGACTTATCCTGTTATTATTAATAACCTTTAAGTGTAGATGTAGATCATGTTTGCTAATTTGCTATATAAATAGCTTCTGTTATGGTGTAGGGTAAGATGGAGTTCTGATATTAGTTTCCAATGTCCGTAAATGCTCCTATTTTGTGCAAATAAACAACTGCTTGCTTTCAAGCCAGAATTCTTTAAACGACCCAAACTTGTCATAACAATGTGAAGTTTCTCTTCTTTGAAAAATGCGCTGGGCTGTAGATAATTTGTTTTTTCCTTAAATAAATGAAGTCCAAAAGGCAAGATTTAGCTTGCCTTTTGAGTGCATTATTTGTTTTTATCTATCTATATGTGACCCGTCACGTCAAAATGAGACAGAAGTCGCATTTTTTGAAATTGCATTTTATTATTATTATTCTCCGTTTCATAAGCTTTAATTTAGTATATAGTTCTAGGGAGTGAGTATTAGTGGAGTAAATAGCTTTTGAATCTTGAGTAAAGTAGGGCTGTGGCAAAGTATTGAGTGTGAAACTGCTTAGTCATATCCGAGACCTGCTTTCGCGCATCAATCTCTCTCTGAAAAACCGTAGCAAATTGACCACCAAAGGACCCCGAGACGGAACATCTCGGAAAAGTTGAGCAATGCCTGACTCCTTAACACCCAGTGCCGAAAGAGCCAGGATCCTGCGACGGAACGTAACCGAAGCAGCTGCAGTGGAAAGCTGTGACCACTGCAAACAAAAAAGAGTATGCAGCAGGTCATCTATAACCAGCTTGCACCATCAGTAACGTTCAACTCCTTCGCCCTGGACCTAAGGTCGGAGAGAAACCCTTGAAAAGCCGCCAAACGCATACCTGCTCTAACCTGGTTTTCAACATTATACCAACGCTTATCCTCCGTCTTATAAGCAACGGAGGTTAGCGGATTAGTCTCCCGCAAGCGACGACCAACCTCTAAAATCTCCGGAGAGAGAGTCTTAGCTTTGAAAAAGCTGTCTTGATCTTGGGAACCGAAGGCAAAGGCCTTACCCTTAACCGTGACAGGGCGCTTAACCAAAAGCGCAGCCTCGATGCGGTCATACTCCAGCTTAAAATCCTCCTCGAGAGAAATACCCTCGGAGGAATCCTGCTGCCTGAACCAACACGAAGTCGAACCCTGCGCGCGGGTTGACCGAAATTCAGGGAGATATTTAGACAACAAAGCAATAGCTTCCACCCCGCACAGGGCGAGCGATTGAGGCTCCGCCTGCCCAAGCGATTCAGAAACCGAAGCTTGAGAGGCCGCCTCTAATGCTGGTTCCACCCGAGTGGATTGGGACAAAGGACGCAGCAGGCAGACCCTCCCATGGTTCAACATAAGTCTCCTCGCCCGGCGGAGCCCCGAGGGCCGCGGGAATAGGAGGCGCATGCGAACCCGACTCAGACAAAGAAGACTCAATCACAAAAGGTTGATTAGTCTCAAAGTCAGACCCCGGAATAGGGACAGAAGCAAGGGTTGAAGTACCCGGTACAAGGGACCAACCCTGATTCTGAGCGAAAGCCCGCATCATGCTGAACATTTCAGCTTGAGAGCAACTAGCCGGGTTAGCCAGGCCACACGGGCAAGAGGCCGGCAAAACCTTGCCCCTTTTTGCCTTTTTCTTGGCCGCCTTCTTGGCTGGCTCGACAAGAGTCGTAGCCGAAACCCTTTTCTTAGAGCGCTTATTCGGATTAGTTCGGATCCCCGAAGCCGCTTCGGAAACACGAACCGAACCCTCCGTGGAGGGACGCTCACCTCCCTCAAAGGGAGTAGTGCGCTGAGGGTATGAACCCAAAGTCTCGCACAAATTACCCATATTGGCTGAGCAAAAAGATGCAATAGCCATGGGCTGGGTGCTGATATCACCCAGTGCGGGGGCGAACCGAGATGACTCGGTATGTGCCAGTTGACTACTAAAGGCGTGTGAACCCGCTATTGAACTGCTAGGGAGCGGCAATAGGAGAGCACTAGTAGTCACGCACTCAGGTGAAAACACCTGTTGCTCCGAAGAGCGTCCATAATTGTTAGCTCGAGCATTCCCATCAGCTGGCAATGTAGACAGCCCCCCCCCCCATATGGCATCGGCCGGGGGCTAGGGTTTGAGAACCCAGACCAAAATGGACTAAGCCTGTGGGCTGCCCTGCAGTAGTGGGACGCGTCTCCCCTAACGGATTTAAGCGAGTGAAGGCTACCTTGCGGGAAACAGCTGCCCCCCCCCCTTCTGGTCTTGACGACCGGGGGATTGGATTCGAGATATCCAAACCACTAGAATCTGACGCCACCCACCCCGAAGCCACGGGCCTCGGAGTTGACAATCCAGAATCAGTTAACGCTACCCGTCCCGAAGCCGCAAGCTCCGAGACTGGCAAACTCTGCAAGGAAACACCACTAGTCAACTTTCCCGTAGCCCTCCTCCCTCCCCCATGTACCGAAGTACTCGGGAGAGTTCTGGAAGGCCGAGTCGTCTTGCTAGACGACTCTTCGGAAGAAGCAGGTCTCCGTGACCGAACTGCTTCTTCTTCCGAATTCATACCACTGCAATAAAACAGACAATAAAGTATACTTTTCAAAATAAGAAATACTTCAACTGAATGCAGTAAATAAAACTAAAGTTTATTAGGGAAATACGCACAAAAAATTTCCACAGCCAAAAACCGTAAGAACAAACACCAAACCCAAAGGCTCAGTGACAAACGGAAACACCCGCAAACACACAGAAATATCTACGTGGGGCTGACCGTGAAAGCGAAAAATAAATGCCAAGAAAAGGAATCAAAAATCCCTTGCAATCGGCAAGAGTGACTACTAAAACACAAAAGTACTATAATCTAAGAGAATATAGGTACCTAAAAGTGCTTTAAAGATGCGAAAAAGCACGCCTAAAAGATACTAAAAAGATCTGATTTCAGGAGCGCTGTGATTTGACATCCTTACTCGTCGGGGCGAGCAAGAAAGAGGAAGATGGCCGTGGCGTGTTGACGCGCGTGAGTGGCGAAGGGGACAATAGGATTACGGGGGGTGCGCACAATATTGTGACTCATGTGTGTTAAATTCTCTAAGGGGTCCCGTAGTCAAGACTACTGGCATAATAGGTAGGTATATATGATTTATTGCAGTAAATGTATTGATATTTACTTTTTCGGTAGCATTGTTTGTTTTTTTTTGCTCAAATATGGATATTTTTCTTACTGTTTCCATAGCAACAGCCATTTTCAAACATGATTTGGGTCTTTATCAAGTGAGAAACTTCTGATACATTATTTCAAAATGTTACAATGTGTTTTTGTACTTTCTTAATCACGAAGACATGACTTTTCTTAAATTCTACCGTTCTTGATCCGTTGCCATGGTAATAGCCCTTGTGGCCACGCCCACCTCTTAATTTAGGGCAAAGATGCATATTCTGATAGTTAATGGTCCCATCTAACAGAAAAAATAATAATTTAAGATTATTTCTAAGGGGGTGGAGACATTTCAGTTTTGACCCATAGACTATACTGATAAAGGGATAATTTCTTTATGTACATATATACACTCTAGATGTACCTTCTTTCAGTCAAAATGTACATCCAGTAAATATACATTGTTCCATTTGGGATAACACAAATTGAGTAATCTATCACATTATCAGATAATTTCTCTTCTGTGTGTGACATGACAATATGCATGATATGTTTAATCAAGAAAAACCGTTTAAAATGACAAATTTACATTGGGTAAAAAACTTTCAAATATTGGTAGTTTTCACAACATATTATTTTGAGTAAATCAGAGTTTTATGTTTCATTACGCCATACATGTGTGTGTAATCTCCAACTTTCAATTGTGTACTAATCAGGTTTATAACTTGAAACTCAAAATAAATATAATATCACTTGAAAAGTCTTAATTAGATATTAGATATTACATATTAGGTCAAAAAATTAAAAATTGTGATTTTTTACATTCTTTCAAATTTTGAACGCCGAGCATTACCCAAAAATGCCGTCCAAAGTAAAACTAGATGCCTCCACCATCACCAGATTGGAAATGTATCGCATACATTTACACTCTAAAAAGGATTGGTCCAACAAAATTACAAATCTTTTCACTTAAAAGCACAGGACACAGAAAATTTATTTCATTTCATTTTCATCCCGTACAAATAAAAAACTTACCATTGATGACTTACATCTCATCAAATACACCAAGGAAATAGATATTTTATAGCAAATAGACCACTGTCCCCTTGAAATTTCTAAAATAGGTAGGCCTAGACTCCATACATCATGAACCATTTTTATGTACATAATTACCTTTGTGACCTTTGACCTTGAGACCCCAAAATCGTCCCTCCCATATGAATACATGGGCCAAGTTAGAAGCTGATCCGGCAAATGGTTCCTAAGTTATCACAAGAACGAACCATTTTTATGTATGACCTTGAGACCGTAAAATCTAATCAGTTTATCGTCCCTTACATATGCATACATGGGCCAAGTTAGAAGCTGATCCGTCAAACAGTTTTGAAGTTATCGCGAGAACGAAAAGGGGACGGACGGACCCGAAAACATAATGCCTCCGGCTAGCACCAACGGTGAGCGGAGGCATAAAAAAAATCTTCTTGGCTGGTCTACTATAATGCTTATTTTGATGGTAGACAAAACATAGTCACAAAGAGTCACAATAATACATGTAATGTATAGACAGTTACAAAACAGAACTATTACAATAACGAATGAACATAACAAAACCATCTGCTGTGTTCTGAATATGATGAGGAAACATTTCAACTTCTTTTCTTTCTTCATGTTGGAAAGGAAAAAATTACATGCACAGAGGTACAAAACGTGACTACACAATATTTAAAATATTTATAGAAAAGTTTGTCCAAAATAAAATAATCTGAGGATTGATTAAAATTGGTCTTTACACTCAGGCCAGAATTCACAAAGGAGGTTTAAACCATGGGTAAGGTTTAAACCTCCGTAAGCGTACCAAAATAAGCGTAAATAATCGCTCATTGCCCATGCACGTGATCAAAGAGAATATCGTGTGTTGAGAGCCAGAAGGGCGTTAACTCTGTGTTATAACATACGAGTTAACGCCCTTCTGGCTCTCAACAGACGATATATGACTGGATCGGATTCCGCGCATACAAACGCGTAAAAAACACAGGAGGGGGTTTAAACCAGGTTTTAAACCAAACCTCCTTTGTGAATTCGGGCCTAAAAGCTTTTTCCAACAGCATATCTGCTACATGTACATCCAATAGCTGAGATATGTATTCAGTAAAGATGCAATGTCAATGTATATGTACATATCAAACAAATTTTTCCAATCCAGACAGCATCTAGATTTTCCTTTTACAAGTATGATGGTGTGTAGCAATCCAATTGTTTCATCAATAAATGTATTTTCTTCAAGAAAATTGAAACACAATGTAGTATTAAATGCAACACAATACAGTATACACTGTTCCTTTATAAAACAATGCTCTAAGGGTACTAGAAAACCAGGGTACACTCAAAGTGTTAACAATTCCATGCAGTTTATACATTTTACAATTTAAATAAAGTAAAACAAAAATCTGTCAAGAACCACATCTGGTCTAAATCCACACAAATCCAAATATACACACCAAAACAATATTTAACCTCAGCTACAATGTACATTACTAGCCCACTAATCATACAGATATGATTACTTAATAAAGATATAATTTAGGGTTATCAATAAAGTTGGGTTGTTTGTCTAGATAACCCAAATTAAGCTTTCCCATTTTGCCAGATGATTTTACCCCAAATTGAAACATTCCATGCAATTAACCAACCATTCATATTTACTCTCTAAAAATTGAATAGCACCATACTTTTACTCAGCAGGCATATTCCATTTGTCTACCAGACTGTATAATATGAGTAGTTAATTTTTGTTAACGTTTATACAGTCAACCTCACTTAAGTCGACGTCGCATGCGTCGAATATTCGCTCAAGTCGATGAAAATAAAAAGTCCCAATTTATCCTCATAGACTTACGTGTGTTAATCCTTTGTACAAGTCGATTTTTGTAGGTCGAATACTCGCCTAAATCGATCAAATTCTCAGAACAATACCATCAAAAACATTAAATTTACACCGCACAAGTAAAACTAGACAGCGATGTGAAATCAATCATTGTCGAAACTGCCACACGCCGATTTGTTTACAGAAATTCCCCGACTTGCTGGAGCGATCTCCGCGCACTCTCTCGCGCTTTCATGTGAAGGACAAAATGTCATGTGTTAATCATGTTTGCCGGACGGACGCACTGCATGCAGTTTTATTGCCTTCACGGCCATGTGCATATAAAAGGATGTAAGGGAGGATTTAATACATTGAAATTAATCACTGGACATGTCTGGTTTTATTCTTTATTGTCCAACTTGTAACAGGAGTGTGAAGTAATATACTGGGTACATGAAAAGTACAGTATTTGTACGTTCTTATTTTCTCGATGTCAGCACAATATAAATCATACATTATGTGATGAGAACTCCCAATCGATCAAACCGCCGGGCCGCCGGCCATAGTCTGCACCGCGGCGTCCCTGTGTTATATATACACGCGTAAGGATTTTCTTTGACTTCTGCACAAGTCGAAAATCGCCTTTGTTGACGCATTTCACTCAGTCCCGTCATGATCGACTTAGGCGAGGTAATCTAATTAGATTAATAATAATAATAATAATAACGTCTATTTATATAGCGCTTTTCGGAAGTAAACTAATATCAAAGCGCTTTACATAATACGATACTATTATTACCCCGGTCCTCGGATTCTGACATGCCCGCACACAATGTGTGCACTTTATCCGCTCCCTGGGGAGTATTCCAGCAAGAGCAGCTTAAGCTCAAATTGCTAAACAAACGACATAACTTTCGCATCCTACCGGGTACCCATTTAACACCTGGGTGGAGAGTGGCAAATGTAGATTAACGTCTTGCCAAAGGACGCTAGTGGTGCGGTGGGATTCGAACCCTGGACCTCGTGGTTCACAGTCCAGGGACTTATCCACTGATCCACAACACCACTATAATTAGACTAATAATCTATTAGTAGTACAAACAATACATCTATGCAACTACTACCAAGGGGGCAAACACTTTTTCTGTGAAACTGACATGGCAAGATATAAAAAGTAGTCCTACATATATATATATATATATAAACAGATGATTGGTACTACAAAACTAAAAGATAACATTTAACAAATTCATAGTGACGAAGCTTTTCGACCTGCACTCATCGGGTCACAACGCAGGAATGAGAGAATACAAGAAAATACAAAAGTCAAGGAAGGGTGTGTATTCATTCTATGGTCCATGAGCAACATCTCTAGGGTGGACTACTTGTCTATCTGGCTGCACGGGGGTCCCTACCACGGGGGTAAAGTTGCCCCCCCCCCTTGCGTTCAATGAATAATTCCATAGAGAAATTTCATATGGTAGATAATCATCACAATGTATACTCTCAAATCAGTAAAATCAGAACTGATTTTATTATTTGCTAGATAAATCTATGTACCTACCTATTTGCTAGTCTTCTGACTACGCAAGCCATTCAAGTAATTAAAGTCATGACAGTGCATATACCCCCCCTAGGATCACGCCTTCCTCTGTGCACGTACGCATGACGCGCGCACTCCTCCTTTTTACGAGCAGCCTCAGACAAACTTTGACATGTTGCTAGGCAAGGAGTGGGGTAGGAGGGTGGGACATAGGTAGGTACATAGATTTATCTAGCAAATAATAAAATCAGTTCTGATTTTACTGATTTACTACAATAAATCAATGTACCTATGTATTTGCTGCACAGATTCAAATGGGGGCATGTCCCAAGAGGAAGGTCAACAGAAACCCAAGGATGAGGTTGCAGCTTGCAACGTCTCGTTAGAAAAAGACTCAACAGACAGAACATCTTTTAAATAAAAAGATGTGAAGGACGTGGAGGAGCGCCAGTAGGCTGCCCTCATAATGTCCACTAGGGGCACCCCTTGGAAAAGAGTCCAAGAGGCACTGATGCCCCTGGTATCGTGAGCACAGGGCTTTCCATCAGTCAATAGGGCTTTCCATCACTCAATAGGGCCTCTGGCCCAGCTGCCTGGATCGCTTCGACTATCCATCTAGAAATGGATTCTCTGGAAGCAGGGGAAAAGTGCTCTCGAGTGATGACAAAAAGCTGATCACTCTTACGAAGAGTCTTAGTCCTATCTAAATACCATTTCAAGGCCCTCACCGGACACCAGACCTTATCCTCCTGCACCAAGGAATGGTCCGACAGCAGTCAAAGAAAAATCTCAACTGGTCCAGAGGAAGCAGTCTGATTTTTGGCAATAAAGGAGGGCTTGGGTATAAGTCGCACACCATGGTTCTCCCAACGGATGTGACCCGGAGTGATACACAGAGCATGAAGAGTACTCCTCCTCTGTGCAGAAGCAATAGCGACTAAAAACAGCGTCTTGACCATTAAATGGTGAAGGGGCGCTTTACCCAAAGGTTCAAAAGGTGGCTTCGCAAGCATGTCAAGGACCTTGGGTAGACTCCAAGAAGGAGTCAGGCTACGAGTTGATGGACGCTGCAAGAAGAAGGAGCGAGTCAACCTAGCCAAAAGAGGAGAGTTGGAGACTCCCGAACCATCAGCAAAACCAACGTGGATGGCGGCAATAGCCAAACGATAGCCACGTATGGTTGAAATCGATCTACCCTTATCGAAAAGGGAGATCAAAAAAAATCGGCAATAACACCAATAGGGGCTTCACGTGGCGAGACACCCTGATTCTCGCACCAAGAATAGAAGGCCCCTAGACGAGAGTTGTAGAGATCTCTAGTGGAGTCTCTACGGCTTCTCATTACAAACTGGGAGGCCCTCTCGGAGAGCCCCGAGTTTCTGGCGTCTTCCCCAACAACGGCCAGGCAGTCAAGTGGAGGACCGCTGGGCGTTGATGAACAATCCCCGAGAGGGGTTGAATTATCAAATCCTCCCTGAGAGGATGGGGAAACGGCTGGCCGGCCAGAAGACTTAGCAGGTCTGGAAACCAGTGTCTCGCTGGCCAATGTGGGGCTATCAACAAGAGCCAAGCCCCGTCCTCCTTGACCTTCCTCAAGACCCGAGGGATCAGAGGAATGGGGGGAAAAGCGTACCCCCGGATAGCTCCCCAATGGAGAGAAAAGGCATCCATCGCCCACGCCTCCTGATCCCGAACCCGCGAGCAATAACTCGGGAGTTGGTGATTGAGGGTGGAGGCGAACAGATCAATCTCCAGAGGACCCCACACCTCCGGATGAAGAGTCCACTCTGACGGGAGGCATTTGCCCCGAGACAAAAAATCCGCGATCAGATTGTCCTGACCGGGAATGTAGGAGGCTACCGGAATAATGTTCATAGACCAGCACCACCTCCACAATTGGGCAGCTAAGGTGTTCAGAGAGGAAGACCGAGTGCCGTCTTGGCGATTGATATAGGCAACTACTGTGACATTGTCCGTAAGAACGAGTACAGAGCGACCAACAGGACCGGGCCTGAAATGATGAACAGACAGGCTGACCGCCATCATTTCCAAAACATTGATATGGGGCATAACTCTCAAGTGAGACCAGTCCCCTGAAATCATCTCGCCCCGGCAATGACCGCCCCATACGAGAAGGGAGGCGTCTGTCGCCAGAGAAACTGACGGAAGAGGGGTACAGAGAGGCTTGCCTTGGGCAAGAAACGAACTGTTCGTCCAGGGGGCATGAAGGAGCTTGATATCTCTTGGGAGTGGAATCCACCCCAAAGGAGAATTTTTGCCTGGTCTCAAAAAACTTGAGGAGGTGCCTCTGAAAGGGCCTCATCAACAGCCTGCAGTCTGGCAAGACGTCGACTAGACTGGCCAGATAGCCCAGGAATTGAAGCCATTGTCTGGCTCTGACCCTGCGGGCCACTCGCAATGACCGTGCGATCATGGTGATAGTCCGAATTCTGTCCCGACTGGGGCGGGCAAGCTGATTCGGGATATCTATCTCCACACGTAAGTACACCGGGTACGTGTGGGAGATCGCAAGGTCGTCACCGGAGATTGCCTCCCAAACTGGGAGGAATCTCCGGAGCCGCCCGCCTACACTGTCCACAAGCACTCGGGGTAAGGCATCAAAAGGCCGACTTGGGCCTGACCGGGCCCTTAGCCCCCCCCTTACGACCCCTCTTCCTCTCACCGAGCCTCTACCACGGTTGCCCAGGGTAGGGGTCTCAACCCGAGGGATAGTCACAGTCACTCGACGATTTGAGCGGTTAGCGCCTGTCGATACCGACTTAGACTTCAGAAAGGACCGAGCAGGCTGAGTGGGCATGAATTGTCTAGCCATCTCCTTTGCCTGTTTGCGACCCTCTATCTCTTTGTGGAAGACCTCATTAAACTGGCCCCCAAAGAGTGGGATGCGAGGAAGGGATATCCCGCAAAAGAGGCGGGAAGTCTTTCTCTAGCACTCCCAGTGTGGTGCGGTGTTGATGCGTAATGTCAATCGCCGCTGATGAGAGCTGAGACCACTGAAGTCCAGCTAACAAAAGCAGGAGTTCATCCAACAAATCGGAGTCCCCCTCGGTCACATTCAGTTCAACTGATCTGGCCCGAAGGCGGAACAGTGAACCCAGGTACGCCGAAAGTCTTAAGCCCGACCTGACTTTGGTTTCAAAGTTCACTAGGGGCTTCTCGGCCGATCTATAGGACTGAGACTTGAAATTGATATTCAAACGTAGTCCCATACCCAAAATTTCCTGGGATAAACCCTTGGCTGAAAAGAAGCCCTGGGTATCATCCCGATAGAAAGAGAAGGCACTACCAAAGGGACGTCGGGTAGCCCGACCCGCATCGGAGAGTGCCTCCCTATCCCCATACTCCTGTTTGAAGTCCTCTGTAAGAGGAATACCAGGAGACGGGCCATGCTGTCTGAATAACAGCGATGGCTGGTCACTGTCCGACTGGACTTGGGGAAAAATTTCTGGCATATACTTCTCTAACAGGGCCTTGGCATCCGCCGCCATAGCCTGACAAGGCTGGGGGTCGTAGCCGGCCTGAGATTCTGAAACAGACGGGGTGGATATGCCCACGGACCAGTGACAGACTCCTCCCCCAGCGGGGCTCCGAGAGCCGCAGGCACGGGAGGAGTAGGTCGAGATACCGGATTCGGACAAAATTGTCCCAGGTTCTCATGAATATCGGAGACTGGGAAAACACATCGGAGACTCGGGAACATCCTCCATCACAGTGACAACTGACTGGGGAGAACCCGTCTCAGTAGCCGGCAGCGTCGGGGGATTAGTATCCCAACCATGCTGCTCAGCAAAGAGTCTCATTAATCTGAGCAACTCAGATTGAGAGTCGGGGGGGGGGGGGAAGAGAGGGCTGAGCCTTCTTACCCAACTTGGGTTTATCCTTGGATTTACCCTTCTTGGCTTTAAGCTTCTTAGCGGGGGTGTGAGCCACCATAATAGAAGGCCGTTTAGAAGTACGGGAAGTGTTAGGCTGCAGTATAGAAGCCTCACTACCCAAATTGTCCGGGCCGGGCTCCCCAGTGGGGAGAAGCAATTCGGCCGCAACTCTAGGGACTGTGCTTCCCCGACCAAAGCCCCGATTCGCATTGACTGCCGGGGGTGTACGGGCTGCTGCATTGCAGCACTGCTGGGAATAGCACCCGGAGCACTGACTTTGGTCAGTGGCTGGCGGGAACCAGCAGTCTTCCGCTGTGAGAACCTGCTCGAGGAGGAGGTCTTCTCAGCGGGATGCGGATTTGCGTTACGGGCTGTAATTCCCCCAGACACACTGACGGTGGTCGGATGTCGGGGGAAGCCAGTAACACTGGGTGAAATCTCGCTAGGCACCCCGACAGTGGTCGGGGGTCGGCAAGACCCAGTAACATCATTAGCTGACCGCTTACCGGTCTTGCCAGTTAATGCCCCCTCCAGGCTCCCGACGGTGGTCGGGGGTCGAGAGGACCCGGTAATACTAGCTACCGCCCCCCCAACTGCAGACGCGATGGTCGTGAGTTGGAGGGAGCTAGAATTGCTAATGACGGGTGTTTTCGGTCCGAACACCTAACTTACCTATAAAGCCTGTCTTGCTCGACGCTCCCGGTACAAAAATACCAGAGCGAGCCGACAGACTGACGCCCTTACCTCCCCTGACCATCGTGTTTGACTCGCTGGTAGGCGAGCAAAACACAGAGGTCTCCAACACACTCACTGAGCTGACGCCCTTATAAGTGAGAGTAGTGGAAGGGAGGGAAAAAGAATTGGAAGAGCACGAAGGCAACCAAGACCTCGATTGCTCTTCCTCCGAAGAACTCATTATCACCTGTAAGGAGATATAAAAGAGTCAAACAATAAATAATTGTAAAGAAAGAGCGTACAGTGCGAGAGTGAAACAGAATGGAATTTTCCAGCGCAGTGTGTGGAAAATTCCTTTCAAGCTCTATGAACAAAAGAACACTCTCATAAGGGTATATGCACACAATAGCCACACACACGAAACACCAACGAAACGTTACAGGGCTGAGCGCCCGGCAAAACGCCAAAGCGAATACCCTGGGCTACTATACGAAAGAGGTGAATAGTGAGGTATGAATTTAAGCTCAAATATCACCAAAATAAATAGGTGACAGACATAAACCGACTCTAAACAGATATTATAACAAGTCTAGGATGGAAAAATTGGCAAAAGGCACCAGAAAACGCGCCAGAAGAGTAGCAAACTCTGAATTTTTGCGCAAGATAGTGACTTAGCTGCAACTCTTTAGGCTGCGAGAAGGAAAGAGGAGGATTGTGTGCGCGCGTCATGCGTACATGCACAGAGGAAGGTGTGATCATAAGGGGGGTATATGCACTGTCATGACTTTAATTACTCAAATGGCTTGCGTAGTCGGAAGACTAGCAAAATAACGATGTTTCAATGATTTATTGTAGTAAATTATCTTATTTCTGTTACTTAGGTTTATTGCTTTCAAAATCCAAAACGATGTTTCAATGTTATGACATAAGTGAGATGATTCCTTTTTCTCCAAACACCTTACGATTACTTGATAAAATTAAAGGAATGACTATATAAAATGTTGTTTTGGAAAGTAAATATACCTATTCTTGGTCACGGTGCTTTTTCACCATTTACAGCATTATAACTCCATTTTTAGTTATTTATAGTCAAAATTATTGTCATATTCCACGTTTGAAATTAAATTTCCTTTAATTAGAGTACAAACATGACATATCTTGAACAATTTTCAGAATGTGACAGCTGTCGCTATGTCAGGAACCCATTTATAGTCCTTGTGCAGGAGATCTTTTGAGTAGTCCACCCTAGAGGTGATTATTAGACCCCACTGGACAATATTAGAATGTATGTAGTTTGTATATCTTGCCATGTCAGGTAAACCTCTCATGCCCCCTGGGTATACTTCATTTTCAAGTACAATTTGCAAAACATACATGTACTATTACATTTTGTCTTTTTTAGTATACTACATTTCAGTCTTCATTTTCTATACAACATGCTCCCATACATATCAAAGGGTAATAAATAAATGAAGAAATAAAATAATAGCAGGGGCAATATATCATAGGAGTGAGTAAACAAATCATAATAAAGTGCATGTGTACCACATACCTGTTTCTATGTCAAGCAGAAGAGTGCGAACTAATTTTGGGAGTCACATTTTTTAATTAATTAGTTTTGTCAAAAGGTTCAACACCACATGCTACAGAGAATTTATAAGCTAGCACTAAAGTAATTTAGCTAATATACAGACTGCAACAAGTGAAGTACCACAGAATTATTCAAAGAAAGGCTGAAATTTTCAAATGCATCTTTTTTTAGAGAACCGTCCACAAGCCGTGCATCCATTTGTACCCTTCAGCTTGGAACAAGACTATCAGGGAAGAAGATGATGAAAAGATCCCACTACCAGCTAAACATAAATCACAAAGGACGTTAAGGAACTTACAGGCACTCTAAAATTGCCTTGAGCTTGGACGACCTTCAGAGTGGACATGATCAGATGAGATATTAAAAAGAAATTGGATAAATGAAGTTTGATGTGGACAAAGCTCACGGATGAGAGGATTCTTCCAGCAAAGAAAAAAAAAAGACTGCTTTCACACATTTCACATGAACAATTTATTTCATGTACACAATGCTTGACAGACAATTCCAACAATTATGGTCACATACACTGAGTGATGGTAGGAGCATATTGTTTGCAGGACTTGACTGGGGTCTGGTACACAGAAGTCCTCTCAAATTTACTCTGGAAAAATTTGTAATTACTAGCTGGGCCAGCCCTTTGCATTTGAACCTGTCCAATAACATTTCAAGCTGGAACCCCAAGTGAAAAAAACAAATTAGTGTTTGATCCCCTTTTGTTAATTTGATCTTATGTCAACATGGTCTCACAGGATATGATTTTTCCATCATAGTGCCTCGTCATGTTGTCTTACTTCTACATTGTTGGTTTTTATGCTTTAACATTGCATGTCATTTAAAGCTAAAACCATGAAATCCAATGACAAAGCAACAACAACAGTGACTAACGCAACTCTGCATCTCATTTTGCAGTAAAAAAAAGTTATGCGTGAGACAATCTTAATAACAGCATTATAGCGAATTTCCAGATAGAGCAGTACAAAGCCTGATAATTTCTAATAGAATACAAATTAAAGACTACATGCAAGTTTCCTGCAGATGGATAAAGAAAAGTTTAATCCATTTGGACCCATACACACCAATTAGATAGTATACTGACAGACTAATTTTCCAAGAGGCATTAACTTCTTTTTTAATAGAAAAAGAAGCAGAGCAGAACTGTTTAACCTTTCAGAGTAAGCTATGTAAAAAGATACTTGAATGAAATAAGAGACTTTTATAAATAAAGCTTTGTATAATGTTGTCATGAATAACATTATATATTTTGCATATTAAGATCAGCATGCAGGTTACACCTTGACAAAGCAGTGGAAACTTTCATTATGTCATCTGAACATTGAGAGCCAGAAAGGCATTAATGGTCCATTAATGCCTTCAAATGTTGTTGCCAAACATGGGACATAATAAAATCAGCATTATGGGTGTGTGCATCTACTGCTGAAACACATTTTCCCTGCTTAAGCAGCTCCCTATATGGTTTCTACTTTTTCATTTTCAAATGCTGAAAATATTAACTTTTTGTTGGATATTTTTTTTTTAAATCTGCATAAATGATCTATATGTTGCCTTTTTTTGAGAGTCCTTATCTCCCAGAACCTGTAATAGATATATCTCATGCAGATATACACTTCTTTAAAACAAAATTGAAGGTGATTTTCTTTCTCAATACATGTACTCAATATTAACTTCACCTTATTTCACAATAACTCATGTAATAATATAATGTAATGTAATGTAATTCATATGAACTATATAAATGAAGTCCAAAATAAAATACAAATGAATATTCTAAGTTTGGGACAAACAAGTACTGTATAAACACTGTAATATAACTTTCACTAAAATAGTTAGTTGCATGACATAAAATCACCAGTAAATTAAAATGAATAATTCCACAATTTATGCATGCACAAGATCAGGAGAGCCAAATCTTCCTGGTTGTCCAACAGCTCATACTAGTTGTCCTGGAGCCTTGGGCAATCATAAATATTAAATAATGTCTAGCAATTTTTATCTTATTGATCTATTTCTTTCTCCAATATATCAAAAAGGGGCATCAGAAAAAAAAAATTAAGCAATATGACATCGTATTTATCTACAAATGCTGCCCTCTACTTTTTGCATCTTACCCTGTTCTTGGCATCTCTCGACTTGTCCTTCAGCCTGCCATAGAGAACAGTGCTCTTTGCTTTAGCCTGCTGCAGACGTTTATTAATGTTCTCTTGTATCTTGGAACCTGAAGAGAGAAACCATAGCATCAACAAATTGTTTTTAACTAGCTCACGACCCGAACTTGTAAAATCAGCATTAATTTTCTCATTTACTAGATAAATCTATATACCTACCTAATTTTTGCTGGTCTCCTGACTACGCATCCCAATCGAGAACTTTTACACATATAAGTCACATATTGTGCGCATCCCCCGTAATCCATTATCTCCTTCTTCACTCGCCCACATGAATGTGCAACGGCCATCTTGCTCTATTGCGAACAGCCCCAAAGGGTAAAACATGTTGATTGCAAGGAGAGGGGTAGGAGGGTCATAGGTAGGTACATAGATTTATCTAGTAAATAAGAAAATCAGTGCTGATTTTACAAATTTTCCCAAGGTCAAATAGTTAAACTGGTTATACTGGTTTTCACTGGTCTAAGTGATTGGACTTGTAGAAATTTCTTTCTATTCTATTCTATTTCTTTCTATTTCTATTCTATAACCATGGTTTATAACCATGTTTTTTTTAAACTTTTTAAACCAAGATTCCTCCATTTCTGCAGAAAATAGAAAGAATGCAATGTTTTTTTTTTTCCTCTTAATTATAATACTGTTATTTTTCCATTTATTTAATTGTCATAATTATTGTAAACCGTGTTATTTTGTTAAAATGCACTTTTATATGTACCTTTCTTTTGGAAATGAAAATAAAATTGAATTGAATTGAACTGAATTGAACTGAGATACACCACCTAAAAAATGACCCAAAATGGGCATTTTTCAATTTTCTTAAAAATGGGAAAATTGGCATCACCCCTAAAGTAATAATGGAATGATCCAACACTTTATTATAAGTATTGTCCATAGAAATTGTAAGAAGGATAGAAAGAGAAACTCTAAGTTTTGTTTGAATGGTATAATCCTAATTGCATTTTTACTCTGAATGAAAATTGCACTAAATTTCAATATTCATGTCTTTGATAGGTACCAAAAAGGGCCATTTTTACGGGGTAGGGATAATTATGAATGGAATTATGAACAGAAAGTTTTAACATCATTTTCGTAGGATATACCGTGTATATATCACTACTTCAAAATATAAAAGAAATCCGCCGACCCCCATCTTCAGACTTTTTTCAAATCTGCCTGATTCTCTCAGATAGTAGCTCTTAAGAGAAGAAGGGAACAGGATTACAAAGAATACACAGCGGCCTTCAAAGTAGCGGACACAAAAATTGCCTCTCCTGCAGGGACATCCCTAAGGTAGCAAGAAATGAAGGAATTGGGCGAACGCCAATAGGCAGCCTTCAAAATATCATTAAGCGTCACACCTTGAAAAAGAGCCCAAGAGGTGCTGACACTAAGATTGTCATGAGCATGGGGCTTACTATCTGACATGAGAGCCTCTTCGGCGGGGGCCTGAATAGCTTCGACAATCCATCTAGAAATGGAATCAAGAGAAGCAGGAGAAAAGGGCTCTATAGTGATCAGGAACAACTGATCATCTTTGCGATGTGTCTTAGTCTTATCAATACCATTTGAGAGCTCTAACAGGACACCAAACCTTGTCCTCACGCACTGACGAAAAGTCAGATAGCGGACAAAGAAAAATCTCAACAGGGCCAGAAGAAGCTGTCTGATTCTTGGCAATGAAAGAAGCTTTAGGAATCAATCTAAAGCCTTTTCTCTCCCAACGAACATGACCAGGAGTAAGACAGAGGGCATGAAGGGTACTGCGCCTCTGCCCAGAGGATGAAAGAGGCAATGGGCATGATCGCCATGTGATGACACCACCTCCACAGTGCCTCCCTGTCGATCGATATAAGCCGCAATTGTGACATTGTCCATGAGGATCAGAACTGAACGACTGAGAAGTCGACTTCTGAAGTGAAGCAGGGTTAAGAAGACTGCCATGAATTCCAGGACATTGATATGGGGTAGAGTCCCACGATGAGACCAATCCCCCGAAACCGTGCTGCCGTTGCAATGTCCGCCCCACCCTAGCCGAGAGGCATCTGTCGAAACCGAGATCTTCCGTAGCGAAGGACCCTGAGACAGGACATCCCGGAGAAGTGACGCAATGTCAGTCTCCGTAACCCCCGAGGGCAGAGAGGGCCAAAACCCTGCGACGGTACGTATCCGAAGCCGCCGCACTGGAAAGTTGTGACCACTGCAAACAGAAAAGTGTCTGCAGCAGTTCATCAATAACCAACGCAAAGTCGAACCCTGCGCGCGGGCTGACTGAAATTCAGGGAGATATTTGGACAACAATGCAATCGCCTCTGCCCCACAAAGGGAGAGTGATTGAGATTCAGAAACTGAAGCTTGAGAAGCCACATCCAAATCTGGTTCTGCTTGAATTGATTGGGACAAAAGCCGAAACAGGCGGACACTCCCATGGGCCACTATAAGTCTCCTCACCCGGCTGAGCCCCGAGGGCTGTGGAAAAAGGCATCCATCGCCCACGCCTCCTGATCCCGAACCCGCGAGCAATACCTCGGGAGTCGGTGATTGAGGGTGGAGGCGAACAGATCGATCTCCAGAGGACCCCACACCTCTTGGAGAAGAGCAAACACCTCCGGATGAAGAGTCCACTCTGACGGGAGGCATTTGCCCCGAGACAGAAAATCCGCGATCAGATTGTCCTGACCGGGAATGTAGGAGGCTACCGGAATAATGTTCATAGACCGGCACCACCTCCACAACTGGGCAGCTAAGGTGTTCAGAGAGGAAGACCGAGTGCCGCCTTGGCGATTGATATAGGCAGCTACTGTGACATTGTCCGTACAGTGCGACCAACAAGACCGGGCCTGAAGTGATGAAGAGACAGGCTGACCGCCATCATTTCCAAACATTGATATGGGGCATAACTCTCAAGTGAGACCAGTCCCCTGAAATAATCTCGCCCCGGCAATGACCACCCCAACCGAGAAGGGAGGCGTCTGTCGCCAGAGAAACTGACGGAAGAGGGGTACAGAGAGGCTTGCCTTGGGCAAGAAACGAACTGTTCGTCCAGGGGGCGAGAAGGAGCTTGATATCTCTTGGGAGTGGAATCCACCCCAAAGGAGAATCTTTGCCCAGTCTGAAAAACTTGAGGAGGTGCCTCTGAAAGGGCCTCATCAACAGCCTGCAGTCTGGCAAGACGTCGACTAGACTGGCCAGATAGCCCAGGAATTGAAGCCATTGTCTGGCTCTGACCCTGCGGGCCGCTCGCAATGACCGTGCGGTCATGGTGATAGTCCGAATTCTGTCCCGACTGGGGCGGGCAAGCTGATTCGGGATATCTATCTCCGCACCCAAGTACATCGGGGTACGTGTGGGAGATAATTCTGATTTTTCCCAGTTTATCAGAAAGCCTAAGTCTTACGTTAACCGCAGTAAAAGGCATAACTGATCCAACAGGAGGGACTCTGAGTTTGCAACTAGGAGCCAATCGTCTAGATAGACGAATAATCGGAGGCCACGATTCTGTAGAAACGCGGCCAGGGCCGACAGGGCAGGGCACGAAATCGAAACGTTTCGCCCCGGAACGCGAATCCCAGCAAATTTATGGACAGAGAGTGGATGGGAATGTGAAAGTACGCGTCTTTGAGATCGAGGGAGATCGCAAGGTCGTCCCGCTTGATTAAGGGCAGAATAGATGCCAAGGTCTCCATGCGCAAATGCACTGGAGGTATAAACCTGTTGATTCTTTTCATATTTAGAATCATACGTAAACTTCCCGAGCGCTTGGGAATGACAAATATTGGGGAGAGACAGAGATGAGGATGATCTCTCACCCTTTCTACAGCGCCCTTTCCCAGCAGCGTGGCGATCTCTGAGATGTGCTGCTGGAAAAGGGCTGACATTGAGGCGGGCGGATTCTGATGGCGCCGTTTGGAATTGGCTTTATCAGATCTATGTAAAAGCCGTCGCGCACGACGGATGGCACAAAGGCGTCGCCGGAGATTGCCTCCCAAACTGGGAGGAATCTCTGGAGCCGCCCACTGTCCACAAGCACTCGGGGTAAGGTGTCAAAAGGCCGACTTGGGCCTGACCGGGCCCTTGGCGGCGGTCTTACGCCCCCCTCTTCCTCTCGCCGAGCCTCTACCACGGTTGCCCATGGTAGGGGTCTCAACCCGAGGGATAGTCACAGTCACTCGACGCTTTGAGCGGTTAGCGTCTGTCGAGACCGACTTAGACTTCGGAAAGGACCGAGCAGGCCGAGTGGGCAAGAATTGTCTGGCCATCTCCTTTGCCTGTTTGCGACCCTCTATCTCTTTGTGGAAGACCTCATTAAACTGGCCCCCAAAGAGTTTGGGATGCGAGGAAGGGATACCCCGCAAGAGAGGTGGGATGTCTTTCTCTAGCACTCCCAGTGTGGAGAGCGCCAACTTGCGGCGTTGATGCGTAATGTCAATCGCCGCTGATGAGAGCTGAGACCACTGAAGTCCAGCTAACAAAAGCAGGAGTTCATCCAACAAATTGGAGTCCCCCTCGGTCACATTCAGTTCAACTGATCTGGCCCGAAGGTGGAACAGTGAACCCAGATACGCCGAAAGCCTTAAGCCCGACCTGACTTTGGGTTCAAAGTTCACTAGGGGCTTCTCGGCGGATCTATAGGACTGAGACTTGAAATTGATATTCAAACGTTGTCCCATACCTAAAATTTCCTGGGATAAACCCCTGGCTGGAAAGAAGCCCTGGGTATCATCCCAATAGAAAGAGAAGGCACTACCAAAGGGACGTCGGGTAGCCGACCCGCATCGGTGAGTGCCTCCCTATCCCCATACTCCTGTTTGAAGTCCTCTGTAAGAGGAATACCAGGAGACGGGCCATGCTGTCTGAATAACAGGGGTGGCTGATCACTGTCCGACTGGACTTGGGGAAAAATTTCTGGCATATACTTCTCTAACAGGGCCTTGGAATCTGCCGCCATAGCCTGACAAGGCTGGGGGTCGTAGCCGGCCTGAGATTCTGAAACAGACGGGGTAGAAACCTGCGAGACAGAATCAAATTCGGGAGAAGTTGTCCGGTGGGGAAAATCCCATGGGGGTGGATATGCCCACGGACCAGTGACAGACTCCTCCCCCGGCGGGGCTCCGAGAGCCGCAGGCACGGGAGGAGTAGGTCGAGATACCGCATTCGGACAAAATTGTCCCAGGTTCTCATGAATATCGGAGACCGGGAAAACACCGGGGTCCGACTCGGGAACATCCTCCATTCACAGTGATAACTGACTGGGGAGAACCCGTCTCAGTAACCGGCAGCGTCGGGGGATTAGTATCCAAACCATGCTGCTCAGCAAAGAGTCTCATTAATCTGAGCAACTCAGATTGAGAGTCGGGGGGAAGAGAGGGCGAAGCCTTCTTACCCGACTTGGGTTTATCCTTGGATTTACCCTTCTTGGCTTTAAGCTTCTTAGCGGGGGTGTGAGCCACCGTAATAGAAGGCCGTTTAGAAGCACGGGAAGTGTTAGGCTGCAGTATAGAAGCCTTACTACCCAAATTGTCCGGGCCGGGCTCCCCAGTGGGGAGAAGCAATTCGGCCGCAACTCTAGGGACTGTGCTTCCCCGACCAGAGCCCCGATTCGCATTAACTGCCGGAGGTGGACGGGCTGCTGCATTGCAGCACTGCTGGGAATAGCACCCGGAGCACTGACGTTGGTCAGTGGCTGGCGGGAACCAGCAGTCTTCCGCTGCGAGAACCTGCTCGAGGAGGTGGTCTTCCTAGCGGGATGCGGATTTGCGTTACCGACTGTAATTCCCCCAGACACACCGACGGTGGTCGGATGTCGGGGGAAGCCAGTAACACTGGGTGAAATCGCGCTAGGCACCCCCGACGGTGGTCGGGGGTCGGCAAGACCCAGTAACATCATTAGCTGACCGCTTTGCGGTCTTACCAGTTAATGCCCCCTCCAGGCTCCCGACGGTGGTCGGGGGTCGAGAGGACCCGGTAATACTAGCTACCGCCCCCCCAACTGCAGACGCGGTGGTCGTGAGTTGGAGGGAGCTAGAATTGCTAATGATGGGTGTTCGGTCCTAACTTACCTATAAAGACTGACGCCCTTACCTCCCCTGACCATCGTGTTTGACTCGCTGGTAGGCGAAACACAGAGGTCTCCAACACACTCACTGGGCTGACGCCCTTATAAGTGAGAGTAGTGGAAGGGAGGGAAGAAGAATTGGAAGAGCACGGAGGCAACCAAGACCTTGATTGCTCTTCCTCCGAAGAACTCATAATCACCTGTAAGGAGATATGAAAGAGTCAAACAATAAACAATTGTAAAGAAAAGGGCGTACAAAGCGAGAGTGAAACGGAATGGAATTTTCCAGCCCAGTGTGTGGAAAATTCCATTCACGCACTACGAACAAATTGTAAAATCAGCACTGATTTTCTTATTTACTATATAAATCTATATACCTACCTATTATGCCTGTAGTCTTGACTACGGAACCCCTTCGAGAATTTATCACACATGAGTCACAATATTGTGCGCACCCCCCGTAATCCTATTGTCCCCTTCGCCACTCACGCGCGTCAACACGCTACGGCCATCTTCCTCTTTTGCGAGCAACCCCAAGAAGAAACATGTTGCTTGCAAGGTGCGGGGAAGGAGGGAGGGTCATAGGTAGGTATATAGATTTATATAGTAAATAAGAAAATCAGTGCTGATTTTACAAATTTACTGCAATAAATCATATATACCTACCTATTATGCCAGACCAGCGCCAACTCAAAGACCGGGAGGCATGTTTCGAGCAGAAGGGAATAGGATTACACCAAAGACTACAAAGAAGACACAGCGGCCTTCAAGGTGGCTGACGCAAACAAAGCTTCACCTGCGGGAACATCCCTAAGGTAGCAAGAAATGAAGGAATTGGACGAACGCCAATAAGCAGCCTTCAAAATATCAACAAGCGCTACACCTTGAAACAGAACCCAAGAAGGGAATAGGATTACACCAAAGACTACAAAGAAGACACAGCGGCCTTCAAGGTGGCTGACGCAAACAAAGCTTCACCTGCGGGAACATCCCTAAGGTAGCAAGAAATGAAGGAATTGGACGAACGCCAATAAGCAGCCTTCAAAATATCAACAAGCGCTACACCTTGAAACAGAGCCCAAGAAGTGCTGACACTAAGAGTATCATGAGCACGAGGCTTACTGTCGGATAAAAGAGCCTCTGTGCCAGCGGCCCTAATAGCTTCAACGATCCACCTAGAGATGGAATCAATAGAGGCAGGAGAAAAAGGCTCTCTAGTGATCAGGAACAACTGATCATCCTTACGATAAGACTTAGTCTTATCAATATACCATTTGAGAGCCCTTACAGGACACCAAACTTTGTCCTCACGCACCGAAGAAAAGTCAGAAAGCGGACAATGAAAATCTCAACAGGGCCAGAGGCAGCTGTCTGATTCTTGGCAATAAAAGAAGCCCTAGGAATCAATCTAACGCCTTTTCTCTCCCAGCGAACATGACCAGGAGTAAGACAGAGAGCATGAAGAGTACTGCGCCTCTGCCCAGAGGCAATAGCTACCAAAAAGATCGTCTTAACCGTAAGATGATGAAGCGAAGCTTCACCTAACGTTTCGAAAGGAGTTTTCGCCAAGGCCTCCAGGACCTTAGGCAGACTCCAAGACGGCACTAACTTAGAAAAAGAAGGTCGTTTCAGAAAGAACGAACGAATCAAACCACTTAGTAGCGGGGAATTGGAAATCCCCGAACCATCTGAGAAACCCGAATGAATGGCCCCGATCGCCGAACGGTAGCCTCGGATAGTAGAGATAGATCTCCCTTTGTCAAATAACGAGATTAAGAAATCCGCAATTGAACCAATAGGAGCCTTAGAAGGGGTTTGATTTCTCTCTTTGCACCAAAGGAAAAAGGTCGAGAGACGGGAATTGTAAATTTCCCTAGTAGAAACCCTACGACTGGACATTAAAAAGTCCGCGGCTCTATCAGAGAGACCCGACTGTCTTGCAGATTCCCTGACAGGGGCCAAGCAGTCAAATGAAGAGACTCCGGACTGTGGTGAAGAATCCCCGATAGGGGCTGCAACACCAGATCCGCTCTTAACGCGCCCGATCTTCCCTGATTTTCCGCAAGACACGCGGAATCAGTTGGAAGGGAGGAAAGGCGAATCCCTGAAGGTTCTCCCAGCTGAGGGAGAAAGCATCGAGAGCCCATGCTCCCTGATCGCGAACACGGGAGCAATACTTCAGCAGCTGGTGATTTAGCACCGACGCAAATAGATCCACTTCCAGTGGACCTAGGCGACTGCGAATGCGGCAAAAGACCTCCGGATGGAGCGTCCATTCCGATGGAAGATACCTGCCCGAGACAGAAAATCCGCAATGAGGTTTTCCCGACCGGGGATGAAAGAGGCCACGGGTGTGATTGCCATGCGACGACACCACCTCCACAGCTGAGCTGCTAGGGCATTCAGGGCAACCGAACGAGTGCCTCCCTGCCGATTGATATATGCCGCCACAGTAACATTGTCCGTGAGAATCAGAACCGAACGACTGAGAAGTCGACTTCTGAAATGGAGCAAGGTCAACAGAACTGCCATAAACTCCAGGACATTGATATGAGGAAGAGTCCCAAGATGAGAGCAATCCCCCGCAACCGTGCTGCCATTGCAGTGTCCTCCCCACCCCAACCGAGAGGCGTCCGTCGAAACCGATATCGACGGGAGAGGGGCAGTGAAGGACCTGCCTTGCGCGAGAAACACCTCGCTCGTCCAACAAGAGAGAAAAGACTTGATCCTTACTGGTACTGGAATCCAGACCAAAAGAGAGTCTTTTCCCGGCTTGAAGAACCTGAGGAGATGTCTCTGAAAGGGTCTCATGAGGAGCCGGCAGTCCTCTAGAACATCGACTAGACTGGCTAGATAACCTAGAAACTGAAGCCACTGTCTAGCCGTGACTCTTCTGGCCAGCAAGAGCTTGCGAGCCGCAGAGACAATGGTGAGAATCCTGTCTCGACTGGGCCGAGCCAACTGATTCCGTATGTCTAACACCGCCCCCAGAAAAACTGGGCTGCGAGTGGGAACTAACTCTGACTTTTCCCAATTTATTAGGAAACCTAAGTCTTGAGTAAGAGAGACGAGCAAACGAGTCTCGTCCAACAAACGATCGCGCGACTCCGCAAGGAGAAGCCAATCATCCAGGTAGCAAAAATAGCCGAAGGCCGCGTCGCCTCAGAGAGGCTGCCAGCACGGCTACAACCTGAGTAAGAACCCGAGGGACTGGGCGCAGCCCGTAGGGAAGAGTGCAAAAGCGATAAGTCTCTGAGAGGAAGGAAAAACCCCAGAAGATCGCGCGAAGCACGATGAATGGGAAAGTGGAAATACGCATCTTCGAAAACTATCAAGACCGCGTAGTCCTTCCTCTTGATCAACAGGAGAATGGAGGCGAGAGTCTCCATCCGAAAATGTACTGAAGTTTTCCCGAGCGCTTGGGAATAACAAAAGTCGGAGAAAGGGAAAAAGACAGCCAGTCTCTTACCCTTTCTATAGCCCACTTATTCAACAGAGATTCAATCTCTGATGAGGCACGAGAACGAGCTAGGGCCTGTGAGGTGACCGAGTTCCTATAGCCCCTCCGGGGAGCGGGGTGGACAGATCTATGAAGAATCCGTCTCGTCCGTCAAAGAGAACAAAAGCTTCCCCGGAGATGGCCTCCCAAGCGGGGAGAAAGGAATGAAGACAGCCACCAACCAAGACGCGGACAGAGGCTCGCATCGACTTAGGATGAGCATGTAAACAAGACAGAGACCTGTTATCGCGCATCGCCAAAAGCAAAGGACCCGAGACGGAACATCCGAGAGAAGCAGTGCGATGTCCAACTCCTTAACCCAAAGGGCCGTAAGAACCAAGACTCTGCGACGGTACATGACCGAGGCAGCTGCAGTGGAAAACTATGACCACTGCAAACCAAACATGACGCTTAAAAGAAGCGCCGCTTCAATGCGTCCATAATCCAGCTTGAAATCCTCCGCAAGAGAAATACCCTCGGAGGAATCCCGCTGCCTGAACCCAAGTAAAGTCGAACCCTGCGCGCGGGCTGACTGAAAGTCAGGGAAAGTTTAGAACAAAGCAATCGCTTCTACCCCACAAAGGGAGAGCGACTAAGGCTCTGCCTGCCCCAGCGATTCGGAAACCGAAGCTTGAGAGGCCGCTTCCAAAACTGGTTCCGCCTGAAATGATCAAGACAAAGGATCACGAACAAAGGCCGAAACAGTCGGATTCACGCATGAACCGCCATAAGCCTCCTCACCCGACGGAGCCCCGAGGCTGCGAGAATAGGAGGCGTATGTGATCCCATCACAGACAAAGAAGAATAAACCATAAAAGGCTAATTAGTCTCGATGTCCGACCCAAAAGAGGGACAAAAGCAGGGGATGTGATGCCTGGTACAAGGGACCAACCCTGAGTCTGGGCAAAGCCCATCTCACACCGAACATCTCAGCTTGAGAGACCGGAGGGTTAGCTAAACCCAATGGGCAAGAGGCAGGCAAAGCCTTGCCTCTTTTAGCCCCTTCCCTAGGCTTCTGATTGGCCCAAAAAGAGCCTAAGACGAAACCCGCTTTTCAGAGCGTTTATTCGGTTTCGTTAGGATCCCCGAAGCCCTTCGGGAACACGAACCGAACCCTCCGCTGAGGGACGCTCACCTCCCTTTATGGGAGAAGTGCGCTGAGGGTATTGAACCCAAAGACGCGCACCAATTACCCATATCTGCTGAGCAAGAAGATGCAACAGCCATGGGCCGGGCGCCAAGGCGCCCAGTGCAAGGGCGGACCGGGATGACCCAGCAAAGGAACGCCAACAAAGGACTCAGCAGGCAGAGCCCCGCATGGTTCAACGAAAGTCTCCTCGCCCGGCGGCGCCCCAAGGGCCGCGGGAATAGGAGGCACATGCGAAACCGACTCAGACAAAGACAAATCAAACGCAAAAGGCTGATTAGTCTCAAAGTCAGACCCCTGAATAGGGACAGAAGTCAGGGTTGAAGTAGCCGGTACAAAGGACCAACCCTGATTCTGAGCAAAAGCCCGCATCATGCTGAACATGTCAGCTTGAGGAGCTAGCTGGGTTAGCCAGGCCAGACGGGCAAGAGGCCGGCAAAGCCTTGCCACTTTTTTTTCCTTCTTCTTGGCCTTTTTCTTGGCTGGCTCGACAAGAGTCGTAGCCGAAACCCTTTTCTTAGAACGTTTAATCGGATTCCTTCGGATCTCCGAAGCCGCTTCGGAAACACGAACCGATCCCTCCGCAGAGGGACGTTCACTTCCCATAAAGGGATTGGAGCGCTCATGGCGTAAGCCTAGAGAATCGCCCAAATCACCCATTCCTTCGGATCTCCGAAGCCGCTTCGGAAACACGAACCGATCCCTCCGCGGAGGGACGTTCACTTCCCATAAAGGGATTGGAGCGCTCATGGCGTAAGCCTAGAGAATCGCCCAAATCACCCATATTGGCTAAGCAAGAAGATGCAGTAGCCATGGGTTGGGAGCTAAAAGCTCCCAGTGCGGGGGCAGACCGAGATGACTCGGTATGTGCCCGTTGACTACTAAAGGCGTGTGAACCCGCTATTGGACCGCTAGAAAGCGGCAATAGGGGAGCACTAGTAGTCACGCACTCAGGTGAAAACACCTGTTGCTCCGAAGAGCGTCCATAATTGTTAGCTCGAGCATTCCCATTAGCTGGCAATGTAGACAGCCCAGGAAGTACTCGTTCCCCCATATGGCGTTTGCCGGGGGCTAGGGTTTGAGAACCCAGACCAACATGGACTAAGCCCGTGGGTTGCCCTGCAGTAGTGGGGCGCGTCTCCCCTAACGGATCAGAGCGAGTGAACGCTACCGTACGGGAAACAACCGCCTCCCCCTCTGGTCTCAGCGACCGGGGGATTGGAATTGTTAGATATCCAAACCACTAGAATCTGACGCCACCCACCCCGAAACCACGGGCTTCGGAGTTGACAATCCCAACTCAGTTAACGCCACCCGTCCCGAAGCCGCAAGCTACGAGACTGGCAAACTCTGCAAGGAAACACCACTAGGCAACTTACCCTTAGCCCTCCTCCCTCCCCCATGTACCGAAGTACTCGGGAGAGTTCTGGAAGGCCGAGTTGTCTTGCTAGACGACTCTTCGGAAGAAGCAGGTCTCCTTGACCTAGCTGCTTCTTCTTCCGAATCCATACCACTGCAATAAAACAGACAATAAAGTATACTTTTCAAAATAAGAAATACTTCAACTGAATGCAGTAAAATAAGGGTAAATTTTATTTGGGAGATACGCACAAAAGAATTTTCACAGCCAAAAAACCGTAAGAACAAACACCGAACCCAAAGGCTCGGTGACAAACGGAAACACCCGCAAACACACAGAAATATCTACGTGGGGCTGACCGTGAAAGAGAAAAATAAATGCCAAGAAAGGGAAACAAAAATCCCTTGCAATCGGCAAGAGTGACTACTAAAACACAAAGTACTATAATCTAAGCGAATATAGGTACCTAAAAGTGCTTTAAATGTGCGAAAAAGCGCACCTAAAAGATACTATACGACCTGATTTCAGGAGCGCTGTGACTATACGTCCTATCTCGTCGGGGGCGAGCAAGAAAAAGATGGCCGTAGCGTGTTGACGCGCGTGAGTGGCGAAGGGGACAATAGGATTACGGGGGGTGCGCACAATATTGTGACTCATGTGTGATAAATTCTCGAAGGGGTCCCGTAGTCAAGACTACAGGCATAATAGGTAGGTATATATGATTTATTGCAGTAAATAGAACACTCTCGTAAGGGTATATGCACACTACAGCCACACACACGAAAAACACCAACGAAACGTTACAGGGCTGAGCGCCCAGCAAAACGCCAAAGCGAATGCCCTGGGCTACTATACGAAAGAGGTGAAAAGTGAGGTATGAATTTAAGCTCAAATATCACCAAAATAAATACGTGACAGACATAAACCGACACTAAACAGATATTAAAACAAGTCTAGGACGGAAATATTGGCAAAAGTCACCAGAAAACACGCTAAAAGAGTAGCAAACTCTGAATTTTAGGGCAAGATAGTGACTTAGCTGCAACTCTTTAGGTTGCGAGAAGGAAAGAGGAGGATTGTGTGCGCGCGTCATGCGTACGTGCACAGAGGAAGGCGTGATCCTGGGGGGGGGGGGGTATATGCACTGTCGTGACTTTAATTACTCGAATGGCTTGCGTAGTCGGAAGACTAGCAAATAGGTAGGTACATTGATTTATTGTAGTAAATAAATCAATGTATCTACCTATTTGCTAGAATAGCACGGATAAAAACCTGGGTGGCATGTCCCAGGATCGGAGAACTAACGCGGGGCAGAAAGGGAAGACAAAGCAGCTCTCAAAACAGAGGTAGCAAACCTAACCTCACCCAAAGGAACATCCTTAAAATAGAAGGATGTGAAGCAGGTAGGGGAACGCCAAAACGCAGCCCACAGGATATCTTCCAAAGGAATACCCTGAAAAAACGCCCGCAGCTTGGATAGCCTCGACAATTCAACGGGAGATAGTCTCCTGTGACGCTGGGGAATAAGGGTGACGGGAAAGAGAAAGAGCTGATCATCCTTACGAAAGACCTTAGTCCTATCCAAGTACCATTTGAGAGCCCTAACAGGGCACCAAGATTTACCCTCTTTGACAGAAGAGAATTCTGACAGAGGACTCAAAAAAACTTCGATCGAGCCAGAAGAATCCGTCTGATTCTTGGCAATAACGAAGGTCGAGGGGCAAGACGTACACCTTGCCTTTCCCATCTGATATGCCCGGGCACCGTAGAGAGAGCCTGAATAGTGCTTCTCCTCTGCCCAGAAGCAATAGCGACAAGAAAGGCGGTCTTAATCGAGAGACGGCTCAAAGGGCAGTTTGGCCAAACAGATCTATCTCTAGAGGGACCCAGACTGAACTGAGGTAATCAAGGACCTCTTGATTCAGTGTCCACTCGGAGGGAAGGCACATGCCCCGGGACAGAAAATCTGCAATCAGATTGTCCTGGCCGGGAACATAGGAGGCGATCAGAATTACTCGGCGAGACCGACACCACCTCCAAAGCTTGGCGGTCAGATCGTTCAGAGTAGTGGAACGAGTCCCGCCTTGTCGGTTGATGTAGGCAGCAGCAGAGGTGTTGTCCGTCAATCAGGACGGAGCGACCTACAATCATGTTCCCGAAAAGACAGAGACATGAAGACTGCCATCAACTCCAATACATTGATGTGGGGCAAGGTGCACAGGTGTGACCAGTCCCCCCGAGACCACCTGGTCCGAACAATGGCCGCCCCACCCCAGAAGAGAGGCATCCGTCGAGATGGTGACTGACGGATGGGGCGTGCGAAGAGACTTGCCTTGAAGAAGGAACGACTCTTTCGACCAGGGGATAAGCAGGCATTTGATTTCCCCGGTGAGAGGAATCCACACATTGAGTCTACACTGGGCTTGAAAAACTTCAGAAGATGAAGTTGGAATGGCCTCATATGAAGCCGACAGCTTTGGAGGACATCCACAAGGCTCGATAAGTGGCCCAAGAATTGGAACCATCGGCCTGCCCGAACTCGATGGAAGAGACGAAGATCGAGCTAGTAAGACAATCGCTTGAACCCTCTCCCCACTGGGGCAGGCAACTTGGTTCACGATGTCTATTTCCGCACCCAGGTAAATGGGCCTGCGGGTAGGAGTCAACTCCGACTTGTCCCAGTTGACTATGAACCCTACTCTCTGTGTGGTACGGAGAAGTAGGTCCATGTGAGACTGAAGGACGGACACAGAGCTCGCCACCAGGAGCCAGTTGTCCAGGTAAGTGAAAAGTCTCTCCAATAAAACAAAAAAAAAAAAAAAAAGTCTCAGACCGCGATACCTGAGGAAAGCGGCTAGGACAGAGACTACTCAAGTAAAAACTTGAGGTGCCGGTTTCAGGCCGAATGGTAAGGCTTTGAACCGGAAAGTTTCGCCTTGAAAGGTGAAACCTAGTAGGTCCCTTGAAGAAGGGTGTATCGGTACGTGAAAGTAAGCATCTTTCAAGTCCACCGAAATATAGAACTATATATGACAACAACCAACTCACAATACGGAGTGGGAATAAACTCCTATTACGAAGAAACACAACGTTCTGAATAAACCGCTTGTCTAAGCGCGTTAAATCAACCACCTACAGACACGGGGAGAAAGCCTGACACAGTGTATACACCGTCAGTGATTAATGCCCAGAAGGGGAAGAAAAACGGCAAATTAATTTGATAAAAATACCGCGAAGGAGGTTGACTTAGGAAAAGACCGATACACCATAAAGTGTGTAAAAGCTTGGTGCACAGAATTTTTGTTGCGAAAAGCAACCAAAAAAAATCTCGCAATTTAGGCTAAGACTTAGCTCATAGATGTCACTTCTCTGACGGGCGAGAAAGGAAGAGGAAAAGCATGATTGGTGGACGAGGAGCGCGCGCGTTTCTGACTTAGTTTTTCTCGATTGACGCCATAGTTTGGGAAACTAGCAAATAGGTAGATACATTGATTTATTACTGTGAATCAGTAATATAGTAAAGGCATCAATGGAAATCATGTCCATTAATGTGCATTAAAGTTTCAGTTGTAAGAAAAAAACAGGAATGAAGACTTCCATAAAAACAGAGACCAGCATAGAAGCATAGCTTGAAGAAGCGCTGGTCCCTGGCAAAAGAAACTAGAAATATCACTGAAGATGATGATTAATACCCCCGCCCCATGACAACAGCCTTTCTTGACTTTTGGTCAAAAACTGAGGAAGTAGTTCGATTCGCAATGTGTTTCCTTGATTTTCTGCCATAAATATGCCGTTACCATAGCAACGCAGATTCCGACTCATCCGAAAAATATGTCTTGCACATCTTCCCACCAAGACCAATGTGTGTACCAAATTTCATGACTTTCGGTCAAAAACTGAGGAAGTAGTTCGATCCGCAAGATTTGCAACGGACCAACGGACCGACCGACCGACCGACCGCCCGCCCGCCCGCCCAACCATCGACTGATTCCTATATACCCCCTTCAAACCTCGTTTGGCGGGGTATAATCATGAATACAGTACATAAAAAACTAGACTGGGCAACCATACATAAAATGCCCAATAAAAGGGAAAAAGAAGACGACAGATACATGGCTATGGAAAGCAAACAAATCATAAGCATAACACACTTTCCATCGAAGAGATGGCATTGGAAAATAATAAAGCTAGGAATAGTAACGATGGAAAGGAGTAAATTTTACAAAGACAGAAGGACAAAGTGACAGGGGGTGAGGAAGGGCAGGATCTGGAAGGTTTCATTTAATCTACAGATTTTACTACACAGGTAAACAAGAATCACCATTGAGGGATCAACGTTCATAAAAAGCAATAAGAGACTGTGAGTGTACTCAAACTTATACTGTCTTGTATATTTAAAGGGAGGGAATTCCAAAATTTAGGAGCTGTATATGAAAAAGTATTCTGGGTTAATGCTGTTCGAGTTCTTGGCAAATGATATACAGATTGATTTTTCTGGTGGGGTAATGATGGATCTCATTATTTGCTGTAAATATATTATTGAAGACAGTGGGCAATTCATGATTATGATCCTGAAACATAAGTACAGCAAGATTGAGGTGGTAAATATACATTTTTAGTACATTATTAGAGTGAAAAAGACCATCAGTGTAGTGGCGATAATTACTTATATTTTGCATAGCCTTTTTCTGTAATAAAAAACTCTGTCTAACAGGCATGCTGCACTGTTTCCACAGGCTAATATTCCATAATTAAAAAACTAGTGTGGAGTATAGTGATAGAAGTATGTTTGGCAGAAAAGACCATTTGAGTTTGTTAATCATACCTATGTTTCCGGATATCAATTTACATACATTATCAATATGATGCTTCCATGATAGCTTATTATCTATTATGGTGCCTAGAAATTTTGTTTCAATCACCTTCTGTATTTGTATATTATCTATGAGAATCGGATGAGGTAGTTCGTTAAAAGTATTACTAAATAACATGTAATTTTATGTCCTATCAGCGAGGAACAGAGTGCTTTCAACCATAATATAACCTACCTCATGGAACTGGGAAGGGACATGTTAACACACAACATGAGCTGGTATATTCAGTGATGATATCAGTTTAAAAACTCACATTCATACTAAATAAGAATGAAACATGATCTAACCTGATGCCATGCGACTGTCCAGCTCTTCCTCAAAGAGATCATCAATGGCTTCATTCTTATTTAGTGCTGCTACACGAAACTCAACAAACTAGAATTCAATTAAGAATGGATAAATGAAATATTAAAAGGACAATTTCTTAGACAAAAATGGACAGCTTAACCCTAATAGGCCCGGGGGGGGGGGGGGGGGGGGTTCCGCCCCCCCTCGACGTTTCGCATAATATGTTCACATCGCGAAAAGCAGTCACCACGCCGCTTCACTACTTTTTTCTTTCAAGTCTTGCGCAACTTTTGAGACCAAATTTGTGATGTCCGCGCGTGCGGTTCCGGAGTTACGCAACATTTCGTAAGTGCATGTCCGACCCAAAATTGCTCAAAAACGTGATTTCGTGTACAAATCCAATGCAAATTGTGTTTCCAGCTAAAATTCATAAATGTTTCATTATTTTTACTTTTACTGTTTAAAAACAATTAATTTTATGTTGGTTATCATTAAAATAGTGTCGCCGACGAATTCCATCGAAAAAAACAATAAAAAACAAAATGTCGAAAAACAAAGAAATACATAAGAAATTAAAAAAACAATAAAATACATAAGAAAAAAAGGATTTCACCGAATTTTTTTTTTGGTTTATTTGATCAGAATCTGACAAAGAGTCTATACAAAAAATTAGCAGTTTTGGGGCTTTATTTAATTAATTAGAGCAAACCATTAATTTTATGCATAAATTAGCATAATTAATTAGTTGCGACATTTTTCGGAGAAATTGACTATACAGTTTTGTAGATTACATGGTCGGCGACGTGTGTGCTGATTTTCGTTGCGAATGTGCGGTGGACGGCCGAGATCTTAGGGGGGGGCAGAATCAGCCCCCCCCCCCGGCTGTGAGATGGGTCTAAATAACCCGGCTCTATTAGGGTTAAATCTGATGAGAAGTCTGAAATGATTCAGAAAAAAATAATCTTGAGACTTAATAAGTAATTTTATTCAAGTACAGTGTTTCAATGCTGGAGTTCTATCTTATTCCATTGTAAATCCTGTATGTAATCTCTCATACTGGCAGAATAAAGAGAAACCACATGTACATGTAATTAAACATACCCACAAATTAACAAATTCATACACACAATTAGTTCCAAAACATGAACTTCTATTCAAAATGACAATATTAACTTTTGACTTTCACATATACATGGATGGGGCAGCCTTTTGAAGCTTTGAGAGATAGTCACCTGTGCAAAGTGCTGCAGCTGAAGCACTGTATTCCTGAATGCTGTTTCATGTTTGGAGCCATTGGTAACAAACACATCTCTGTCAAACACTATCTGTCCATTCTAATATGTAATAAAATGAGCACAAGCAAAAATGCAATAAAGAAAAATGTAAACACGCAATAGTATAGTCGTGTAACTGATATGACTTATTCACAATAAAGTTTCAAATGATTCAAAGCTTTTAATACAGAAATTGAACTTTGATACAAATTCTCCTTACATTTACATGTATGTAGCATATAGCCAATACTACATCTCTATCTCATTCAAGTGCATGTCCTGTGAATTAGTAAAAAAAGGTGAAAGGGCGACTCTGAGTTAGAAGGCACTATTAAATTTAGTGTCAAATTAGCTCAGAAGCAAAAATAGCTACATGTTGGAGTTACAATAATAATAATTTCTAAAATCAGCACTGATTTTTTTTACCAGACAAATCTATATACATGTACCTACCTATATTTGCTAGTCCCCTGACTACGCAACCCATTCAAGAACTTTTACACATATAAGTCACATAAGAGGTGTAGGAGGGAGGGTAAAAGGTAGGTAGGTATATAGATTTATCTAGTAAAAAAGCAAATCGGTGCTGATTTTACAAATTTACTGCTATAAATCATATATACCTGCCTATTTTTGCTAGACTAAAACACATTTAGGAATGGGAGGCATGTTTTAAGGGAGGAAGGAAAAGGATTACAGGGAAGACACTATCGCCTTCAAGTTAGCTGACGCAAATAATTCCTCTCCTGCAGGAATATCCTTTAAATAGCAGGAAATGAAAGAATTGGGAGAACGCCAATAAGCGGCCTTCATAATATCATCAAGCGTCACTCTTGACAAAGGGCCAGAAAAAGGGCAAACACTACGTGTGTCGGCACCATACATGAACCTTGTACTCACGCAATGAAGAATATCACATAGGGGACAAAGAAAAATTTCAACGGGGCCGAAAGAAGCCATCTGGTTCTTGGCAATAAACAAAGCTTTATGAATAAGCCGAAACCCTCTCTTTCCCAGCGAACGTGTCCGGGAATAAGACAGAGAGCGTGAAGGGTGCTGCACCTCTGGCGAGTGGCAATAGCTACCAAAAAGAGAGTCTTCAACGTAAGATGGTGAAGCAAAGCACTGACCAGAGGTTCAAAAGGAGGTTTAGCCAGGGCTTCTAGAACCCGTGGCAAACTCCAACATGGAACTACTGGAGAAAGGAGGGACGTTTTATAAGGAAGAACGAATTAGTCCACTCAAAAGCGGGGAATTGGAAATTCCCGAACTGTCTGAAAAGCCTGAGTGAATAGCACCGACCGCTGAACGGTAGCCTCGGGTAGTACAGATAGACCTTCCTTTGTCACACTGAGAGATTAGAAAATCTGCGATTGAGCCAATAGGAGCCTTAGACGGGATTTGATCCCGGACCCGACACCACTGAAAGAAGGCTGAAAGACGGGAATTGTAAACTTCCCTAGTAGAATCTCTACGACTAGACATTACAAGTCTGCAGTCCTCTCAGAAAGGCCCGACTGTCTTGCAGTCTCCCCGAGCCAAGCAGTCAACAGAAAGGACGCTGGTCTGTGGTGTAGAATCCCTGAAAGGGGTTGAGACACCAGATCCGCATTCAAGGGACGAGGAAACGGCCGAACCATCAAGAGACTCACCAGCTCTGGAAATCAAATCCTCCTGGGCCAATAGGGAGCTATCAAAAGAACCCAAGCACGATCCTCCCTGATCTTCTTCAAGACCCGTGGAATCAAGGGGAAGGGAGGATTAATGCAAACGAATGCAAATGAAGATCTCCCAACCGAGGGAAAAAGTGTCAAGGACCCAGGCCTCCCAGTCGTGAGCTCGGGATCAGTTCCTCAGATGCTGGTGGTTGAGAACTGAAGCAAACAGATCGACCTCCAGAGGGACCCAAAGGTTGGAAAGATGGGAAAGTACCTCTGAATGGAGCTTCCATTATGAAGGAAAGGCACCTGCCCCGGGATAAGAAGTCTCGCAATATGGTTTTCCTTACCGGTGATAAAGGAGGTAACAGGCATGACTGTCATGCGACGACACCACCTCCACAAGGGCATTCAGAGTGGCAGAGCAGGAGCCTCAATGCAACTCTCCTCTTCTCTTGGATTGCTTTTCACATTAACAAACACATTCCCCTTTCTTGATGTGAACTCATGTTCATTAACTCTCTCTCCCCTCTCTAATGAAACAAAAACAAACACAAATACACAAATTTGCAAATGACAATATGTTTGGCACATTTTATTGAGTAACTTGCACATCAAATGTGGAATAGCAAAGGATCAGAAGTTCAGTAGCGAGTAGAAGATCCGAATACAGCTACGACAGCCTGGCATCTCCTCCTCATGCTTGTCACCAGCCTGGTGATGCGTTGCTGTGGGATGAGGTTCCACTCTTCGATAAGGATCTGTCGCAAATCAGCAAGTGTAGTGTGATCTGTCACTCTGGCGCGTACAGCACGGCCAAGCTGGTCCCACAGGTGCTCGATTGGGTTCAAGTCAGGGCTGTTCGCAGGCCAATCCATCCTCGTCACTGCCTCCTCCTGCAGGTATTCGGTGATGATCCTTGCTCTGTGTGGGCGGGCGCTGTCATCTTGGAAGATGGCGTTTGGTCCAAGATTGCGCATGTATGGGATAACCTCTGGCCGAAGAATGTTGTCTCGGTATCTCTCTGCTGTCAGGTTTCCATCAACGATGGTAAGCTGTGTCTTTCCCTCAGCAGATATGCCACCCCACATCATAACACTGCCTCCTCCAAACGCTGTTACCCGGTCGATGCAATAGACAATAGCCAAGATAGCCATTCAATTTGCAACTTTTCACTTTTGACTTTGCCCTCTATTCATGGGTGCTGTGCATTCAAGGATGACATAACCATTACAAATTGGGCATGGGTGTGAAGGGGGATAAATGAATTTTCCAATGATCTAAAAATCAAGAATGATTAAAAAGCTGCCAAAAAGATATCAAGGCTCAAAGTTGAATTGCAGAACTTTTTTTGAGGGGTTTATATTCTTTTGTAGCCCATGATTTAGAATAGGTTGCATTAACAAAGGTTGCATTAACAAAGGTTTATTAAAGTTAACCTAATCATTTGTGTGAACTAGTCTTCTGTTTGCAAGATCACCAAAGTCTGTAGTGGCAGTACTAACAATAGCAAAAGATCCCAGCCACAAGGTTCGGCTCGATTCCCCGCCTTGTGACAAGCAATAGATATGAAATAATTTAGAATCAGCAGGTAACACCAAACATATTTCAAACAATTGGAGGATACGCACAATTCAACAACAAACACCGAAACATAAACAAATAAATCTGAGCAAAATCAACCTCAAACACCTAAACATAAACAACGGAATCGGAGCAAACAGAAACACCAGCAACACACACAAATGACTATGTGGGGCTGGCTGTCAAAAGGAAAATAAACTGCATAAAGGAACATGAAAATTTTCCTGCAATAGGCAAAAGAGTGATCAAAAACACCACGGTGTTCAGAAAGAAAAATAGTACAGAAAAGTGCCCTTTTTTGGTCTAATTGCTCTGAAAAGATACAGAAAATCTGATTTCTGAAGAAAGGAGATAACCATGGATTACGGCGGTGCGCACAATATTGCGACTTATATGTGTAAAAGTTCTTGATTGGGTTGCGTAGTTAGGTGACTAGCAAAGCAGTAAAATCGTACCTGATTTTATAATTTGCTAAATAAGTTGATGTATCTACCTATTATGCTAGTTGACCCAAACTACACCACCACCGAGAAACTTAAAAGTCACATTCGCGCACGCCCCACCCCGCTGTACCGCCTTCCCATAGTCACCCGAGTGAGCACACACCCGCCATCTTCCTCTAACGAGCTGCCAGAGGCTTAGGACATGTTGCTGGGCAAGGATAGGGGACGGTGGGAGGGACATAGGTAGATACATCAACTTATTTAGCACATAATAAAACTAGAAATATCACAGAAGATAATGATTAATACCCCCGCCCCGTGAGAACAGCCTTTCTTGACTTTTGGTCGAAAACTGAGGAAGTCGAAAACTGAGCAAGATTTTTCCCTGATTTACTGCCATAGATATGCCGTTTCCATGGCAACGCAGCTTCCGACACATCAAAAAAATATGTTGTACACATCTTCCCAGTAAGACCAATGTGTGTACCAAATTTCATGACTTTCGGTCAAAAACTGAGGAACTATATCGATCCGCAAGGCGTTTCCTTGATTTTCTGCCATAAATATGCCGTTACCATGGCAACGCAGATTCCGACTCATCCGAAAAATATGTCTTGCACATCTTCCCACCAAGACCAATGTGTGTACCAAATTTCATGACTTTCGGTCAAAAACTGAGGAAGTAGTTTGATCCGCAATGTGTTTCCTTGATTTTCTGCCATAAATATGCCGTTACCATGGCAACGCAGATTCTGACTCATCCGAAAAATATGTCTTGCACATCTTCCCATGAAGACCAATGTGTGTACCAAATTTCATGACTTTCGGTCAAAAACTGAGGAAGTAGTTCCATCCGCAAGAGTTGCAACGGACCGCCCGCCCGACCGACCGCCCAACCATCGACTGATTCCAGTATACCCCCTTCAAACTTCGTTTGGCGGGGGTATAATCAGGTAGGATTTGACTGATTTACTACAATAAATTGATGTATCTACCTATTATGCTAGACCAGCACAGATAAAAATCCAGGGTGGCATGTCCCAAGGGAAGGAGGCTAACGCAGGGTAACAACAGAAGCTGCCGCCCTCAGTGACGAAGTCGCAAACCGCGCTTCTGCAGAAGGAATGTCCTTCAGATAAAAAGTAAAAGAATTGGGAGACTGCCAAAAGGCGGCCCTCAAAATGTCTTCTAGGGTAATACCCTGAAAAAGCACCCAAGAAGTGCTAATGCTTCTGGTATCATGCGCTCTAGGCTTACTATCCGAGAGAAGGGCCTCAGGACCAGCGGCCTGGATTGCCTCAACAATCCATCTAGAATGGATTCTTTAGAAGCAGGAGAGAAAGGTTCGCGAGTAATAAGGAAAAGTTGCTTGTCCGAGTGGCAATCTTTGGTCTTGTCTAAGTACCATTTTAGCGCCCTCACCGGGCACCAAACTTTGTCCTCCTTGACTGAGGAGAAGTCTGACAGAGGACTGAGAAATACCTCAACCGGACCGGAGGAAGCCGTCTGATTTTTGGCTACAGAGGACGACTTGCGGATGAGACGAACACCTTGTCTTTCCCAACGGATGTGACCGGGAGAGGTGCAAAGAGCATGAAGAGAACTTCTTCTCTGCCCTGAAGCTATGGCCATAAGAAAAATGGTATTGACAGCTACCTGATGGACAGAAGCCTTGCTCATAGGTTCAAAGGGAGGCTTTGATAACGCATCCAAAACTTTAGCAGGAGACTACTTGGGATTTCCTGGTCGTTGTAAGAAGAACTATCTCAGCAATCGAACAAGAAGTGAGTAGCGGCGATGGCAGATCGATATCCACGGATAGTGGAAAGCGATCTACCCTTATCAAAAAGGGAGATCAGAAAATCTGCAATCGTGCCTACAGAAGCCTCACGGGGTGAAATCCAGAGATCTTCGCACCAAACTGAAAATGCCTCCAGGCGGGAGTTGTAAAGAGATCTCGTGGACTTTCTATAAACTGAGAGGCTCTCTCGGACAGACCCAAGGCCCTAGCGTGCCCCCGATAACAGCTAGGCGGTGAAGTGAAGAGTCTTGGGCCGACCATGGAGGATCCCCGAAAGAGGCTGCGACACAAGGTCTGGCCTCAGAGGGAGTGGAAACGGCTGCCCCTCCAGGAGGGACAGCAGTAGGGGTAACCGGAGTCGAGGAAAAACTCATACCGAAGCTATAGAGTCGATGGGTGACAAAAACCTGAAAATATAAAACAACAATTCAGTTATTTAAACAAGCACGCGGGGGTGAAAAATAGAGAGCTCACAGTACTCCTAAATAAAAGAATACAAGCACAACCAAGTGTGAAAGGGGAGCCAACTATCAAACACCCCAAGGGCTGTGCACGAAAAAAGAAATCCCCAAACGACCCAAGCACGGCCACGTGCCAAGCCTGGATGGCCCGCCCAGCAAACAAGTGAGAAGCTATGTCACCGGGAGGAACAAAGGGGAAGAAAAGCAATACAGAAAACTAACTAATTTCCTGTCTTAAAACAACGTGACTAGAAAATCCGTACCAAATTAACTAGAAATGTGCATTGCTGGGGCCGCGCAATGCGAAATGTATCCCCCCGCACTGGCAGCGATTTGAAGGAGGGACAAAGACCCTCCCCCATCCCCTCCCTCAAACAAAAGGATGGTGTAGAAATTGCCGCCAGTGGCCCGGAATATTGTCAACACTAGGAGCAGCATTACCAAAACGATTTGTGCAGATTAGAGTATAATGCATTTTTATAGAAAAATATGAATATTGGTGTACGACAAGGGGAAAACCTTTCTCCATTACTGTTTGCCATTTACATGTATTTGAATGATTTTGATAGCTATATTGGCTCATGCTATGAAGTTCTGAAGTATCTGGCCAATTGTTTGTTGTATGCAGACGACACTATTGTCCTAGCTGAGAGCCCAGAACAGCTCCAATCTGCCTTGAATGCAGTTTATGTTTGTCAGAAGTGGCAATTAACCATAAATACGAGTAAGACTAAAATTGTTGTTTTTCTTGAGGGAAGGTGAGGAAAATACCAATTTTTAACTTAAGTGGTGATGTTTTGGAGGTTGTGGATGACTTTACATGTATTTATTCTGGAGTTAGATTTAAGTATAATGGTACGTTTAAATCAACAATCATAAAACAGGTATCCCAGGTGAGGAAAGCTTTGTATAGTTTATTGGCAAAAGCAAAACGATTACAGCTGTCCATTGACACACAGTGTGAATTATTTGATCGGATGATCTTACCAATATTGACATATGGGTGTGAGGTATGGGGTTATGAAGATATTGCTCAAATTGGAATCTTTCATAGAAAGTTTTTGAAGACAATTTTACGGGTAAATAAGTTTACTCCAGATGCCATTGTGTATGGTGAAACTGGGCGCTCCACTTTATTAAATCACATTAAATGTAGAATGATTGGATTTTGGTTCAGAATTATGAAAGGTGAGGAGAACAGATACACTTTCTTGATTCATAGCATGATTTTTAATATGCACAAAGATCCAATTACCCAGTTCACATCAAAATGGTTGAGTTGTATTGAAGATATACTACAAAAAGTTGGTTATGGAAATATATTTTTATCACAAGGACAGGGAGTTGGAACCGACTGGTTTCTAAAGGCCTTGAAATTGCGCTTAAAGGATATGTCAGAACAAGATTGGCATGCAGCAACATGGTCAAATTGTATTTGTTCAAATTATAAGATGATTAAAAAAGCATTGGCTTTTGAGAAGTATCTGTTTATTTTAAGTGATACTGATGCAATTACATTGTGCAAATTTAGATGCAGGTCCCATAGGTTACCCGTTAATAATAATAAATTTTCTTGAGAATCAGTGAATAATGATTTATGTACATTATGTTCGCTGAAAGAAGTCGGAGATGAGTTCCATTATTTATTTGTGTGCTCTTTCTTTAGTAAAGAGAGACAGATGTACATACCAGAAGAATACTTGAGACCGTGTTCTTACCAAATGTGTAGATTGTTTAGTGTAGTTAAAAGATGCCACTTTCTTAGAAAGAATTGTTAGGATAGTAATGCTGTACTTCTCTAAATCATTTATTGATGAAAAACTTCTGGACAATAATACAGTTGCATGAGCGATTGTAACGACTAGAAGTGGCAGGGTGGTAAAACAACCAGTGCGCTTGACATTGTAATCATTCTATAAAAACTTCTCAGTTTGTTAGTTAATTTGTTTTAAATTAACCTGTTGAAACATGCACATTCACAATGCATACATTTCAATTGTACTCATTTTTATTGTATTTTTTTTTGGTACAATTACGAACACAGGCAGGGCAGCTTGGCAGGTTCGTCTAAAGACGAACGTGGGCAATGCAGCTTGGAAGGTTCGTCTAAAGACGAACGTGGGCAGTGCAGCTTGGAAGGTTTGTCTAAAGACGAACGTGGGCAGTGCAGCTTGGAAGGTTCGTCTAAAGACGAACGTGGGCAGTGCAGCGTGGAAGGTTCGTCTAAAGACGAACGTGGGCAGTGCAGCTTGGAAGGTTCGTCTAAAGACGAACGTGGGCAGTGCAGCTTGGAAGGTTCGTCTAAAGACGAACGTGGGCAGTGCAGCTTGGAAGGTTCGTTTAAAGACGAACGTGGGCAGTGCAGCGTGGAAGGTTCGTCTAAAGACGAATGTAGGCAGTGCAGCGTGGAAGGTTCGTCTAAAGACGAACGTGGGCAGTGCATGCAGCGTGGAAGGTTCGTCTAAAGACGAACGTGGGCAGTGCATGCAGCGTGGAAGGGTCGTCTAAAGACGAACGTGGGCAGTGCAGCTTGGAAGGTTCGTCTAAAGACGAACGTGGGCAGTGCAGCTTGGAAGGTTCGTCTAAAGACGAACGTGGGCAGTGCACCTTGGAAGGTTTGTCTAAAGACGAATGTGGGCAGTGCAGCGTGAAAGGTTCGTCTAAAGACGAACGTGGGCAGTGCATGCAGCGTGGAAGGTTCGTCTAAAGACGAACGTGGGCAGTGCAGCTTGGAAGGTTCGTCTAAAGACGAACGTGGGCAGTGCAGCTTGGAAGGTTCGTCTAAAGACGAACGTGGGCAGTGCAGCTTGGAAGGTTCGTCTAAAGACGAACGTGGGCAGTGCAGCGTGGAAGGTTGGTCTAAAGACGAACGTGGGCAGTGCAGCTTGGAAGGTTTGTCTAAAGACGAACGTGGGCAGTGCAGCTTGGAAGGTTCGTCTAAAGACGAATATGGGCAGGGCAACGGACTTGGCAGGTTCGTCTAAAGACAAACTTCACCCTCAGAATAATGCATTTCTGATGAAATTGCACATTTTTAGGCCAAACCCTGTGACACATTTTCAAGTTTAGATGCAAAATTTTAACCAACAGGAGATCGATTTTCCAATTTTTAGACCACCTGTTTTCATCAAAATCAGTTGATTTTTTTAGACTAAAATAGAAAGTCTATTTCTCAAATAGAACGGGTTATATATAGATATGAAATAATTTAGAATCAGCAGGTAACACCAAACATATTTCAAACAATTGGAGGATACGCACAATTCAACAACAAACACCGAAACATAAACAAATAAATCTGAGCAAAATCAACCTCAAACACCTAAACATAAACGGAATCGGAGCAAACAGAAACACCAGCAACACACACAAATGACTATGTGGGGCTGGCTGTCAAAAGGAAAATAAACTGCATAAAGGAACATGAAAATTTTCCTGCAATAGGCAAAAGAGTGATCAAAAACACCACGGTGTTCAGAAAGAAAAATAGTACAGAAAAGTTCCCTTTTTTGGTCTAATTGCTCTGAAAAGATACAGAAAATCTGATTTCAGGAGCGCTGTGACTCGATAACCTGACTCGATGGGAGCGAGCAAGGAAGAAAGGAGATAACCATGGATTACGGCGGTGCGCACAATATTGCGACTTATATGTGTAAAAGTTCTTGATTGGGTTGCGTAGTTAGGTGACTAGCAAAGCAGTAAAATCGTACCTGATTTTATAATTTGCTAAATAAGTTGATGTATCTACCTATTATGCTAGTTGACCCAAACTACACCACCACCGAGAAACTTAAAAGTCACATTCGCGCACGCCCCACCCCGCTGTACCGCCTTCCCATAGTCACCCGAGTGAGCACACACCCGCCATCTTCCTCTAACGAGCTGCCAGAGGCTTAGGACATGTTGCTGGGCAAGGATAGGGGACGGTGGGAGGGACATAGGTAGATACATCAACTTATTTAGCACATAATAAAACTAGAAATATCACAGAAGATGATGATTAATACCCCCGCCCCGTGAGAACAGCCTTTCTTGACTTTTGGTCGAAAACTGAGGAAGTCGAAAACTGAGCAAGATTTTTCCCTGATTTACTGCCATAGATATGCCGTTTCCATGGCAACGCAGCTTCCGACACATCAAAAAAATATGTTGTACACATCTTCCCAGTAAGACCAATGTGTGTACCAAATTTCATGACTTTCGGTCAAAAACTGAGGAAGTAGTTTGATCCGCAATGTGTTTCCTTGATTTTCTGCCATAAATATGCCGTTACCATGGCAACGCAGATTCTGACTCATCCGAAAAATATGTCTTGCACATCTTCCCATGAAGACCAATGTGTGTACCAAATTTCATGACTTTCGGTCAAAAACTGAGGAAGTAGTTCCATCCGCAAGAGTTGCAACGGACCGCCCGCCCGACCGACCGCCCAACCATCGACTGATTCCAGTATACCCCCTTCAAACTTCGTTTGGCGGGGGTATAATCAGGTAGGATTTGACTGATTTACTACAACAAATTGATGTATCTACCTATTATGCTAGACCAGCACAGATAAAAATCCAGGGTGGCATGTCCCAAGGGAAGGAGGCTAACGCAGGGTAACAACAGAAGCTGCCGCCCTCAGTGACGAAGTCGCAAACCGCGCTTCTGCAGAAGGAATGTCCTTCAGATAAAAAGTAAAAGAATTGGGAGACTGCCAAAAGGCGGCCCTCAAAATGTCTTCTAGGGTAATACCCTGAAAAAGCACCCAAGAAGTGCTAATGCTTCTGGTATCATGCGCTCTAGGCTTACTATCCGAGAGAAGGGCCTCAGGACCAGCGGCCTGGATTGCCTCAACAATCCATCTAGAATGGATTCTTTAGAAGCAGGAGAGAAAGGTTCGCGAGTAATAAGGAAAAGTTGCTTGTCCGAGTGGCAATCTTTGGTCTTGTCTAAGTACCATTTTAGCGCCCTCACCGGGCACCAAACTTTGTCCTCCTTGACTGAGGAGAAGTCTGACAGAGGACTGAGAAATACCTCAACCGGACCGGAGGAAGCCGTCTGATTTTTGGCTACAGAGGACGACTTGCGGATGAGACGAACACCTTGTCTTTCCCAACGGATGTGACCGGGAGAGGTGCAAAGAGCATGAAGAGAACCTTCTCTGCCCTGAAGCTATGGCCATAAGAAAAATGGTATTGACAGCTACCTGATGGACAGAAGCCTTGCTCATAGGTTCAAAGGGAGGCTTTGATAACGCATCCAAAACTTTAGCAGGAGACTACTTGGGATTTCCTGGTCGTTGTAAGAAGAACTATCTCAGCAATCGAACAAGAAGTGAGTAGCGGCGATGGCAGATCGATATCCACGGATAGTGGAAAGCGATCTACCCTTATCAAAAAGGGAGATCAGAAAATCTGCAATCGTGCCTACAGAAGCCTCACGGGGTGAAATCCAGAGATCTTCGCACCAAACTGAAAATGCCTCCAGGCGGGAGTTGTAAAGAGATCTCGTGGACTTTCTATAAACTGAGAGGCTCTCTCGGACAGACCCAAGGCCCTAGCGTCGCCCCCGATAACAGCTAGGCGGTGAAGTGAAGAGTCTTGGGCCGACCATGGAGGATCCCCGAAAGAGGCTGCGACACAAGGTCTGGCCTCAGAGGGAGTGGAAACGGCTGCCCCTCCAGGAGGGACAGCAGTAGGGGTAACCGGAGTCGAGGAAAAACTCATACCGAAGCTATAGAGTCGATGGGTGACAAAAACCTGAAAATATAAAACAACAATTCAGTTATTTAAACAAGCACGCGGGGGTGAAAAATAGAGAGCTCACAGTACTCCTAAATAAAAGAATACAAGCACAACCAAGTGTGAAAGGGGAGCCAACTATCAAACACCCCAAGGGCTGTGCACGAAAAAAGAAATCCCCAAACGACCCAAGCACGGCCACGTGCCAAGCCTGGATGGCCCGCCCAGCAAACAAGTGAGAAGCTATGTCACCGGGAGGAACAAAGGGGAAGAAAAGCGAGACAGAAAACTAACTAATTTCCTGTCTTAAAACAACGTGACTAGAAAATCCGTACCAAATTAACTAGAAATGTGCATTGCTGGGGCCGCGCAATGCGAAATGTATCCCCCCGCACTGGCAGCGATTTGAAGGAGGGACAAAGACCCTCCCCCATCCCCTCCCTCAAACAAAAGGATGGTGTAGAAATTGCCGCCAGTGGCCCGGAATATTGTCAACACTAGGAGCAGCATTACCAAAACGATTTGTGCAGATTAGAGTATAATGCATTTTTATAGAAAATTCGGAAGAAGTACATGTATGACCTCAGAGCGCACATAAGCCATCCACTAAAATATGACCTTTGATCCTATGAAAGACGGAACACTAGAGGCAGCATCACCAAAAACTGTAGAGGTGTAATCTATAATGGACCTACATACAAAATCTGAAAGAAATGAGTTAACAAATGTGTCCTCCAGAATGCATGCAACGAAAATATGACATTTGACCCTAACAACAACCTGAATATGACATTTGACTGTATAGCAAGTGGTACAGTGGGGGTAGCATCAGCAAACAATTTAGATGTGTAGGTTTCACTAAGACACATCTCCATACAAAATTTGAAAGAAATCCGTAAAGAAATGCAGAAGTAAGAGTGCAAGAAATGGAAAAATGACCTTTGACCCTATAAAAGCCGGAACACTGGTGGCAGCATCACCAAAAACTATAGGTTTTTAGATTACACCAAGAGACACCTTCATGCAAAATTTGAACGAAATCCGTCAAGAAATGCAGAAGAGTGCAAGAAATGGAAAAATGACCTTTGACCCTATAAAGGACGGAACAATGAGGGCAGCATCACCAAAAATTAAACATGTGTAGATTATACTAAGATACATCTCCATACAAAATTTGAACAAAATCCGTTGAGAAATGTGGCCTGCAGAGTGCACTCACGCCATGCCCTGAAGTATGACCTTTGACCCTATAAAAGACGGAACACTGGTGGCAGCATCACCAAACACTATAGGTTTTTAAATTACACCAAGAGAAACCTTCATGCAAAATTTGAACGAAATCCGCAGAGAAATGTGACCGCCAGAGCGCGCACAAGAGTACACACAACACATCTATCAAAATATGACCTTTGACCCTATAAAAGACGGAACACTGGGGGCAGCATCACCAAAATCTATAGGGTTCCAGATTTTACCAAGAGACACCTTCATACAAAATTTGAACAAAATCCGTTGAGAAATGTGACCGCTAGAGCGCACACAAACTATCCCCCAAAATATGGCCTTTTACCCTATAAAAGACCGAACACTGGGGGCAGCATCACCAGAAACTATAGGGGTCCAGATTTTACCAAGATACACGTCCACAGGAGGTCTGAAAGAAATTCGTCGAGAAATGTGACCGCTAGAGCGCACACAAGAATGTGACGCGGCGGCAGGGGCGGCGGCGAAACGCTGCTGAATCCAAAGTATCCTCCGGCATACTGCCGGGGGATACAATTAAAGCAGATCAGAAAGCGCAAAAAATAGAGATAAATCTCAATTTTGGGCGTAGTGACTTACATGTATCTGACAATGTTCACTCATCGGCAGCGAGAATGAAAAGAGGAAGATGGCGTGTGTGCGCTCACGCAGGTGACTATGGGAAAGCGGTATAGCGGGGTGGCGCGAATGTGACTTAAGTTTCTCGGTGGTGGCGTAGTTTGAATCAACTAGCATGATAGGTAGATAGATCAATTTATTGTAGTAAATATAGGTAGTTATATATGTGACCCGTCACGTCAAAATGAGACAGAAGTCGCATTTTTTGAAATTGCATTTTATTATTGATTATTATTCTCCGTTTCATAAGCTTTAATTTGGTATATAGTTCAACTCTAGAGAGTGAGTATTAGTGCAGATAATAGCTTTTGAATCTTGAGTAAAGTAGGACTGTGACAAAGTATTTCTTCGAGAAAAATGCTTCCAAAGTTTGACTTCCGTTTTGCGGTCATGCAGCATTTTCCGTTTGTAATGTCAACTAGATTTGGATAAAGCCCTTAGCAACCGTTTATTAATTATAATAAAAACTAGTCCTTATGTTTCTTTAGGATCTCTTCTCATGAAAACATGAATTTTAATTCATTTAAGCCATGAATTCTAACGCTTTAAAGGGTAACAAATCAAGTAGTTTCACGGCACTAAAAAAGATTCCCGCATCAACTTCATGCTTTTTTCGTTGAGCCTTTCCTATGCCGGTATGATTTTCTTAAAGGTTGATTAACCTATAGCTATATTCAAAAGGTTTATAAGTCTGTCATTTTTGTGCGGGGAAATGTATTAGATTATAGTTAAAACTTTCAGAGGTTTTTATGTCATTATATTTTTTTCTAAATTAATCATGTAAACTTGATTTCTTTCAATGTTATTTGCTTTCTTTTTAAAGCTTGGATTCGATTGTCGCAAAGTCATTCAATTGTGGCAAAGACTAGTCTTTCCCCACAATAATATTGACAGAGATTGTTGATGTCTGCATATGAAGCTTACTTTTTTTACTTTTCGTCTTGTGAAAGAGCAATAGAAATCGCCGCTTTCTTAAGCTGAAGAATAAACACACGATTATTGATTTTCTCTCTCTCCTTCTGCATCACGCATCTGTTTCATAATCTCGACAATTTTATTTCTTTCTTTTGAAAGCTAACTCTCTTTTCGGTTCGCTTTTTACTTGTTACCAGATTAAACAACGATGGAATGAAACAGAATCATAACAAAGAAATTGTATCCTGCTCTACTTAGTTCTACATTTAAAAAAATGTTTATAAAAGCGTCTTTCTTTTCTTTTCGCCACGTCAAAGAGGTATAGAATTCGTCCCTTTCAACGAACAAGGATTAAGTCACATCCTGCCTTCGCGAGACCATTGATTTTTCTTCTCTCCCATTGTCTTTCCCAGGGGTCGCGGAACGTCTTGGAAAGTGGAGGGGCTAAGTGGAGGGGGGGGGGATGGGGGTAGGGGGCTGCGTGTATAACCACATTTTTGCACTGCCATACGTTTGCACGTGTTTACTGAAAAAAGTGGGGGCTGCGCCCCCCCCCCCTCAAGCCCCCAGGTTCCGCGGTCCCTGCTTCTCAATCTCGAGCTTGTTTCATAATCTCCACACAGGTCCTTTTCTGTATGGTTAAAAAGCTTCATTTCTTGTGCTTCTTAGCGCCGCTCTATAGTTAATAGAGCTTTATTTTTTTTTTTAATTAACGCCCGAACAATTCTCTCTCTCTCCTTCTGAATCTTTCACCTGCATCATAATTTCGACTGTTCTTCTTAATTCTATTTTGAAAGCTAACTCTTTCTTGTCTGATCGGCTTTTTTAACGAATAAGAGATTTGGCCGCTAATTATCATCATGTTGACTGGCGGTATGAACATGACGAAGACAAACTGCATCTTAGCTTGAAAGGTCATCGTTTCTCCCCGCTCTATAGTTAACTCAAGCTTAAAACAAATCAGATACTTGTTTCATTATCGCAACCGAAGGGCCTTTTTATTCTAGTTTTAAAAAATAATTTTCTTTTATTTTCGTCTGTTAACAAGAGTTATAGAATTGGCCGCTTTTTATCGTCATGTTCAAAAGCGGGATATAGACAAACTGCTTCTTAGCGCCGCTCTAGTTAACTAGAGCTTTAAAAAATAATAATGACAACTGCTTTTTGTAAAAACTTGACACCCAGACAATGCTCTCTCTCCTTCTAAATCCTTCACCTGTATCATAATTTCGAATGTTCTTCTTAATTCTATTTTGAAAGCTAACTCTTTCTTGTCTGTTCGGCTTTTTAAACGAATAAGAGATTTGGCCGCCAATTATCATCATGTTGACTGGCGGTATGAACATGACGAAGACAAACTGCATCTTAGCTTGAAAGTCATCGTTTCTCCCCGCCCAATAGTTAACTCAAGCTTAAAACAAATCAGATACTTGTTTCATTATCGCAACTGAAGGCCTTTTCATTCTAGTTTTAAAAAAATAATTTTCTTTTATTTTCGTCTGTTAAAAAGTGTTATAGAATTGGCCGCTTTTTATCGTCATGTTCAAAAGCGGGATAGAGATAACTGTTTCTTAACTAGAGCTTAAAAAAATAAATAATAATGACAACTACTTTTTGTAAAAATTGACACCCAGACAATTCTCTCTCTCCTTCTAAATCTTTCACCTGTATCATAATTTCGACTGTTCTTCTTAATTCTATTTCGAAAGCTAACTCTTTCTTGTCTGTTCGGCTTTTTAAACGAATAAGAGATTTGGCCGCTAATTATCATCATGTTGACTGGCGGTATGAACATGACGAAGACAAACTGCATCTTAGCTTGAAAGTCATCGTTTCTCCCCGCCCAATAGTTAACTCAAGGTTAAAACAAATCAGATACTTGTTTCATAATCGCAACTGAAGACCTTTTCATTCTAGTTTAAAAAAAATAATTTTCTTTTATTTTCATCTGTTAAAAAGTGTTATAGAATTGGCCGCTTTTTATCGTCATGTTCAAAAGCGGGATAGAGATAACTGTTTCTTAACTAGAGCTTAAAAAATTAATAATAATGACAACTGCTTTATGTAGAAATTGACACCCAGACAATTCTTTCTCTCCTTCTAAATGTTTCACATGTATCATAATTCTTCTTAATTCTATTTTGAAAGCTAAATCTTTGTCTGTTCGGCTTTAACGAATAAGAGAATTAGCAGGGGGCGTGCCCCCCTGTTTTGTGTGACAAAGTATGCCCCCAGACCCCCCCCCCCCCCAGATGGCCGTTTGGCTTCGTCAAACGGAGGGTTCCTCAGTGTGCGCCCCCCCCCCCCTTTCTGAAAATCCTGTATCCGCCCTTGGCTAACTGGCAGTATGAACATGATGAAGATAACCTGCGTCTTAGCTTGAAAGTCATCGATTCTCTCCGCTCTATAGTTTACTCCCAAAAAAAAATGTATACAATCTACTGGTATCTAAGAGCTAATTTCTTTTCTTTTCGTCATGTTATAAAAAGGTAGAGAATTCGCCCCTTTCACAGAAAAAGGATTAAGTCACCTCCAGCAAGAGACGATTATTGATTTTCTCTCCCTCTCTCTTTGTCCTAAATCGCGCGCTTGTTTCATAATCTTAAAAGGCTTATTTTTTTTTTGGCTTTTCAAAGGGTTACAGAATTTACCCCTTATTATTATCGTGTATCAACAGTTTCGTTGTTCGTAAGTCATCTTTTCACTCCACTCTAGTTGACAATCCTCTCTCCTTCTAAATCACACACTTCTATCAAAACTTATGAAAGCCAACTCTTTTCTATTCCCTCTCTACTTTCAATAGATTAAACAGCGATGGCTTAAACCAGCTTCGTAATGAAGAGATCTTTCACTGACGATTAACAATTCTCTGCGCTAGTCGAGTCTTGCTTTACAAAATCTACCATCTTCTCAATTTCAACTTTTTCTTTTTGCTTTTAATAGAGCTAAATAATTTTTTTTATTATTTTCACACGCACCCTCACCAGATGATTAGTGAATTCTTTTCTCTCTCTCTCATTCTGAACATGTATTACATTCTAACACATTTCATTCGCCGTCACAATTTCATTTGGTTCACCCCCCCCCCCCCCCCCCCCCCCTATTCAAAGGGATCTTGGGACTTTCAGACTATCTTTAAAGTGATACTAGGCTGAGCAAAGTAACAAAATAATCAACTTGTAAAGAAAAAGAGACATAGAGGGGAGGTACTGATAACTGAAACAGAGAAAGAAGAAAAAGATTTTTGTTTAGCCTGCACTCAAAACGAAACAAGAAAGACTCCCTAAAATAATGATTAATGAAATATTGATAATATTGTACTTTATTATAACGGGACCGAAGTAGTACGAATGCGATAACAGAAGCAATATCTTAATGTTCAGAACAATTCGAGACGGCACGAGCGAGCCAGCGTGATCGAGCATTAAGTAAATATACTTGTTGCAAATTCTTTTACAGAGATCACGTGACTGCGAACGTCCAATGAACAAAGCCACGTGTCGCTAGGGGCGGGGCCTAGCGGATGGCTTTCTTTTCGCTCTGGCACGAGCCAGCTGTCCGAAAACATAGAAGAGTTGACCGAAAAAAACACTCGTAGAAAAACTAATTTTTCTACCCTTTCCCGTTATATTTAGGACTCAATTTTTTTACAGAGCATTCATGAAACATTGAAGATGCAAATAAGCGAAGAAAAAAAAAATGACGAAATTTGAAGTTTTTAAAGATTTGCCCAATTTTCTCGAGTTCTAGCCCAGCGACTTCTGTCTCATTTTGTCGTGACGGGTCACATATGATTTATAGCAGTAGATATGTCTTGTTTACTTGTACTTAGTATAAAAAAAAAAAAATTTCCCCTATAACCTCCTGCCAATAAATTATATACATTTCCAAGCACAAGCATATATATATATATATATAAAGTTCAAAAGTAGAGAGAGACACAGAATAAATTACTCCGTTAGACACAAAATTTTGTGTCTAACAGAGTAATTTATTCTGTGTGTCTTTTTTTCTCTCTCTCTCTCTCTCTCTCTCTATATATATATATATATGAGGGTACCTCTAGAGTTAGTGCTTCCCTATAGCTACCAAGTAGGTAGACCACTGTTTTCAGGAAGGAACGAGCAACCCCATCTCCGCTTACTTGACTGGAATTCTTGAGGTTGTGTTTCAGCTGCGTCACCTAAATGGAAAAAGAAGTATTTCTGTATCAACGACATATGCAATATCAGTCCAAAGGGGCTTTCAGTGCAATTTGATTCATTATTTGTCCACATGAAATAACATAGAAATTTTGATACATGTGACACAACCATAGGAAATCACAAATATATTTGCCCACAGAAACAATTATAAATTAAACATGATATCAACCACCTACATAAACCATTTTATATTCACTGAAAAGTGATACAAATTGAAACCTGCATTATGGAACCAGTACATTAATAAACATAGACATACAAACATGTAGTTCTTTTTCCCTATCAAAGGTCATTACTCACAGGTTTGAATGTTTATTTTTACTTTTTAATAATCTCAGAATTAAAAACTTTGTCATAGTATCTGCAAGGAATAAATAATGAAAAATATATAAGATATAATCTAAAATAAACTTTTCATCAGCCAGACAAATCACTGTGAAGCATTTCTTATATACTGTAAAAGTTGATATTTTGTGTACAGATATTTCCAGGAATGGCATGATCTCAGACAATTTTGCGAGTTGATTTTGCGGTTTGCCAAATGACCAAGAATATTGTACATAAGGTTTATATCAAGTTTTTAAAATGGCTGATTTAAAGTACATTCAATACATGTGTGTGTGTGTGTGTGTGGGTTTTTACAGACGTGTATCAATCAGATATGAGTATTTACGTCTGGGGACCGGATAGGGTCACCATCCGATTGACGTGTCTCAGTCTCTAACTTGGGTCCGCTGAATCAGTTTATAACTTCCACTGATAGCTGGATTACAGGCGCACGCCATAACGCCCAGTTGTCTTGCATTCAATTTGAACATAAACTCTGCCATGTAAAGGTTGGTTAGAAACTTCAAAATATTGGCTTAAATTTCACTTTAATTGTAGCTCAAAGCTGAAAATCATGCCACAATTCAATCTCCCTCCATCTTCTGCCATCTTCCTCTAACGAGCTGCCAGAGACGTTTGGGACATGTTGCTTGGCAAGGAGAGGGGACGGAAGGGCATACTGTAGGTAGATACATCAATATATTTAGCAAATAATAAAATCAGGTATGATTTTTCTGATTTACTACAATAAATTAATGTATCTACCTATTATTGCTAGACTAGCACAGATAAATTTCCGGGGTGGCATGTCCCAAGGGAAGGAGACTAATGGGGGTTAATGGCAGAAGACGCCATCCTCAAGACAAAGTCGCGAACCGCACTTCCCCAGAAGGAAAGTCCTTCGGATAAAGGAATTGAAGGAATTGAGAGACCGCAAAGGGCTGCCCTCAAGAAGTCCTCTAGGGCAACGCCCTAAAAATACACCCAAGAAGTGCTAATGCTTCTGGTATCATGCGCTCTAGGTTTGCTAACCGCGAAAAAGGCCTCTGTGCCAGCGGCCTGGATGGCCTCGACAATCCATCTAGAAATGGATTCTCTAGAAGCAGGGGAGAAGGTTCACAAGAAGAGAGGAACGTTGCTCTTCCGATCGGTAATTCATGGTTCTGTCTAATTACCATTTTAGCGTCTCACTGGACACCAGACTCTGTCCTCTTTGACTGAGGAGAAGTCTGACGGAGGGCCGAGAATCACCTCAATTGAAACGGTCTGATCTTTGGCTAAAAAGGAGGGCTTGGGAATAAAGAGAACACCTTGCCTTTCCCAATAGATGTGACCGGGAGAGGTACAAAGAGCAAGGTGAGCATTTCTGCTCTGCAGGAAATTTAGCAATAAGGGAAAGGTCTTGACAGACATGATGGAGAGACGCCTTGCTCATCGGTACAACAGAAGGCTTTGATAGTGCGAACACAACCTTACAAAGGTTCTAAGCAGGAGCCTGCTTCGGATTTGCTGGTTGTTGTAAGGAAAACGATCTCAGCAACTTAGTCAGGTAATGGGAGCTAAAAAATCTTGAGCCGTCCGGAAAGCCAACATGAATGGTGGCAATGGCAGAGCGATATCCACAGAGAGTGGAAGAGACCTACCCTATCAAACAAGGAGATCAGAAATCTGCGATCGTGCCTCCACATGGAAGCTGTAAAGAGACCTTGAGGAATCTCTAAGACTCTGGACTTATAACTGAGAGGCTCTCTCAGAGAGTACCGAAGCCCTAGCACCTCCCCCGAAAAACGGCCAAGCGGTCAAGTGAAGGACCTCGGGCCGCTGATGGAGGATCTGAGAAGCATACCCCCGAAAGTGTCCCCAATTAAAAGCGAAGGCATCAAGTGCCCAAGCCTCCGGTTCCTGTACAAAAAACCTCAGAAAACGGTGGTTGAGAGGGGTCGCAGACATATCAATCTCTAGCGGCGCCCAAGTCGCGTGGAGAAGATCGTAAAACCTCCTGATAGAGGGACCACTCAGCTGGGAGACACTTGCCCCAGGACAGGAAGTCTGTGAAGATTTTTTTTGTCCGGGAAAGTAGGAGGCAATAAGGACAATGTTTCTTTGTTCGACACCACCTCCATAACTGGGCGGCCAGAGAGTTCAGGGAAACTGAGCGAGATCCACCCTAAGGATAGATGTAGACAGCAAACCATGGTGGTGTCCGTAAGGATAAGCACGAGAGCCCCCTAATCGTGCGCTTGAAATGGCGGAGCAACATGAATGCCGCCAGCATTTTTCAGGAAGGAGGCTAGAGCGGCCCCTGACTCTTGGTCTATTTGGATGATTGTTTCCTGGTAGCACATTCATGAACGTTTCGCCCTGGAAGGCGAATCCCCAATAGATCCCGCATGGGGGATGTAGTATCGGGTTTGAAACATGCGTCCTTCAAATCGAGCAAAATCAGCAAACTGTCCGCTCGATTGCCGGCAGAAAGGATGCTAGCGTCTCCATCCAGAAGCGTTCTGGGGGGATGAAGGTTTTGAGGACCTTCTTATTGGGGGATGTTCTCGGCTTCCCCGAGCGTTTTGGATCACAAAGATCCGGGGGAGACACAGAAAAGGGCGCTCAAAGTTGTGTGCCTGCATATACTTGTAAAATCAGCACTGACTTTCTTATTTACTATATAAATCTATATACCTACCTATTATGCCAGTAGTCTTGACTACGGGACCCCTTCGAGAATTTAACACAAATGAGTCACAATATTGTGCGCACCCCCCTGTAATCCTATTGTCCCCTTCGCCACTCACGCGCGTCAACACGCTACGGCCATCTTCCTCTTTTGCGAGCAATCCCAAGTAGAAACATGTTGCTTGCAAGGTGAGGGGAAGGAGGGAGGGTCATAGGTAGGTATATAGATTTATATAGTAAATAAGAAAATCAGTGCTGATTTTACAAATTTACTGCAATAAATCATATATACCTACCTATTATGCCAGACCAGCGCCAACTCAAAGACCGGGAGGCATGCTTCAAGCAGAAGGGAATAGGATTACAGCGAAGAATACAAAGACACAGCGGCCTTCAAGGTGGCTGACGCAAACATAGCCTCACCTGCGGGAACATCCCTATGGTAGCAAGAAATGAAGGAATTGGGCGGACGCCAATAAGCAGCCTTCAAAATATCATCAAGCGCCACACGTTGAAACAGAGCCCAAGAAGTGCTGACACTACGAGTGTCATGAGCACGAGGCTTACTGTCGGATAAAAGAGCCTCTGTGCCAGCAGCCCTAATAGCCTCGACGATCCATCTAGAAATTGAATCATGAGAAGCAGGAGAAAAAGGCTCTCTAGTGATCAGGAACAACTGATCATCCTTACGATAAGACTTAGTCTTATCAATATACCATTTGAGAGCCCTAACAGGACACCAAACTTTGTCCTCGCGCACTGACGAAAACCCAGAAAGCAGACAAAGAAAAATCTCAACAGGGCCAGAGGCAGCTGTCTGATTCTTGGCAATAAAAGAAGCCTTAGGAATCAATCTAACGCCTTTTCTCTCCCAGTGAACATGACCAGGAGTAAGGCAGAGAGCATGAAGAGTACTGCGCCTCTGCCCAGAGGCAATAGCTACCAAAAAGAGCGTCTTAACCGTAAGATGATGAAGCGAAGCTTCACCTAACGGTTCGAAAGGAGGTTTCGCCAAGGCCTCCAGGACCTTAGGCAGACTCCAAGACGGCACTAACCTAGAACAAGGAGGTCGTTTCAGAAAGAACGACCGAATCAAACCACTTAACAGCGGGGAATTGGAAATCCCCGAACCATCTGGAAAAACCCGAACGAATGGCCCCGATCGCCGAACGGTAGCCTCGGATAGCAGAGATAGAGATAAAGGGCGAGTCAATCAGAATCAACATTGGGGCTAAAAATGTAGTACATAGGTCCAATGACACAATTCTGACATTTTTACAGAAAAAAAATTGCCCAGTAACAAGAAATTGGTAAAAAAACTCACTGATTTGGGAACGCCCCCAAAAATTGACAGCTGATTGGCTAGAGCAATTTGACGTAGCATCGGGAAGTCCCCCGCGAAGCCACTAAGTTTGACTAATATGTTGGCAATGTAAATGAATGATAATTTATCCATTTTCATATCACTATTTATACAATTTCGAGAATCTTTAAGTCCCCCAAAAGGATTTGAATAGGTTGTTTAGACATTTTAGTACAGGTCAAATGACAAGTCTGGCATTTTTTCAAACACTTTACCCATGATAATTCCTCTTTTGGATTAGGTTTATGTTTTGGAAAAACGTAATATTTTACAGATAAGTAGACGTGTGGACAGTCGCTTTACTGCAGTAACAACCAAGTACACTGAAAGACTGGATGAAAGTCTAAATATATTACAACAATTACAGCAAAATCGTGTGCTGCAAGCTAGTTGCCTCCCGGGGGGGGGGGGGGGGGGGGGGGCACTCACATATATATATGTCACACATGTATGTGCCGCTGTGACGTCCCCCATTTTCAACCTTCTCGGGTCGCTCCCATGATATGCGATTTTCAGATTTTCACTAACCGCACATCGATTGGCTTCCGACTCGCTCCCTAGAATATGAGAAAACAATGCGCACAGCCTATTGTCCGGGAACGGTCGCTCCCTAGCCTCCCAGGCCAGCGCAGCGGGGAGCTGGGCGGCCTAGTGCCCCCTAACTGAACGCGGTATTACTAGTGCTAGCGGCGGCTCAGCGAGATCAATCTGCATGCGACATCGAGCAAGTGCAGTGGCCCGGCATGTACAGCGTTAAAAACAGCGCTACGACAGCCGACTCAGCTCATGCACCGTATGTGTACCAGAGTAGTGAGATCGCGAGCAGCTAAAATTAGCTCTGCCCATGAGCCCGTTCGCTCCTTAGACCCTCAAAAATGAGCCTCCTCAATTAACCATTTAGCTCCTTAGCCCCCTGTTTTGAGATTGGCAGCGGCATACCCACATCCAAAAACAGGTTGAGTGCCCCCCCCCCCTCCCGGCTCTACGGTACGGTACGGTACGGTACGGTACTGTACGGTACTCGGTAGACCTACCCTCTTTTTCTCCAGTGACTCCAGCTTCAGAACTGCAGACCGACTCTTGTTCTTTTTAGCTCCCTGTGTTTGGCTTCCATTTCCACAGCCCTCAGTTCCTAGTCTGATGACAGGGATAGCTGTCGGCCGCAGCATTTTATTCTTGGGCGCAAATCCTAGCTGGTCATACAGCCCCTGGCCTGAGGGCCTGACTATCGAAGTCCTCCTCCCTGAAGTGGTCACTGCAAACAGTACTGTGAGCGGAAGGGCCATCCCACTGAGCTAGCTCGCGTCAGCTTGATCCTTGAAATCCAAATTTTTCGAGTTGCATCATCTTTAGGAAAGGTGTGCAGACTGACACCATCGCTGGTGCCTTTGCTGCACCCAGCAACAACACATCTCCTTGGCATTTTCTTGAGATATGCACTCCTATCATGCCTATCCAAAATTCCCTGCACTGGATATACACAGACAAGCGTCGTCCGCTAGCTAGATGTTCCCGATGGCACGTCACAGGTCACCTGACAAGGCACGTGACTGGGCCCTATTTTTCGAGGGGCGTGACAGACTAGCTGATAAACGTGCGATTTAGGCAATTTCAACGAAGCTTAGAGAAGTACACAGATCTTTTTAATAAAAAGTATATGCGATTTCTAGCAGTATTGACACAATACTTTGATATTATCATTAAATGTAATTTTAATTGACTCGCCCTTTAAGAAATCCGCAATTGAACCAATAGGAGCCTTAGAAGGGGTTTGATTTCTCTCTTTACACCAAAGGAAAAAGACCGAGAGACGGGAATTGTAAATTTCCCTAGTAGAAACCCTACGACTGGACATTAAAAAGTCCGCGCTAGGGGCTGTTCTATTAGTCCCATCAAAGCTTATCTCATCAATACTTGAAAGAAAATCAATTCTACATCACATACCGTAGATCTAAATCAAGGTTTAATTTCACATGAGAGAGTACGCCAAAAGAGGATTTATCTCCACAGTTTCCACAAAATGGGAGGAAAACATTGCTGTCAGTATTATAGAACGTGCAACAGCGATTCACGATATTGGGAAAAGGCTGGCGGTGTTTTTCATCCCTTTCCCGAAACCAAAGACATACTTGGACAAATTAATGTACAACCAGGATAAAAATGTGTGGTCGAAAAGACTTTGGAATAGACCGAATCACCAAGGATACCTACATCTGTTCCAAGCATTTTGTGGGAGGAAACGGCCCGACAATCGAACATCCCCTCCCCATTCCAGCTGCAGTCACCGAGCTTGAGCACGCGACAAATTGCCACAAAACCTCTGCGGTCTCCGCCCCGAAAACGGTTGTTGGAAACTACGCCTCGAGCTCTGCCTCCGAGTCCAAAGAGCCATCAGGCAGTTCAAAGAAATTAAAGACATGCAAGATGTTCCCCCGAATGTTCCCGCTGATGTTCCCCTGGATGTTCCTGTCTACAATTTTGTGGATCGTAGTAATAAATATGTATAAATCTACCCACCCCCCCCTGTCAGAAGGAAGCATGAGTTATTGTTCCTATTGGCTTGCCCCATACTCCCTTCTGTCAAGTGGGGGGGGGGGCAGTATATGAATTACAAATAACTTTTCATAACTTTATTTCTACTGAAATTAGTCTGTATTTAAAAGTTTGAGGCAATAGAGGAGTACAAAATGTGAGTGAGGGGGGAGGGGTGTATAGCATATAGGCCTACATACTTTATTTGTGTCTATCGCATGTACAAGTAGTTATTCATCATACTTTCTTATTTGTATCCTTTGTTATTAGTGGGACAATGTGGGAAACTGTCATCTTTCTTTCCATCTATACTGTAGGCCTACATGTAACTTTGTTACACATATTTTGAAGCTACATACCGGTATAGCATTTCTTATTGAGAGATGAAAAGTGTGACTACATGACATCATCACAGACATCCTCAAATGATTTATAACCTTTGAGTTCTTCCCCGTCATAGTCTGTTCTGTTAATAATCAAATACGGTAGTTGAAAATATGGAATAATCCAAACTCAGGAATGTCTGAGAAGTCTCTCGTATATTCTGTCAGTTTCGTTGGGTCCGGGCATCCGGCTCGCGAGAGTTTCTCGCGAGAGTTTCTCCCGCGACGTACCGGCGGTATCTACCTGGGTGAGATCGGGGTCCTCGGAAGATCCAAGTCACCGACAGCCGTATCAAGATTGACAAGTTTTTCCTTATTATACCCGCTCGTACTCACACCTCTTTGTCTCAAGAAGTCTGTCAAATCTCTGACTGTCCAATCCTTCACTGACTTCCTTGACAATGAACTCGAAGTCGATGCCATTGTTAGAAATTATGAAACAGTCACTATCGTCGATAGCAGCTAGGGAGAGACGCGCATTGACTTTGCATGGAGATCGGGCAAAATCCAAGATGGCGATCGGTCAAAGCTTGCCCGAGTTAGTAACAGTAACTAGGAAGTAAGGGGTGTTGACGTCATCACGTAAACCACCCTATTCTAGGGACTTTGCTTCCCCGACCAGAGCCCCGATTCGCATTGACTGCCAGGGGGTGGACGGGCTGCTGCATTGCAGCACTGCTGGAAATAGCACCCGGAGCACTGATGTTGGTCAGTGGCTGGAGGGAACCAGCAGTCTTCCGCTGCGAGAGCCTGCTCGAGGAGGAGGTCTTCTTAGAGGGATGCGGATTTGCGATACCGGCTGTAATTCCCCAAGACACACCGACGGTGGTCGGATGACGGGGGAAGCCAGTAAGACTGGGTGAAATCTCGCTAGGCACCCCGACGGTGGTCGGGGGTCGGCAAGACCCAGTAACATCATTAGCTGACCGCTTCGCGGTCTTAGCAGTTAATGCCCCCTCCAGTTGGAGGGAGCTAGAATTGCTAATGACTGGTGTTCGGTCCGAAACCTTATGAACACCTAACTTACCTATAAAGCCCGTCTTGCTCGATGCTCCCAGTACAAAAATACCAGAGCGAGCTGACAGACTGACGCCCTTACCTCCCCTGACCATCGTGTTAGACTCGCCGGTAGGCGAGCGAAACACAGGTCTCCTTCACACTCACTGGGCTGACGCCCTTATAAGTGAGAGTAGTGAAGGGAGGGAAGAAGAATTGGAAGAGCACGGAGGCAACCAAGACCTCGATTTCTCTTCCTCCGAAGAACTCATTATCACTTGTAAGAAGATATAAACAATAATTGTAAAGAAAAGGGCGTAAAAAGTGAGAGTGAAACGGAATGGAATTTTCCAGCATAGTGTGTGAAAAATTCCATTCATGCACTACGAACAAAAGAACACTCTCGTAAGGGTATATGCACACAACAGCCACACACACGAAACACCAACGAAACGTAACAGGGCTGAGCGCCCGGCAATACGCCAAAGCGAATGCCCGGGGCTACTATACGAAAGAGGTGAAAAGTGAGGTATGAATTTAAGCTCAAAAATCACCGAAATAAATACGTGACAGACATAAACCGACCCCAAAACAGATATTAAAACAAGTCTAGGACGGAAATATTGGCAAAAGTCACCAGAAAACGCTAAAAGAGTAGCAAACTCTGATGTGACTTACATGTAGCTGCAACTCTTTAGGCTGCGAGAAGGAAAGAGGAGGATTGTGTGCACAGAGGAAGGCGTGATCCTAGGGGGGTATATGCACTTTTAATTACTCAAATGGCCAATGCGTAGTCGGAAGACAAGCAAAATAGGTAGGTGCATTGATTTATTGTAGTAAATAATACTTTAGAAAGCAAGCAATATTAAACCTAAATATTCTGGGCATACGCACAAAATTCTACAAACAAACACCATATAACAAGCACTGAAACTAGAACAGGATCGCGGCAAACGGAAATACCAGCAACACACAGAGAAATAACTACGTGGGGCTGGTCATTAAAAGTAAATTAACTGCCTGAAAAGGAACATTTCCCTTGCAAATGGCAAAAAGTGACATAAAAACACAAGAGTACTATAATCTAGAATGAAAATAAGTACAGAAAAGTGCTTTTAAGGGCGAAAAAGCACGCTGAAAAGATACAAAATGACCTGAATTCAGGAGCGCCGTGACTCGACAACCTTACTCGCCATTGCGTAATACTGCGGGTGAGTGGCGAAGGGGATAACAATGGGATTACAGGGGTGCGCACAATATTGTGACTCGTTTGTGTTAAAATTCTCTAACGGTTTGCGTAGTCAAGTGACTAGCATAATAGGTAGGTATATATGATTTATTAAAGTAAATAATAAGCGCGAGAAGGAAGAAGACACGGAAACGGACGAAGAAGTTTCAAGTGTCAGACAGTGACCAAATTCCCGCAAGGAGAAAATAAGACGCAAGCAAACACTCCACAACCATAGAGGAGTGAGCGCGGGGAGGCCACGCCGCCAGCTGCGGGTGGAGTCACACGAGGAAAGGGACACTCAAAACGTGACAACAGCTAAAAAGAAAAGGCCTCAAAATTCACCCAAGAGGGAAAAAGGCCACCCAAAAAGGGCACCAAAACAACAAGAAAGGTACGGAGAAGAAAATAAAAGGAACAAACTGACCTTATTTTGAGAAATATCCACAATCAAAATGGATGAAATCCTTAAGCAAAAAATACACCAAGAGCTCTGAAAGAGTGCGAGCAAAAGGCGGACGGGTTTCCCAGTCGGCCTGGCAAGGCGTGTGGAGGTGAACCCTCTTCCAGTAAGGGCAAGTTAGTTTCTGTTTTATTATGGCTCGGCTAGGAGCAGCGCTAGTGCTGGAATAGCATGTTATAAATAAGACAGGTAGGTAGTTTATTGATGTAGATCAAAGTTCATTTATGCAAAAAATAAGTTTGGTTGAATTGTTCCTTGCTTTTTAAATTAGAAAGTGAAACTTTGCAATTACTTGTATTGATATTCAATAACTGTCATCACGCACTTCATTTTGAATGAATTTTATTTACATGGATCTGATTGAATCAGGAACGAAATGGAAAGCAGCCCAAAGTGAAAGCTCTGTCCATTATTAATACTCACTGCTTCATTCGGAAGTACTTGCAAATCATTGAAAGGTGTTTCTATTGAGTTATTGTCAGCATCAAGAATCACCACCTCATCTAATGCCATCCGTTTCACTTGCTACATTGGAAGAAAAAAAAAATGTTGACAAGCTTAATCATGGATGTATACAACATTGTGTATTATTAGAGAGTCTCCTACCACCTGAAATTCAATAATGTGACACTCAGTAATTTGTGACATTAAATGATTTGTATATAATAACCCTTGTTTAGCATGGTTCATCACATACCTGTATCATCTCAGGCATCCATACTTCTTTGTTTGTACCTGCCTTTTTTTAGCCGCACACATTTGATGTGGAAGGCAACCTGAATATGTAATTGGAAGAAGACTTGAGAAGTGAGGGCGAAGATCGCAAATGCCCTCAATTCTATATAATAGATATCCAATGCACACCATCATTCTACTGTGTCAGTCAAAAAAAGTCTACATTTAGAAACTTGCTATTTTGTTTAAAACTCAGTTATGAACCCAAATTATTATACATATTTTTCGGAAAATGGCACTGAAGAGAGACATACTGAAGCTTTTCGTCTTGCACTCATTGGAGTATACCGCTAAATGTTAAACACATAACAATCAAGAGTGCGCTGAAGAATACTGTTCATCTTGGTTTAAAATTCTTAGCCGAGCGAGAAACTTTACACATCTACGCATACTCGAAGCCACATACATTCAGCTTACTGACCCTGTTCTGTGCAGACAGAAAGAGTTCTTGGGGACGCTCGTATTATTTTAGCTCCCGTTATTACAAAACCGGCTGGCAATAAGCCTAAGTTCCTGTTATGTTCAGGCAGCCACTCAAAATCTGTTTAGCGTGCTTTGTTCCTTTAGTTTCCGGTATATTGTTCGATTTCAGCTTTTTGTTCATTCTTGCGGTATACTCCGATGAGTGCAAGACAAAAAGTTTCAGTATGACTCTCTTCAACCCCATTTCATGCGGATTCTGTAGTACTTAACATCTTTTCAGTTACTTTATACATATTTTGATAAAGTATCTTATCCCGCATCACTTAGTACCATTTTTCAGAAAATAGCGTTGAACACGGACATAATATACTAAAACAGCGTTGAACACGAACATAATATACTACGCTTTTCGACAAGCACTCATCAGAGTAAATTCGCATGAATGTGCAGAACGCCAGAAACGAAACAATATAATAGAGCCGAAAGAACAGTGGACGCTAAATGGCGCGCTATGATTGGCTGTCACGCTAAACAAGGTTAGGCTTAGTAACAGCTTAGTAACAACGGTAGAACAAATGCTAAAATAAGTGTTCTTACGAACTCCTTCTGACAGCACAGAATGGGGTCAGTAAGCCGAATATATGATGCCTCGAGCATGCGCAGGTGATTTGAAACTTCTCGCTCGGCTGAGAACCCTGAACGAAGATGAACTGTATTGTTCCGCGCATTCTTGGTTATTCATTAAATGGTAAGCAATGGCTGACTTGCCACTATCCACGGAAGTAGGTACATTTAATTTTCTACAGGAGCGTGAAGGTTGCGTTTGTTTGGCGATTTCAGATTGACGTGGGCACATGTTGGCTAATGCAATCTGCTAACCGTTGGGTTGTGCGTCCTAGGTACCGAGCTTCACATCGGCACTTAAATTTGTAAATAACATTACCGCAATGCGTAATAGGGAGCACATCCTTTCGGACAGACGAGATCATTCTTTGTGTGGTAAATACCACACGCACTTCAACAGCAGGGAAAGCACCAGATGCAGCCTGCCTGATCTGTTTCTCAAACTTTTGGGAAGCCTTCTCATGCCGCGGAATTTTGAGATAGATCGGGCATCTCTTAGGTCCAAAGACCGGTGTCCTCATGGGCCTTTGCAGTGCGCGAGAGTCATGATAATTAATTATGCATTCAGGATAGCCATTTTCGCGCAAGTTATCCTTGACTCAATTAATCTCTGCAGCGAGCTTGCACGGTGATCATACTCTCTGTGCTCTATCTACGAGAATACCTATGAGACCAGTTTTGTACCGAGTGGAACCGACAGAGTCCCAGCGCGTGTACTGACCTGTAAAAGTGGGTTTCCGATAAACAGAAGTAGTAAAGCCTTTCGCGGACTTTTCTACCAGTACATCTAGAAACGGAAGTGCACCATTAAATTCAATCTCAATAGTGTAATTGAGAGACAGGTGGAGCGCGTTTTCATGATAGCCTACAAAGATATTGGCGAGTATTGGGCCTAACGGCGAACCCATAGCAACGCCATCGATCTGTGCATACATGACACCATCAAAGCTAAATTCCACATTGCGTGTGGCGCACACCATCAACTCCTTGAAAACAGATTGAGATAGAGGGGGGCTCACGGCCGCTATGGAACAGCAACAAGCGGTGTATTGTCGGAGTCCCGTTGGGTCACAGCGCCCGAGGATGTATGGATTGCCAAAAACACACAAAAGCAACATACCATTGCGTCCAATTTTGTCTATGACCAATTCTGCGCAGCATGAATTAGCCAAATGGCTAACTGAATTGCTGAATCCAGCCGTGTAAAGTTTCAGACTTTACGATAAAGGATTCTTTCACCTTTGCTGAATCCATGCGTGATCTTACAGTTGACTGCGACAGTGTGACATTGTGTTCCTATGACATTGTTAGTCATTGTTAGTCGATATATGCGCATTGTTGCTGTTCCATAGCGGCAGTGAGCCCCCCTCTGTATCTGAATCTGTTTTCAAGAAATAGATGGTGTCGGCCACACGCAATGTGGAATTTAGCTTTGATGGCGTCATGTATGCACAGATCGATGGTGTTGCTATGGTTTCACCGTTAGGCCCAATACTCGCCAATATCTTTGTAGGCTATCATGAAAAGCGTGCGTTCTCTGATGTACATCCTACATATACCCCGTTGGTGTATTATAACTATGTAACATTTGCCATGTTGCACTATCGCGCAGCGTGTGAGAATTTTCTTGCACATCTCAACGCGTTCCACCCGTCTCTCAATTACACTACTGAGATTGAACTGGATGGTGCACTTCCGTTTCTAGATGTACTGGTAGAAAAGTCGGCGAAAGGCTTTACTACTTCCGTTTATCGGAAACCCACTTTTACAGGTCAGTACACGCGCTGGGACTCTTTCAGTTCCACTCGGTACAAAACTGGTCTCATCTGTATTCTCATAGAGCACAGAGAGTCTGCTCACCGTGCAAGCTCGCTGCAGAGATTACGACACTCAATCATGAGTGTCTTGTTTTCGAATGAAAATAACTTACCTATCCCAGTTTAACGTTGGTATTCACCCTACCCCACCCTCAAAAACACAGGTAATTTCTCCAACATAATTTATTCATGCCCACAGCATGAAGGGCGTGAAACCCGCCAGGGGTCACTCCATGACCTACATCCCTCATCACTTCCTCTTTCACTAACCGTAGGAAGCCTATCCAACGTGGAGGAGGGTGGGAGACTTGATAGGTAAGTTATTTTCATTCGTAAACAAGACACTCACGATTGAGTGTCATAGTTTCCTTCATCTTCAAATAACTTACCTATCCTAGTTGAACGTTGCTAGATTGAAGCAAAAAAGGCCTAGCGGAGCATAGGTTCATTTCAATAGGATCCAACGGAAAGTGAAAACTCAGAATAAAAGATTTTCAAATCCTGATATCTAGGTTACCTAAGACTAAGATCCAAAATAACCAAAATGGCCCTCGAAGGGCTCAGTAATCAAAATCATACAGATTTAGAATTGAGCATCAATGCAACTGTATGTAATTATAGTAACTAACTAACTAACTACATGTATATAACACATGCCGAATGGTAAGGAAACCAGTAAGAATAATAACAGGAAACGCCCATAAAGGAGATAAAAGCCAAGAGGCGTCATAAACCAACACTGTATAACTACATGTATATACAAAGAAATTGGAAAACAAGAGGGAATCTAGTCATAATAATCCCTCTGTATTCAAAACAGAAAGAGAGCCCTCGGGAATAGACCCTATTTAGAATGCGGGCAAGACAGAACTGCGCGGGGGAAGACTGTTCCCCGAGTAACCACGTCGGAGAGATAAAAGGATGTGAAGGTATTGGGATGAGCCCAGTAAGCCGAATGCAAAATATCCTCTATTCCCGCCCCTTGGAAAAGGGCCCAGGATGAAGCGATACCCCTAGTATCATGGGCCCGGATAGATTCCGAAAATATAGCCTAGGGACCTCCTGATTTGATTGCTTGGACTATCCATCGAGAAATGGTCTCCGCTGAGACTGCTTTGTGAGGGGCAATGGAACTAACAAATAGTTGGGAGGATAAACGGATATCTTTCGTTCTGTGTGTGTACTATTTCAGTGCTCTTGCCGGGCACCATAAACGGTCTTCTGCTATGGATAAGAAACTAGATAGGGAAGGGATGACTATTTCACAGGGCCAGGACCCTTCGGATTGGTTTTTGGCGATGAACCCTGGGCTAGGGATAAGACGTTCCTTGTCTTTCTCCCATCGAATATGACCCTTCTCTAGGCTGAGGGCGCGAATGAAGTCTCTGCACCGGCCCGAAGAATCTAACAAGGAACATCTGTGCATGTGTTCAAAGGGGGGGGGGGGGCGGGATAGGGCCCGAAGAACAAGGGGTAGGTCCCATTTTGGCCCCAACTTACGTTTGGGAGGTCGCTGTAGGAAGATAGATATTGTTAATCTATATAGGAAGCGGGAGAAGGAAACCGTTTCGCCATTTTCAAATCCTTGATGGATGGCTGCTATGGCAGACCTGTATCCCCTAATTGTGGATAAGGAGAGACTATCATCAAAGAGCAAGATTAAGTCCGAGATCTTACCTAGAGGGGCAGAGCTAGGTTCGATGCCCTCTGCCTTGCACCACTGGATGTACCAGAGTAGGCGGGTGTCATAGGTGGATCGTGTGGAGGCTCATAGATACTTTTCTGCCATTTCTGCAGCTCTGCCTCATAGGCCCGAGTTAATCGCTGATCTCCGGAGATGATCCAGAGTGTGAGAGACAGCTTCTGGATCTCTGGGTGATAAGTTTGAGTCCCCGGTTGTGATAGTAGGTCCAGTCTGGGAGGGAGGACTCTGGGTGGTTCTAGTAGCAGTTTCAACAGTTCTGGGAACCATGGTCTCCTTGGCCAAAGAGGGGCAATTAGGAGGAGCAAGGCTTTGTCCCTCTTGACCTTTTGTACGACTTAGGGATGTGGTAGTAGGCTTCTTTGAGGTCTATTGATGCCGCCCACTCGTAGTTTTGGATTAGCGGCAGTATGGAGGAGAGGGACTCCATCTTGAATGTGTGGTTTGATATGAAATTGTAAAATCAGCACTGATTTTCTTATTTACTATATAAATCTATATACCTACCTATTATGCTAGTCACTTGACTACGCGAACCCGTTCGAGAACTTAACACAAAAAAGTCACAATATTGTGCGCACCCCCCGTAATCCTATTGTTCTCCCCTCATGCGCAGCAACACACAACGGCCATCTTCCTCTTTTGCGAGCAACCCCAAGTAGAAACATGTTGCTTGCAAGGTGAGGGGAAGGAGGGAGGGTCATAGGTAGGTATATAGATTTATATAGTAAATAAGAAAATCAGTGCTGATTTTACAAATTTACTGCAATAAATCATATATACCTACCTATTATGCTAGACTAGCACCCATTCAAAGACCGGGTGGCATGTTTCAAGAGAAGAAGGTAACAGGATTACAAAGAAGACACAGCGGCCTTCAAGGTAGCTGACGCAAAAATAGCCTCACCTGCAGGGACATCCCTAAGGTAGCAAGAAATGAAGGAATTGGACGAACGTTAATAAGCAGCCTTCAACATATCATTAAGCGCCACACCTTGAAACAGAGCCCAAGAAGTGCTGATGCTACAAGTGTCACGAGCATGACGCTTACTGACAAAAGAGCCTCTATGCCAGTAGCCCTAATAGCCTCGACAATCCATCTAGAAATGGAATCAAGAGAAGCAGGAGAAAAAGGCTCTCTAGTGATCAGGAACAACTGATCATCCTTGCGATAAGACTTAGTCTTATCAATATACCATTTGAGAGCTCTAACAGGACACCAAACCTTGTCCTCACACACTGACGAAAATTCAGACAGCGGACAAAGAAAAATCTCAACAGGGCCAGAGGAAGCCGTTTGATTCTTGGCAATGAAAGAAGCCTTAGGAATCAATCTAACGCCTTTCCTCTCCCAGCGAACATGACTAGGAGTAAGACAGAGGGCATGAAGGGTACTACGCCTCTGCCCAGAGGCAATGGCTACCAGGAAGAGCGTCTTAACCGTAAGATGGTGAAGCAAAGCTTCACCTAACGGCTCAAAAGGAGGCCTGGCCAGGGCTTCTAAGACCTTAGGCAAACTCCAAGACGGGACTAACTTAGAACGAGGATGACGTTTCAGAAAGAAAGACCGAATCAAACCACTCAACATCGGGGAATTAGAAATCCCAGAACCATCTGAAAACCCTGAATGAATGGCACCGATCGCAGACCGGTAGCCTCGGATAGTAGAGATGGACCTCCCTTTGTCAAATAGCGAGATTAGAAAATCCACGATTGAACCAATAGGAGCCTTAGACGGGGCTTGATCCCGCTCTTTACGCCAAAGGAAAAAGACTGAAAGACAGGAATTATAAATTTCCCTAGTAGAAACTCTACGACTAGACATTAAAAAGTCAGCGGCCCTATCAGAGAGACCCCACTGTCTTGCAGATTCCCCGACAGGGGCAAGCAGTCAAATCAAGGGACTCTGGACTGCGGTGAAGAATCCCCGAGAGAAGAAGGAATGGTTGAGCCACCAGAAGGCTCATTAACTCTGGAAACCAAATCCTCCTGGGCCAAAAGGGAGCTATTACAAGCACCCGAGCCTGATCTTCCCTGATCTTCCGCCGAGTAGCCAATTGAGGGCAGTATTTCAAAATGATAGCCGTGCATGTGTTGAGTTTCTCAGTCACCGAGAGCGAGGAAGACTCAGAGTGAGAGGCAGGGGGGCCGGCTGCTTCCCGTTCAGCTCTCCGCTCAAAGTTAGTAGTTGTGTCCGACCCATCGTCCCGAGAAGGAAGGGAGGAAACGACGGACGCGGACGAGGAGGCTTAGTCACCCCATTGCTGTTCCCTCCGAGAGATTTGGGGGCGATGATATCCAAATTCAGAGTCAGATTTCCTTCCTAGAAATGTCCGACATGGTAGAAGAAAATGGTAGACAGAAGCAAAATGGAGTAGAAAAATTTGCTCAAATAAAAACTTGGTGAATTGAATAGGGCGCGCGGTAGTTAAAGAGGAACTGATGAGGGATGTAGGTCACGAGGTGACCCCTGGCAGGTTTCACGCCCTTCATGCAAGGGTGCATGAATAAATTATGTGGGAGAAATCACCAGTGTTTTTGAGTGTGGGGTGGGGTGAATAGCAACGTTAAACTAGGATAGGTAAGTTCTTTGAAGATGAAGGAAACCAAGAAAATTATAACTAATTTTGTTATTTACTAGATAAATCTATGTATCTACCTATTTGCTAGTTTCCCAAACTATGCCGTCATTCGAGAAAAACTAAGTCTTAAACGCGCAGCCTCTGCCCGCGCGCGCGTACTCCCCGTCCACCAATCCAATCGCGCCACCGCCATACTCTTCCTCTTCCGAGCAGTCAGAGACAGATCTAGGACATGATGTCAGACAAGGAGAGGGGCTGGAGGGAGGGACATAGGTAGATACAGTTAACAACAAAATTATTCATACCCCTTGGAAAAGTCTAGTTTTTTGCAATTTTCCTAAAAATGAATGGTTAACTGAATTTAATTGCACATCACTTGAATACATTGAGTTATCATATGCAAATTAATGCCGTTTCCGGTTTCACCTCATTTGCATAACAATAGAAAAGGTGAGCTATCCAAACTGGGCGATGTTCAAAATTATTCATGGTGGGGATTTATTGACTTTGTCAATCAGTATGAATCCGATCCTTGTGATTAATGCTTGTAATTCACTTTATTTTGATACACCGTCACAAGGCTTCCGGAGGGGTTTCTGCTGGCATATCAGGCCAGTACCTGTTCTCCAATGGCTCAATCTCCTTGAGGATGTGTCCACACATGCCTTCCCCTGACCTTCAGGGAGTTCATTAGATTTTGTGTCCTACAGGTGATGCAGTTATCGACTTCATGATGACAGGACTATGATATTGAAATTTTCGGTCATTTATTCCATGCATTTTAATGAAAATTCTGTATCTACTTATGAAGCAAAGCACCATTCCTGAAAAGCCCTTCCCTTTTGCACTGCCTGTGGGAGGGTTCACCTTTATTCATTGGCCCCATTCTTAATCAGAGTGCTCAGGAAGGCCATGTTGGTGATATTAAAGTCATTGCATGACTCTAACGTCGGGTCACCATGGATAACAATATGTAACCTTTGAGTACCATACACATCCCACATTGAATGTTACTGTATATCAATCTTCATATGGTATATTCTTTGTATCTTTGGTATGAAAGCTACAATCCTTGATATCAAAATGAATGTAAACCAAATTTATACCATATGCCCTCCATGTTACCAGCTGCAGTGCACAAAATGCTACCACTTTGACAGTGCACTGGAACATAAAGATCAGTATTTTAAGCTTCACTAGAGTACCCACTTGCAGGTGTCCATATCAAAAATGTGTCAATCAGTGTAATTGAATAAACTGATAAAATTGGCACCATCCAACCTTTAGACAACTACCATGGCCTTCCTAAACATTCTTAATAATAATGGAACAAAAGTATCAGGAAATACCTTCCCTTGACAGTGCAACAGTGAATGCCTCTAGGGAAGTCTCTCCAGGAAGAGTGCTTTGTTTCAACTTAGATACAGAATTGTCATTAAAATTTAAGGAATATTAACGAAAATATCAATATCATAGTCCTATCCTCATGACGTCTAAAACTACACCACCTGCAAACACAAAATCTGCTTTAAATCCATCAAATCCCCTGAAGACCAGGTGATGGCATGTGTGGACAACATCCTCAAGGAGATTGGGCCATTGGAGACCAGGTATTGGCCTGATATCTCAGTAGAGACCTCCAGAAGCATTGCGACAGTGAGAAGAAAGTGTTACGAGCATTTATCACAAGGACTGGATTCATACTGATTGACAAAGTCAATAGATCACCAAGGGTATGAATAATTTTGAACATCACCCAGTTTGGATAATTCACCTTTTCTATTGTTATGCAAATGAGGTGAAACCAGAAACAGCATTCATTTGCAGATGGTAACTAAATGTATTCAAGTGATGTGCAATTAAATTCAGTTAACCATTCATTTTTAGGAAAATTGCAAAAAACTAGAATTTTCCAAGGGGTATGAATAATTTTGTTGTTAACTGTACATAGATTTATCTAGTAAATAACAAAATTAGTTATAATTTTCTTGATTTACAGCAATAAATCGATGTATCTTCCTATTTGCTAGAATAGCACGGATAAAAACCCGGGTGGCATGTCCCAGGACGGGAGGAACTAACGCGGGGCAGAAAGGGACGACGAAGCAGCTCTCAACCCAGAGGTTGCAAATCTAACCTCACCCGAAGGAACATCCTTAAGATAGAAGGATGTGAAGGAAGTAGGGGAACGCCAAAAGGCGGCCCTCAAAATGTCTTCCAAAGGAAGACCCTGAAAAAGCACCCAGGAGGTAGAAACACTCCTAGTATCATGCGCTCTTGGAGGATTCTCAGATAGGAGAGCCTCCGAACCCGCAGCTTGGATAGCCTCGACAATCCAACGGGAGATAGTCTCCCGTGATGCTGGGGAATAAGGGTGACGGGAAATGAGAAAGAGCTGATCATCCTTACGAAAAACCTTAGTCCTATCCAAGTACCATTTGAGAGCCCGAACAGGGCACCAAGATTTATCCTCCTTAACAGAAGAGAATTCTGATAGAGGACTCAAGAACACTTCGATTGAGCCAGAAGAATCCGTCTGATTCTTGGCAATAAACGAAGGTCGAGGGACAAGACGTACACCTTGCCTTTCCCATCTGACATGACCAGGCGCCGTAGAGAGAGCCTGAATAGTGCTTCTCCTCTGCCCAGAAGCAATAGCGACTCGAAAGATGGTGTAACGACGCTTTGCACAACGGCTCAAAGGGCGGTTTGGCCAAGGCGTCCAAAACCAAGGGAAGGCTCCACGCAGGAGTCAACTGGCGATTTGCTGGCCGTTTCAAAAAGAACGACCTCAGCAAATGAGTCAAGAAGGGAGAGTTTGAAACTCCCGAACCATCAGAAAAACCAAGGTGAACCGCTGCAATAGCGGACCGGTAACCACGAATGGTAGAGAGGGACCTGCCCTTATTGAAAAGGGGGATAAGGAAATCCGCAATAGCACCCACTGGGGCAGAACGGGAAGAAAATCCCTTCTCCCCACACCAAGCATGGAAGGCTTCTAACCTCGAGTTGTAAACAGCCCGGGTAGAATCTCTTCTGCTCTGGACTATGAACTGGGAGGCTCTCTCGGAGAGTCCTGCCGTCCTCGCATCCTCCCCGATAGAGGCCAGGCGGTCAAATGTAGAGCCGCCGGGCGATGGTGGAGGATCCCCGATAGGGGCTGAGCTATGAGGTCTGCTCTCCGGGGAAGGGAGAGAGGCCGACCGTCCAGCAAAGACAGAAGAAGAGGAAACCAAAGTCTCCTCGGCCAGCAAGGTGCTATGAGCAGAACCCACGCCTGATCCTCCTGAATCTTCCTCAGGACCTGAGGAATTAAGGAGACTGGCGGAAAGGCGTAACCCCGGAAGTTCTTCCACTGAAGGGAGAACGCATCGAGGGCCCAAGCTTCCGGATCTCGCACTCGAGAGCAGTATCTCGGGAGGCGATGATTGAGAGCTGTCGCAAACAGGTCTATCTCCAGAGGGGCGCAGACTGAACTGAGGTAGTCGAAGACCTCTTGATTCAGTGACCACTCGGAGGGGAGACACATGCCCCGGGACAGAAAATCTGCAATCAGATTGTCCCGCCCGGGAACATAGGAGGTGATCGGAATCACTCGGTGAGACCGACACCACTTCCAAAGTTTGGCGGTGAGATCGTTCAGGGTAGTGGAACGAGTCCCGCCTGGTCTGTTGATGTAGGCAGCAACAGTGGTGTTGTCCGTCAAAATCAGGACGGAGCGACCTACAATCATGTTCTCGAAATGGCGGAGAGACATGAAGACTGCCATCAATTCCAACACATTGATGTGGGGCAAGGTGCACAGGTGTGACCAGTCCCCCGAGACCACCTGGTCCGAACAATGGCCGCCCCACCCCAGCAGGGAGGCATCCGTCGAGATGGTGATAGACGGAAGGGGCGTGCGGAGAGACTTGCCTTGAAGAAGGAACGACTCTTTCGACCAGGGAATAAGCAGCCGTTTGATTTCCTCGGTGAGAGGAATCCACACCTTGAGCGAGTCTACACTGGGCTTGAAAAACTTCAGAAGATGAAGTTGGAAAGGCCTCATATGAAGCCGACAGTCTTTGAGGACATCCACAAGGCTCGATAAGTGGCCCAAGAACTGGAGCCATCGGCCTGCCCGAACTCGACGTAAGAGACGAAGAGATCGAGCTAGTAAGACAATTGCCTGAACACTCTCCCGACTTGGGCGGGCAAGTTGGTTCACGATGTCTATTTCCGCACCCAGGTAAATGGGTCTGCGGGTAGGAGTCAACTCCGACTTGTCCCAGTTGACTATGAATCCTACTTCTTGTGTAGTACGGAGAAGTAGGTCCATGTGTGACTGAAGGACGGACACAGAGCTCGCCACCAGGAGCCAGTCGTCCAGGTAAGTGAACAGTCTCAGACCGCGATACCTGAGGAAAGCGGCTAGGGCAGAGACTACTCGAGTAAAAACTTGAGGAGCCGGTTTTAGGCCGAAAGGCATGGCCTTGAACCGGAAAGTTTCGCCTTGAAAGGAGAAACCTAGGAGGTCCCTTGAAGAAAGGTGTATTGGTACGTGAAAGTAGGCATCTTTCAAGTCTACCGAAATGGCCACATCCGACGGTCTGATCGCCGGAAGAATCGAGGCCAAGGTTTCCATGCGGAAACGCTCTCTTGGTATGAAGGTATTTATGACCTTCATATTCAAGATCATTCTGAGCTTCCCCGAGCGTTTGGGAATTATGAAGATAGGGTAGAGACACAGAAGGGGGTGGTCTCTTACCCTTTCGATCGCGCCCTTTTCCAGCAGTTCTTGAATCTCGATGGAGATGTGCTCTAGAAAAGGGGGCGATAGAGTAGGAGGGTTGCGGCGAATGGCTCCGTGCGGGAGGGGCTCTGTGAGCTTTATGCAGAAGCCTCCTCGCACAATGGAGAGCACGAATTTGTCGTCTGTAATTTCTTCCCAGGCGGGAAGAAAGTACTGAAGACGGCCTCCAACCCTCTCCCCCAACGCTCGGGACGCACCATCAAACTCACCGCGAAGCCTGGGCCGAACCACGGCCCCGGCCGCGACCTCGGCGCCTCCCCCTACCTCGGGGAGACGGCTCCGCCGCAGCTCCAAGCGTGCGTGGAGCACTGGGCTGGCCTTGCGGCGCGCGAGTGGGCTGATAACCAGAAGAGCCACCGCGCCTAGGTCTAGGTGGAGGAAAGCTAGCCTGAGCCTGCGACTTAGGAGCCGAGGACTTAAGGCGTTTCAAAAGCTCCGCCGCCTGCTTGCGTGAATCAACTTCAAGTTGAATCACGTCAGATACCTTACCTCCAAAGAGGTGTTGACCGGAGTGGGGAACACTGGCCAGAAGGGCAGGGATGTCCGCATCCGCAATGCCAAGAGAGGAAAGAGCAAGCTTCCTCCTAGCATTGGTGGCTAGAGCTGCCGACACGGACAGCTCCGACCACAAAGAGCCTGTCAAAGACAAGAGAGCTTCGTCCAACAAAAGAATGTCTGAATTGGACATCTGGAGCTCTTGGCTGCTAGCCCGAAGGGAAAGGAGCGTGCCCAAGTAGGCAGTCAGCCTTAGGCCGGTTCTGGTATGTGCCTCCATCACTGCCGGGAACCTCTCCGCTTTGGCGTAACTTGCACTTAAGAAGTTGACACCAAGCCTTCCACCTACATGAATGAGGTCCCTGGAACAAGATTTCCTCGCAAAGAAGTCGAGAGTGTCTTGTTGGGAGAAGGAGAAATCCCTGGCCAAGGGGCGAGCCTTACCAAGAAGGGAAGGAGGTTGGGAAGTGAAGTCATTATAAACTTGCTTAAAATCCTTCAGATAACTCAGAAGTTCATGGGAGACGCTCGACTCAGAAGCAGTCACCCCTTGAGGGGTAACTCGCTTCTTCTTGGCTTCCCCTGACACAGTCGACGAGGACTCTGTCGACGTCGAGGGGAGAGAGTCCGTCCCGCCTACTGGCTGGGCAGTACTCTGACGCTTACGTTTCTTGGGCAGGGGAGCAAGCTTACCGCTCCCTTTTCCCTTAGAAACAGGCATCGCTTCCGTAGTAAGCCCTGTAGTGGGCAGCTTAGGAAGATCACGACTCTTTTTGGTCTTTCCCGCCTTGCTTGGATTAGAAGCGTGCGGAGAGACAAAAGGAGCCGACCCCTGAGCGAACACATCTATGGCTAGTGAGCGAGAAGTGTTGCTCGACCGAGACGAACCGTGGGTCGGGGTAGTATCCACAGTTTTATCAGTGAGAGAGATTGGGCGTGTTAGGCACTCACTCTCACCGTTATACAAGTCTCTATCTTCGAGAGAGGTATTGGCCATGTTCCAGGACTCACTCTCTCGGTTTATCCCGCACGAGTTGGTCGTCAGAATAGACGGCGAACTCATAACGGGACGAGCCGTACACGAAGTAGGCCCAACTTGCCTACAGTCGAAGCTCCAGGGAAGATAACGGTGGTGCGAGAAGAACCTCTCGCAGCCAACCCTCCCAAAGCTAGTCGAGTTCCCACGGGGGAACCACCAGCCGTAGATGGCAGGCCTTCACGTTTAGAATTTGGGTGGAGCTCCATAAATCACACTCCTTATTTTCTCGATGTACATGTACCATCGATCAGTTTGGGGTCGGTTTCGTCGGTGGGAATGTAACATTACGTGTATCGATAGCTCAAACCCGGAAGTCATAGACAACACTGTATTTTCGTATACATGTACACAAAAATGATTTTTCAAGTCGAGTTGCTCCGAGTTGTATATGCAACAAATGAGCGCTGTCGTTAGTGCTCCTGACTATGGCTTGAGGAGCGCGGTAGGAGCGCCAGCGCGATCGCGCTCCTCAAAAATGAAGGCCTGAGACGGAGACTTCGACATTGCTGTAAATTAAAAAAACAAGCAAGCAAAATATATAGAACTAAAAAAGGCAACAACCAACTCACAATACGGAGTGGGTATAAAACTCCTGTATACAGAGACTAGTCAATCGTTCTGATAAACCGCTTGTCTAAGCGCGTTGAATCAACCACCTACAATACACGGGGAAGATGCCCTGACACAGTGTACTAGTACACCGTCTGTGTAATGCTCAAACGGGGAAGAGAAAACGGCGATCGTTTTTGATTAAATTTACCGTGAAGGCGGTTGACTTATGAAAAGTCCGATACACCAAAATGAGTATTAGAATTTGGTGAACGGGATTTTTAATGCGAAAAGCAACCAAAAACGCTTTTGGAGGTAAAAATCTCGCACTTTAGGCTAAGACTTAGCTCATAGATGTCACTTCACTGACGGGCGAGAAAGGAAGAGGAAGAGTATGGCGGTGGCGCGATTGGATTGGTGGACGGGGAGTACGCGCGCGCGTGCAGAGGCTGCGCGTTTAAGACTTAGTTTTTCTCGTATGACGGCATAGTTTGGGAAACTAGCAAATAGGTAGATACATCGATTTATTGCTGTAAATTAATCGAGTCAAGGATATCTTGCACGAAAATGGCTATCCTCACCGCATAATTGATTATCATGTCTCTCGCGCACTGCAAAGGCCCATGAGGACACCGGTCCGAAAGGATGTGCTCCCTATTACGCATTGCAGTAATGTTATTTACGAATTTAAGTGCCGATGTGAAGCTCGGAACATAGGACGCACAACCCAACGGTTAGCAGATCGCATTGGCCAACATGTGCCCACGTCAATCCGAAATCACCAAACCAACGCGTGTCCACAACCTTCACGCTCCTGTAGAAAATTGAATGTGCCTACTTTTGTGGATAGTGGCAAGTCGGCCATTGCTTACCATTTAATGAATAACCAAGAATGCGCGGAACAATACTGTTCATCTTGGTTCAGGGTTCTCAGCCGAGCAAGAAGTTTCAATCACCTGCGCATGCTCGAGGCATCATATATTCAGCTTACTGACCCCATTCTGTGCCATTAGAAGGAGTTTGTAAGAACACTTTTGTTCTACCGAACGGCTGTTACTAAGCCTAACCTTGTTTAGCGTGACAGCCAATCATAGCGCGCCATATAGCGTTCACTGTTCTTTTGGCCCTATTATATTGTTTCATTTCTGGCGTTCTGCTCATTCATGCGAATTTACGATGATGAGTGCATGTCGAAAAGCTTTAGTATATTATGTCCGTGTTCAACGCTATTTTCCGATTTTGCAGTACCATGGCACTTAAGTACCATTTTTGTGTGCCGGTGAGAAGGCTTACGGTTCACCATGTGGTTAGTCCTGAAAAGGACTGTTGAGTGAGAAGAAGAAAGTGGAGACAGTTAAGAGGAGAAGAAATGGAAAGACGAGATAGAAAGTAAGAGAATATAGAAGTTCTTTCTTGAAAGAAACCTCGGCAAGTGGCCTCGGAAAAGTGCATGTACATGTGTAACATCACTCAGGAAATTCTGAATTTGTTAGTTCATGTAATGCATTATATTTAACTATAATAATATAATAATAATCTGCATTTATATGGCGCCTTTTCCAGCTAGTAACTGCTCAAAGCGCGTTACAGTGTATTACTACCACGGTTATTGGATCCTATTACCATTCTGCACTTATAGTGCACATTCTCCACTCCACATGGGAGCATTCCAGTCTGGCTACCATTTTACAGGCGCACATATACTATTCCAGTCACAGTGACATTCGCATCCTACCGGGTACCCATTTAACATTTGGGTGGCGAGTGGCAAATGTAGATGTAATGTCTTACCAAAGGACATTAGTGCCACTGCGGGACTTGAACCGCGAACCATGTGATCCACAGTCCGGTGACATATCCACTTGACCATGACACCTCTACCTACTACCTACATGTAGCATGCAAAATTTATGTAATATTAGTCTATTCAAAATAAAAGGATATTTTAGTACACAACTTTGAGTTCAAGGAAAGGTAAAAAATAATTTGTGAGCCTTCTCATTACCTTTTCGTCAGTTTGGAAGAACATCATAGTAGAAATTTCCCCTGAAGAGAATTGCTCTTCAAATGCCCTCATATTCAAAATATGACGAGAAATAGCTAAAGCGTTTGGGCCAAACATTCATGCCAAACATTCATGCCACATATGTATGCAGTCCCATGTATCATTTGTGTGCAGTGCATGTGCTTTTCAGAGAGATTGGGTCAATTTCTCATCATTTGGATGATTCCAAAACCTCACAGTATTTATCAATTTTATGTAGACATGATTAACCTTTCCTAATTGTTTGAGACAGATTCTTTCACAATGTACAGTAATCGCATGACAAGAACTCAGCTTTAACTTTAATGATTTAATCATTGTTTAAAGATCACATTGCAAGAAAACTCCATCAAAATAAATATTGGCTTAATATTTATTATTGCATAGATGGCATGAATTTGTAAAATCAGCATTGATTTTCTTATTTACTATATAAATCTATATACCTACCTATTATGCCAGTAGTCTTGACTACGGGACCCCTTCGAGAATTTAACACAAATGAGTCACAATATTGAGCACACCCCCCGTAATCCTATTGTCCCCTTCGTCACTCATGCGCGTCAGCACGCCACGGCCATCTTCCTCTTTTGCGAGCAACTCCAAAGAAGGCACAGCGGCCTTCAAGGTGGCTGATGCAAAAATAGCCTCACCTGCGGCCCTAATAGCCTCGACGATCCATCTAGAAATGGAATCAAGAGAAGCAAGAGAAAAAGGCCCTCTAATGATCAGGAACAACTGATCATCCTTACGATAAGACTTAGTCTTATCAATATACCATTGGAGAGAACAGGACACCAAACTTTGTCCTTGCACACTGACGAAAATCCAGAAAGCGGACAAAGAAAAATTTCAACAGGGCCAGAGTCAGCCGTTTGATTCTTGGCCATAAAAGAAGCCTTACGAATCAATCTAACACCTTTTCTCTCCCAGCGAACATGACCAGGAGAAAGACAGAGAGCATGAAGAGTACTGCGCCTCTGCCCAGAGGCAATAGCTACCAAAAAGATCGTCTTAACCGTAAGATGATGAAGCGGAGCTTCACCTAACGGTTCAAAAGGAGGTTTCACCAAGGCCTCCAGGACCTTAGGCAGACTCCAAGACGATACTAACCTAGAACAAGGAGGACTTTTCAGAAAGAACAAGGAGGACGTTTCAGAAAGAACGACCGAATCAAACCACTCAATAGCGGGGAATTGGAAATCCCCGAACCATCTGAGAAGCCTGAAGGAATGGCCCTGATCGCCGAACGGTAGCCTCGGATAGTAGAGATGGATCTTCCTTTGTCAAATAGCGAGAATGTCTTCAAATCAGCCGTTTTCGGCGATGAATGGAAATGTGGAAATACGCATCTTCGAAAGCTATCAAGACCGCGTAGTACTTCCTCTTGATCAACGGGAGAAAGGAGGCGAGAGTCTCCACCCGAAAATGCACTGAAGTTTTCCCCAAGCGCTTGGGAATAACGAAAGTCGGAGAAAAGGAAAAAGACAGCCAGTCTCTTACCTTCTCAACAGAGATTCGATCTCCGATGAGGCACGAGAACAAGAGAGGGCTTGTGAGGTGACCGAGTTCCTATAGCCCCTCCGGGGAGCGGGGCGGACCGATCTATGAAGAATCCGTCTCGCCCGTCAAAGAGAACAAAAGCGTCCCCGGAGATTGTCTCCCAAGCGGGGAGAAAGGAACAAAGACAGCTACCAACCAAGTCGTGGACAAGACTCTGCGACGGTACATGACCGAGGCAGCTACAGTGGAAAACTGACCACTGCAAACCAAACATGACGCTTAAAAAGAAGCGCCACATCAATGCGTCCTTACTCCAGCTTGAAATCCTCCGCAAGAGAAACACCCTCGGAGGAAACCCGCTGCCTGAACCCAAGCGAAGTCGAACCCTGCGCGCAGGCTGACTGCAAGTCAGGGAAAAATCAGAACAAAACAATCGCTTCCACCCCACAAAGGGAGAGCGACCGAGGCTCTGCCTGCCCCAGCGATTCGGAAACCGAAGCTTGAGAGGCCGCCTCTAAATCTGGTTCTGCCTGCATTGTTCGTGACAAAGGATCACGAACAAAGGCCGAAACAGTCGGATTCACCCATGGACCACCATAAAACTCCTCACCCGACGGAGCCCCGAGGCTGCGAGAATAGGAGGCGCATGTGATCCCGTCACAGACAAAGAAGAATAAACCATAAAAGGTTAATTAGTCTCAATGTCCGACCCCAACAAAGGGACAAAAGCAGGGGATGTGGTGCCTGCTACAAGGGACCAACCCTGAGTCTGGGCAAAGCCCGCCTCACACCGAACATCTCAGCTTGAGAGGCCGGTGGGTTAGCGAAACCCGACGGGCAAGAGGCAGGCGAAGCCTTGCCTCTTTTAGCCCCTTCCCTAGGCTTCCTTCTGATTGGCTCAACAAGAGCCTAAGTCGAAACCCGCCTTTTTAGAGCGTTTATTCTGTTTCGTTCGGATCCCCGAAGCCCTTCGGGAACACGAACCGAACCCTCCGCTGAGGGACGCTCATCTCCCTTTATGGGAGAAGTGTGCTGAGTGTATTGAACCCAAAGACGCGCACCAATTACCCATAACGGCTGAGCAAGAAGATGCAACAGCCACGGGCCGGGCACTAAGGCACCCAGTGCAAGGGCAGACCGGGAAGACCCGGCATTTGCCCACCGACTACTAAAGGCATGTGAACTCGCTATTGAACCACTAGAGAGCGGCGATAGGAGAGCACTAGCAGTCACACACACAGGTCAGCACACCTGTTGCTCCGTAGAGCGCCCATAAAATGGGCTCAAGTCTACCCATCAGCTGGCAAAGCAACAGCCCGGGTAGCACTCATTTCCCCATACGGCGTCGGCCAGGGGCTATTCAATAACCAGGTGCGAGGGCAGACTGGGACAAGATCCCAGTATACGCCCACCGACTACTAATAGTATGTGAACTCTTTATTGTTCCGCCCGTGGGCAACAATAGGAGAGCACTAGTAATCGTGACCTCAGGTCAGACTGGAAGTAATCACTCGCTCCGGTGACCGCACTTATGGGTATTGAACCCAAAGTCTGAGCCGCGGGTGCTGAAAGCACCCAGTGCGAGGGCAGACCGAGATGACTCGGTATGTGCCCATAGACTACTAAAGGCATGTGAACTCGCTATTGAACCACTAGAGAGCGGCAATAGGAGAGCACTAGTAGTCTCGCACTCAGTGCAAGGGCGAACCGAGATGACTCGGTATTTGCCCATCGACTACTATGTAGTCACGCACTGTTGCTCCGAAGAGCGCCCATAATTGTTAGCTCGAGCATTCCCATCAGCTGGCAATATAGACAGCCCGGGAAGTACTCGTTCCCCCATTGGCATCGGCCGGGGGCTAGGGTTTGAGAACCCAGACCAACATGGGCTGAGCCCGTGAGCTGCCCTGCAGTAGTGGGACGCATTTCCCCGAACGGGTTTAAACGAACGAACGCTACCGTACGGGAAACACATCTCCCCCTCTGGTCTTAACGATCGGGGGATTGGGTTCGAGATATCCAAACCACTAGTGGGACGCGTCTCCGCTAACGGATTTAAGCGAGTGAACGCTACCGTGCGGGAAACACACCACTAGAACCTGACGCCACCCACCCCGAAGCCACGGGCATCGGAGTTGACATCCCAAGCTCAGTTATCGCCATCCGCCCCGAAGCCGCAAGCTCTGAGACTGGCAAACTCTGCAGGGAAACACCACTAGGCAACTTACCTGCAGCCCTCCTTCCTCCCCCATGTACCGAAGTACTCGGGAGAGTTCTGAAGGGCTGAGCCGTCTTGCTAGACGACTCTTCGGAAGAAGCAGGTCTCCGCGACCTAGCTGCTTCTTCTTCCGAACTCATAACACCGCAATAAAACAGTAAAATCAGAATTGATTTTATTATTTGCTAGATAAATCTAGATATGTACCTACCTATTTGCTAGTCTTCCGACTACGCAAGCCATTCAAGTAATTAAAGTCACGACAGTGCATATACCCCCCTAGGATCACGCCTTCCTCTGTGCACGTACGCATGACGCGCGCACACAATCCTCCTCTTTACGAGCAGCCTCAGACAAAATTTGACATGTTGCTAGGCAAGGAGTGGGGTAGGAGGATGGGACATAGGTAGGTACATAGATTTATCTAGCAAATAATAAAATCAGTTCTGATTTTACTGATTTACTACAATAAATCAATGTACCTACCTATTTGCTAGACCAGCACAGATTCAAATTGGGGGCATGTCCCAAGAGGAAGGTCAACAGGAACCCAAGGATGACGTTGCAGCTTGCAACGTCTTGTTAGAAAAAGACTCTTCAGACAGAACATCTTTTAAATAAAAAGATGTGAAGGACGTGGAGGAACGCCAGTAGGCTGCCCTCATAATGTCCACTAGGGGCACCCCTTGGAAAAGAGCCCAAGAGGCACTGATGCCCCTGGTATCGTGAGCACGGGGCTTCCCATCAGTCAATAGGGCCTCCGGCCCAGCTGCCTGGATCGCTTCGACTATCCATCTAGAAATAGATTCTCTGGAAGCGGCGGAAAAGGGCTCTCGAGTGATGACAAAAAGCTGATCACTCTTACGAAGAGTCTTAGTCCTATCTAAATACCATTTCAAGGCCCTCACCGGACACCAGACCTTATCCTCCTGCACTGAGGAATGGTCCGACAGCGGTCTAAGAAAAATCTCAACTGGTCCAGAGGAAGTAGTCTGATTTTTGGCAATAAAGGAGGGCTTGGGTATGTGTCGCACACCATGGTTTTCCCAACGGATGTGACCCGGTGTTATACACAGAGCATGAAGAGTACTCCTCCTCTGTGCCGAAGCAATAGCGACTAAAAATAGCGTCTTGACCGTTAAATGGTGAAAGGACGCTTTACCCAAAGGTTCAAAAGGTGGCTTCGCAAGCACGTCAAGGACCTTGGGTAGACTCCAAGAAGGAGTCAGGCTACCAGTTGATGGACGCTGCAAGAAGAAGGAGCGAGTCAACCTAGCCAAAAGAGGGGAGTTGGAAACTCCCGAACCATCAGCAAAACCAACGTGGACGGCGGCAATAGCCGAACGATAGCCACGTATGGTTGAAAACGATCTACCCTTATCGAAAAGGGAGATCAAAAAATCGGCAATAACACCGATAGGGGCTTCACGTGGCGAGACACCCTGTTTCTCGCACCAAGAAAAGAAGGCCCCTAGACGAGAGTTGTAGAGATCTCTAGTGGAGTCTCTACGGCTTCTCATTACAAACTGGGAGGCCCTTTCGGAGAGCCCCGAGTTTCTGGCGTCTTCCCCAACAACGGCCAGGCAGTCAAGTGGAGGACCGCTGGGCGTTGATGAACAATCCCCGAGAGGGGTTGAATTATCAAATCCTCCCTGAGAGGAAGGGGAAACGGCTGGCCGGCCAGGAGACTCAGCAGGTCTGTAAAACTTGAGGTGGTGCCTCTGAAAGGGCCTCATCAACAGCCTGCAGTCTGGTAAGACGTCGACTAGACTGGCCAGATAGCCAAGGAATTGAAGCCATTGTCTGGCTCTGACCCTGCGGGCTACTCGCAATGACCGTGCGGTCATGGTGATAGTCCGAATTCTGTCCCGACTGGGGCGGGCAAACTGATTCGGGATATCTATCTCCGCACCCAATTACACCGGGGTACGTGTGGGAGATAATTCCGATTTTTCCCAGTTTATCAGAAAGCCCAAGTCTTGCGTTAGTCGCAGTAAAAGGCATAACTGATCCAACAGGAGGGACTCTGAGTTTGCAACTAGGAGCCAATCGTCTAGATAGACGAATAATAGGAGGCCGCGATTCCATAGAAACGCGGCCAGGGCCGACACTATTCGAGTAAAGACTCGAGGGGCCGGCCTCAGCCCAAAGGGCAGGGCACGAAATCGAAACGTTTCGCCCTGGAACGCGAATCCCAGCAAATTTCTCGACAGAGAGTGAATGGGAATGTGAAAGTACGCGTCTTTGAGATCGAGGGAGATCGCAAGGTCGTCCCGCTTGATCAAGGGCAGAATAGATGCCAAGGTCTCCATGCGAAAATGCACTGGAGGTATAAACCTGTTGATTCTTTTCATGTTTAGAATCATACGTAAACTTCCCGAGCGCTTGGGAATGACAAAAATTGGGGAGAGACAGAGATGAGGATGATCTCTCGCCCTTTCTACAGCGCCCTTTCCCAGCAGCGTGGCGATCTCTGAGGAGATGTGCTGCTGGAAAAGGGCTGATATTGGATATTGGAGAGCCGCAGGCACGGGAGGAGTAGGTCGAGAAACCGCATTCGGACAAAATTGTCCCAGGTTCTCATGAATATCGGAGACCGGGAAAACACCGGGGTCCTCCATCACAGTGACAACTGACTGGGGAGAACCCGTCTCAGTAGCCGGCAGCGTCGGGGGATTAGTATCCCAACCATGCTGCTCAGCAAAGAGTCTCATTAATCTGAGCAGCTCAGATTGAGAGTCGGGGGGAAGAGAGGGCTGAGCCTTCTTACCCGACTTGGGTTTATCCTTGGATTTACCCTTCTTGGCTTTAGGCTTCTTAGCGGGGGTGTGAGCCACCGTAATAGAAGGCTGCAGTATAAAAGCCTCACTACCGAAATTGTCCGGGCCGGGCTCCCCAGTGGGGAGAAGTAATTCGGCCGCAACTCTAGAGACTGTGCTTCCCCGACCAGAGCCCCGATTCGCATTGACTGCCGGGGAGTGGACGGGCTGCTGCATTGCAGCACTGCTGGAAATAGCACCCGGAGCACTGACGTTGGTCAGTGGCTGGCGGGAACCAGCAGTCTTCCGCTGCGAGAACCTGCTCGAGGAGGTGGTCTTCTTAGCGGGATGCGGATTTACGTTACCGGCTGTAATTCCCCCAGACACACCGACGGTGGTCGGATGTCGGGGGAAGCCAGTAACACTGGGTGAAATCTCGCTAGGCACCCCGACGGTGGTCGGGGGTCGGCAAGACCCAGTAACATCATAAGCTGACCGCTTAGCGGTCTTACCAGTTAATGCCCCCTCCAGGCTCCCGACGGTGGTCGGGGGTCGAGAGGACCCGGTAATACTAGCTACCGCCCCCCAACTGCAGACGCGGTGGTCGTGAGTTGGAGGGAGCTAGAATTGCTAATGACGGGTGTTCGGTCCGAAGACTTATGAACACCTAACTTACCTATACAGCCTGTCTTGCTCGACGCTCCCGGTACAAAAATACCAGAGCGAGCAGACAGACTGACGCCCTTACCTCCCCTAACCATCGTGTTTGACTCGCTGGTAGGCGAGCGAAACACAGAGGTCTCCAACACACTCACTGGGCTGACGCCCTTATAAGTGAGAGTAGTGGACGGGAGGGAAGAAGAAAGGGAAGAAGAATTGGAAGAGCCTGGAGGTAACCAAGACCTCGATTGCTCTTCCTCCGAAGAACTCATTATCACCTGTAAGGAGATATAAAAGAGTCAACAATAAACAATTATAAAGAAAAGGGCGTACAAAGCGAGAGTGAAACGGAATGGAATTTTCCCACGCAATGTGTGGAAAATTCCATTCACGCACTACGAACAAAAGAACACTCTCGTAAGGGTATATGCACACAACAGCCACACACACGAAACACCAACGAAACGTTGCAGGGCTGAGCGCCCGGCAAAACACCAAAGCGAATGCCCTGGGCTACTATACGAAAGAGGTGAAAAGTGAGGTATGAATATAAGCTCAAATATCACCAAAATAAATACGTGACAGACATAAACCGACACTAAACAGATAATAAACAAGTCTAGGACGGAAATATTGGCAAAAGTCACCCAAAAACGCGCTAAAAGAGTAGCAAACTCTGAATTTTTGCGCAAGATAGTGACTTAGCTGCAACTCTTTAGGCTGCGAGAAGGAAAGAGGAGGATTGTGTGGCGCGTCATGCGTACGTGCACAGAGGAAGGCGTGATCCTAGGGGGTATATGCACTGTCGTGACTTTAATTACTCGAATGGCTTGCGTAGTCGGAAGACTAGCAAATAGGTAGGTACATTGATTTATTGTAGTAAATCAGACAAATATACCAAAATACTTTGACTGAGTGCAGGTAATAATAATAATAAATTTGGAGATACGCACAACAAATTTCACTGCAAATAACAACAAACACCGAACCCAAAGGCTCGGTGCCAAACGGAAACACCCATAAACACACAGATATAACTACGTAGGGCTAACCGTAAAAGTGAAAAGTAATTGCCAAGAAAAAGGAATCAAAATCCCTTTCAATCGGCAAAAGTGACTAACAAAACACAAGAGTACTATAATCTAGACGAATATAAGTACCGAAAAGTGCTTTTACGATGCGAAAAGATACAAAAAGACCTGATTTCAGGAGCTCCGTAACTCGACATCCTAACTCGTCGGGGGTGAGCAAGAAAGAGGAAGATGGCCATGGCGTGTTGACGCGCGTGAGTGGCGAAGGGGACAATAGGATTACGGGGGGGTGCGCACAATATTGTGACTCATTTGTGTTAAATTCTCGAAGGGGTCCCGTAGTCAAGACTACTGGCATAATAGGTAGGTATATATCATTTATTGCAGTAAATTATATAAGGTTATCCAAATTCAACGCTTGGAAACATTTGAATTAATGATTATTATCGATTATAAAACGGTAAAATACAGCCCCCGATATAGCAGCTGAAGAGCTCCTTGAACGCTGCTGAGATGTGTGACGACACACGAAGGACCAGTCCTGTCTAAGCAGACGATGTCCCATAACATCTTACACATTTTTCAGTGCCTGTTTTGTCATCTCCTCTTCACTTATTTCTCTTACTTGACTAGCGTCAGTCTTAATGTTAGTCTGTTGCCTCACTCTTAACTTCGTGTATGGTATTATTTTGATGAAAAATGCAGCGTTAAAAAAATAAAGGAATCAGTCACTTGTAAACAAAATAAGACGCCGTTGTATTTTCAGCTGCTTGCACCGGGGCATGTTCGGCGTTTCAAGAGGGAACGAATACAATCTGTGATATTATTTGGAGGGCTTTTCAATTTGAAAGTGGGGTTTATTTCATTGATCATTGACCCTTCTCCTGTGTATTTACTATCAAACGGTTTTAGTTTATCAGAATCAGTTCACTTTCCCTTTTAGAATGGTGTGAAATAAGGTCATGTTTAAATGTACCAAACTCTTTATAATTTGATAAATAATTGCATTGCAGTTACGTTTATTCATTATAGGACGTCGTCTGCTTAAGCAGGATTGGTCCCTAGTGTGACGATATCAAAACTTCGCTATATTTCTGGCGAATCCTAGGATATTCCAGATGCTGAGAAGAGGTTTTATTTGTACGCAGTTAACATAAAACTTATACGATTGCCATCTGTAAGCTTCCCAGTTTCTAGTGATACATTAATTGCCATATTTGTGATTTTCTTTGGATAGCTACTTTAATCAAAATATGATGGATTTATTTTTATTTTGCTATAAAAGATAAGATATAAAAGCTGAAAGCTAAAGTCTACAATGGAGTGCAAGACTCAATGGCTCAGCAAATACAGCAGAGCTCTAAAAACTGGAAGGTTAAGGGTTCTGAACCTATTCACTGTTCAAGTAACTATTGGTATGGAACTCATTCTCAATCACCACATTCCTCAAATAGGACTAAAAGCAATAGGTTGCTTACATATCACTAGGGTATCTACTTAGTGCAACACACCGAGAACCTTCTGGTTTTGAGACCACACTGTTCTCCTACTGAGCAAATATGCCTTCTCTACCTCTCTGCATTTTATCTAAGTAAATACATCCATGCCCCCGACTTTACCCATACTATGCCACTGAACACAGACCTCCATAAATGATGAGTGTACTCCAATGATGAAAGGCATTGGTGCCGAGCAGTAGTCTATGAGATGAGATGGGGTTACAGGAATGTAGATATGCTGCCAATGGAGGGGGTAAAGCATTGAGACCGCACCGTAAACACAAGCTGTTAACTGCAAGATAAACATTACAAAATGTGAATATCAAATTGTGATTTGCTGCTTCAAGAGTTTAAAAAAGATAGTAATACTGTCATGTCAAATGAATGGTTTGTATATTGATGTATGTTTTTATATAATATTTTACCAGTTTGCTACAGCTACCCATGAAATATGGCTGGATCTTGATATTTTTACCCTTTACATAGATCTATTCCTTAATCTTATACAAACTGAAAGTCAACTTAATCTTCCTTTGTGTAATGTCTACTAAATATTATAGAGTAAAACAAGATGAATGTGACTGTGTCTCCTGTGCCTCCGCCTAAATTCAGTTGATGGCTCAAACTGTTCTTGAAATATGTGACCCGGCACCACAAAACCACCAAAAATTAGCAAGGCGTGATTTTGTGTAAACAGCTGAAATTGAAATTTGGGTTGGAAAATTTGATTTTGGGATTTTTGGTTCTTCTGAAAGATTGTTCTTTTCTGTTCCTTATATCCAAGTCTGGAAGCTTAAAACACATTAGACAACGATTTTTAACAGTTTTTCTAGACCAGCTTTTTTCGCAGAGCTTCGGTTTCTTCCGAATTCTTCGCCTTCCCGTAGGATTTTTTGTACTGATAAAAAGAATAAACTTGCAGCAATCTCATCATACTGATATTACAGTTTATCAATATTCGCAAAAGCAAATTATAGAGCAGTTTTAAGTTCTATTTTGATGACGAAACAGTCTGAAAAAGGATTTCGTAGCTAACGAACATTCTAAGCGCTGCGATTGGTTTCCTTGAGTAACAGAAGTGACAGTTTTGTACATTATAAAACATTGTTTTTCTTTTTTTCTTCCTTCATGTGAGCAAGAAATGGGTGGGTGCAGTGCAAAGTAAATTGTGAGTTAATCTAGTGAGCAAGAAAAGAGTTTGTGAGAGTTGTATAAAACACATTTCAAGTTTATTCACGTGAGCAATGAAAGAGTATGTATTACATACTCTTTCATTAAAGGTCCCCTTTTATGGAATTACAAAGGAACTTCATTTAATAGACTATTCTACTGTGAATCCAGATCTGTCAATCATATTACCTGAATTCCATTCATTAATCTGTAACCTTGAAAATAAAAAAATAACTGGGAACGCCCCTAAAAATTTTGGAAAAATTGGTCCAGCGATCGATGACGTCATGTGACGTCACCCACAGAACGCTCGACTCACACAAGCTGGATCGAGTATCGATGTGTGTGTGTTATGGCTATTGAGCTTCGTGTAGATCCCTTCGACTTCGTGCCATTTCAGCACTTCATTTTAGCTTTTTAAAGACAAAATCCTACATCAACGATGGCATCATCTTCTTCAGCCAGGACACTTATTCAGGATCAGATATATCTGATTTGGAGCATCAAGTCCCAGAAGAAATTGAAGAGGAATTAGGGGCCCGGCCGTATACTATGTTTGAGCAAGACATGTCGGATTCTGGGCAAGATTCTGATGATGACAGAGACGTCCCTGATTTTAATAACGGAGAGGATATCGACGGGAGACTTGGGAATAACAACTGGTAATTATTTTTTGATAATAAATTACCGATTAAAGTTTAATTCACGCATATCCACGTATTATGAATCTTGTTTACGCTTGCAAATTGCCCGAGAGGCTGAGCTGATACTTCGCTGATCGAGGCAGTGAGCTCGATGTGCGGCCAGGGTACACGCCGCGCCGTTTGGTTGTTCGCCTGCTGACCCTGCCTGGGCTTGCGCTTGGGTAGTTTTACTGGTGCATGGGGTGGTAGCGTTTGATTCTAGTAAATTCTAACATTGATATCCAGAAAACTCTTAGCTCTCCTGTTATCTTGCTTGTTTTCTTTGTGCTGCTACACTAAGTAAGTGTAGGTACCGTTATAGTTGACAATAGATATGATCTTCTTCTTCTTCTTCTTCTTCTCGACCCAGGGTTTCATCCAGTGTGTCTGCATGGAGCGGTATGTGATGGAAACTGCTTACTATTTGTATCGGCAGCAGTATGGCGGACAGGCAAGGCAGGATGCAACTGAAAATCAGTGAGTACACCATATTTTTTGTTTTAATCCTTACTGCAGTATTCCTGTATTATATAAAGCAGTTTGGATGCAAAATTCCAATTTGGCTCCTTATGAAACTAGAAATGTGCATTGCTGGGGCCGCGCAATGCTAAATGTATCCCCCGGCACTGGCAGCAATTTGAAGGAGGGACAAAGACCCTCCCCCATCCCCTCCCTCAAACAAAAGGATGGTGTAGAAATTAGATGTGTAGGTTTCACTAAGACACATCTTCATATAAAATTTGAAAGAAATCCATCAAGAAATGTGGCCTGCAGAGTGCACTCACGCCATGCCCTGAAGTATGACCTTTGACCCTATAAAAGACGGAACACTGGTGGGAGCATCACCAAAAACTATAGGTTTTTAGATTACACTAAGAGACACCTTCAATCAAAATTTGAACGAAATCCGTCAAGAAATGCAGATGAGTGCAAGAAATGGAAAATGACCTTTGACCCTATAAAGGACGGAACAATGAGGGCAGCATCACCAAAAATTAAATATGTGTAGATTATACCAAGATACATCTCCATACAAAATTTGAATGAAATCCGTCAAGAAATGCAGAAGTAATAGTGCACAAAAGGGACAAATGAGCTTTGACCCTATAAAGGACGGAACAATGAGGGCAGCATCACCAAACAGTAAAGATGTGTAGATTATACCAAGATACATCTCCATACAAAATTTGAAAGAAATCCATCAAGAAATGTGGCCTGCAGAGTGCACTTACGCCATCCCTTGAAGTATGACCTTTGACCCTATAAAGGACGGAACAATGAGGGCAGCATCACCAAAAATTAAACATGTGTAGATTATACCAAGATACATCTCCATACAAAATTTGAACAAAATCCGTTGAGAAATGTGGCCTGCAGAGTGCACTCACGCCATGCCCTGAAGTATGACCTTTGACCCTATAAAAGACGGAACACTGGTGGCAGCATCACCAAACACTGGAGGTTTTTAAATTACACCAAGAGACACCTTCATGCAAAATTTGAACGAAATCCGTTGAGAAATGTGACCGCCAGAGCGCACACAAGAGTACACACAAGACATCTATCAAAATATGACCTTTGACCCTATAAAAGACGGAACACTGGGGGCAGCATCACCAAAATCTATAGGGTTCCAGATTTTACCAAGAGACACCTTCATACAAAATTTGAACAAAATCCGTCGAGAAAAGTGACCGCTAGAGCGCACACAAACTATCCCCCAAAATATGGCCTTTTACCCTATAAAAGACGGAACACTGGGGGCAGCATCACCAGAAACTATAGGGGTCCAGATTTTACCAAGATACACGTCCACAGGAAGTCTGAAAGAAATTCGTCGAGAAATGTGACCGCTAGAGCACACACAAGAATGTGACGAGGCGGCGTCGGCGGCGGCGGCGAAACGCTGCTGAATCCAAAGTATCCTCCGGCATACTGCCGGGGGATACAATTAATATTACGATATTCTATAAAAGAAAATAATGTTTTAGCCTTAATGTAAATAGAGGAAGATTATCTTCTATTGTTTATTTGTGAAGTTCAAAGTAAAAGTTACCTCACTATCACCTACATCATAGACTACACTGTGCATTGTTTTGAAGCTGTCTAATCAGTTTTCTTTGTACTCTTAAAAAAAAAATCTTTTATAGGAAAGCCAAGCAGGGCAGGACAGGACGTGTTCCTCTCAGAACCATTGGCGGCTCCAGGGGGCACAGCCGGCCCGTCCCCCCCCCCCCCCCCCCCCCCCTTTGGAAGAGAAGTATGATTTGTTTTGTTGCTTGTCAGGGAATTATGGAGGGGAAACTGGACCCCAATAACCCCTTACTGAGCGATTTTTGAAGGTTTGGCAAATTTCTTATTTTGCCTACCCCCCCCCCCCCCCCTCACTGAGCGACTTTTCGATAAGCTGGCGAGACCAGAAAAATACGGGTCTACCTTTAGACAAACTTTCATTTTTGTGCCCCCTCTTTTACTCAATCCTGGATCAGAACAGAACAGGGGCTTTGAAGAGGCGTAGACCTACATACAATTTTGCTGTTGATATCTTTTCCCCCACCTTGTCAAGATCTATGTTTACAGAAAAATATATGTTTTACTTCCACCTTATTACTGAGATTTTTATTACTGTTCTAAGATAGATTTTCACAGATATTTTTTTTTAATTGGAAATATTCCCTGCACTTTACCTCTTTAGGGTATTTTCTTTTCAAAGTTTACTGTATGTATATATATTTTTTTAACCTTTGCAAAAAAAAATCAAAAGGGAGGGCAGCTCTGTGGAACTTTAATTTAAGCTATGCAACCATTATTCTCATATTTTTTTTTATTGGGGCTTGGATATGACATGCACAAATCTCAACATTATGCAAAGGTGATAGTAGAATTGAACATTTTAAAAATATTTATGTATCAGAACTGTTGTTCCATCAGTGTAAACATTTACACAAAGTCATTATTTGAAAGAAAAAAATGTTCAGTACTAATGACTGGCAAACATCTTTTATTTAATCGGGTCATTCATGTGATCATCATTATTGTTGCTTCACATATTTCTTTTCAAATTGACATTTTTTCTACAGATTTTTTTTTCTTCTTTCATTTGATTTATTGTTGTATTTATTATTATGTACTTATATATGTTGGTCTAGTTGTTAACCTGATAACGCTTAGATAGCATATACATTTATCATGTATATAACTGTTTATAAGAAATGTTAAAAATTCTAGTACGTCATTGTTCAGTCTATCTGTTCATGATATTTAATTCCTATAGATGGATATCAGTTTCCCTGAAAGTTGGGTTTATTACATGAAGGTGTGCTACACTGTGACAATGTGGTAAAAATTTTATTGCTGTTTTTGCTTCAAGTATCGGAGGAAAAGAGGTGTCTAGGAGGCTTATTTTGAATATTCATTTTCACTGTCAGAAATAAAATTGGAATTGGGTAACTGAGTTCACATCTAAGTATTTGCCCAGAGCATTTTTTGTAATTGATGTTGTAAAGATGCATGTATCTCAGTCAAGAATGATAACTCTATTGTTAATGGCATATGAGGACTGTTATTTTTTATGGCATTTGTTGTTTAATTCGTTAATGAAACACACTTTGGAAGCTAATCAGTTTTGTTTGTTTTGTTTTGTTTTTTTGCTTTTTTTTGGGGGGGGGGGTGGGCATTCTATTGAATTTTTGATGTTCAATTGTAAGACAACCATTCCCTGGATACAACATCTATATCTACATTTTTCCAGAAGTAATAATACATTTCAAATCAATTGAATATTTTTGTCATCTCTGGAAGTGCTCAAACACATTTACTATGCAAGGCTTGTCGTGAATGAAACTAACAATTGAAAAGAAAGGTATGAGTGCGGGAATGAGATCAAAACCAACAATTGGCATAATGGAAAAAGAAAAAAAAAAAGAGTTGAGAGGAGATGTGTGTAATTGGAGAATATTGGGCAAAAAGAAGGAGAAAGGGAGACAAAAAGCACAAGAGAAGAAATAGTGAAAAAGAGAGGGAATCACTGGGGGAAAAAGGGAGAGATAAAAAAGTTGAGGGAAGATGTGTGAAAGTGGAGAATTTTGGGCATAAAGAGGGAGAAATGGAGGGAAAGCACAAGGGAAGAAATAGAGAGAGAGGGAATCATTGGGGGGAAAAGGGAGAGATAAAAAAGTTGAGGGAAGATGTGTGAAAGTGGAGAATTTTGGGCATAAAGAGGGAGAAAGGGAGGGAACGCACAAGAGAAGAAATGGTGAAAGAGAGAGAGAGAGGGAATCATTGGAAAACAGATTTTCTGTCAAATGAACTACATGTATAAGGTAGAGAAGTAGGAATCAACCTGTACCTGTGATGTATACCCCTTTTTCCTGCCGAAGGAGGGGGGGGGGGGGGGGGGTTGTAGGTTGAAAATTGCCCGTTACATTTTCACTACATTCAGGGTGGTAACAAAAATCAATATTAAATATACGGTGGAAACTTAGTATAACAAGGTCCTTGGGACTATTAAAATTACCTGGTTACATCCAGAATCTCGTTATATCAGTTTTTAAAAAAAGAATATAAAGAGTTGAGACCAAAATATTGCCTTGTTATATCAGGAATATTGTTGTATCAGACCTCTTTATACTGAGTTTCCACTCTACCATGATAAACATTTTTATAACACTCTTTATGGAGAAAGATCTTTTTCTTCATCAAGAACAAAAAAAAAATCATTTTTAATAGTAAAGACAAATTGAGAGAGGTGCTTGTGAGGTAAAGCTCAGAGCACACAACACGATGGGCGAGTTAATTCTACTTTTGCGGTCCATTTCCCTCTTATATTTGGGTCTTTATATAGTAAATAAGAAAATCAGTGCTGATTTTACAAATTTACTGCAATAAATCATATATACCTACCTATTATGCCAGACCAGCGCAAACTCAAAGACTGGGAGGCATGCTTCGACGATCCACCTAGAGATGGAATCAAGAGAGGCAGGAGAAAAAGGCTCTCTAGTGATCAGGAACAACTGATCATCCTTACGATAAGACTTAGTCTTATCAATATACCATTTGAGAGCCCTTACAGGACACCAAACTTTGTCCTCACGCACAGAAGAAAAGTCAGAAAGCGGACAAAGAAAAATCTCAACAGGGCCAGAGGCAGCTGTCTGATTCTTGGCAATAAAAGAAGCCTTAGGAATCAATCTAACGCCTTTTCTCTCCCAGCGAACGTGACCAGGAGTAAGACAGAGAGCATGAAGAGTACTGCGCCTCTGCCCAGAGGCAATAGCTACTAAAAAGAGCGTCTTAACCGTAAGATGATGAAGCGAAGCTTCACCTAACGGTTCGAAAGGAGGTTTCGCCAAGGCCTCCAGGACCTTAGGCAGACTCCAAGACGGCACTAACTTAGAAAAAGAAGGTCGTTTCAGAAAGAACGAGCGAATCAAACCACTTAGTAGCGGGGAATTGGAAATCCCCGAACCATCTGAGAAACCTGAATGAATGGCCCCGATCGCCGAACGGTAGCCTCGGATAGTAGAGATAGATCTCCCTTTGTCAAATAATGAGATTAAGAAATCCGCAATTGAACCAATAGGAGCCTTAGAAGGGGTTTGATTTCTCTCTTTACACCAAAGGAAAAAGACCGAGAGACGGGAATTGTAAATTTCCCTAGTAGAAACCCTACGACTGGACATTAAAAAGTCTGCGGCTCTATCAGAGAGACCCGACTGTCTTGCAGATTCCCTAACAGGGTCCAAGCAGTCAAATGAAGGGACTCCGGACTGTGGTGAAGAATCCCCGAGAGGGGCTGCAACACCAGATCCGCTCTTAACGGAAGAACGAACGGTTGAGCCCTTAGGAGGCTCATAAGCTCTGGAAACCAATTCCTCCTGGGCCAAAAGGGAGCTATTACAAGCACCCGCGCCCGATCTTCCCTGATTTTCCGCAAGACACGCGGAATCAGTTGGAAGGGAGGAAAGGCGATTCCCTGAAGGTTCTCCCAGCTGAGGGAGAAAGCATCTAGAGCCGTCGAAACCGATATCGATGGGAGAGGGGCAGTGAAGGACCTGCCTCGCGCGAGAAACTCCTCGCTCGTCCAACAAGAGAGAAGAGACTTGATCCTTACTGGTACTGGAATCCAGACCAAAAGAGAGTCTTTTCCCGGCTTGAAGAACCTGAGGAGATGTCTCTGAAAAGGTCTCATGAGGAGCCGGCAGTCCTCTAGAAAGTCGACTAGACTGGCTAGATAACCTAAAAACTGAAGCCACTGTCTGGCCGTGACCCTTCTGGCCAGCAAGAGCTTGCGAGCCGCAGAGACAATGGTGAGAATCCTGTCTCGACTGGGCCGAGCCAACTGATTCCGTATGTCATGTATATGTCTAACACCGCCCCCAGAAAAACTGGGCTGCGAGTAGGAACTAACTCTGACTTTTCCCAATTTATTAGGAAACCTAAGTCTTGAGTAAGAGAGACGAGCAAACGAGTCTCGTCCAACAAACGATCGCGCGACTCCGCAAGGAGAAGCCAATCGTCCAGGTAACAAAACAACCGAAGGCCGCGTCGCCTCAGAGAGGCCGCCAGGCACAGCTACAACTTGAGTAAAAACCCGAGGGGCCGGGCGCAGCCCGAAGGGAAGATCACAAAAACGATAAGTCTCTGAGAGGAAGGAGAACCCCAGAAGATCGCGGGATGCGCGATGAATGGGAATGTGAAAATACGCGTCCTTGAGATCTATCGAGACCGCGTAGTCCTTCCTCTTGATCAACGGAATGGAGGCGAGAGTCTCCATCCGAAAATGAACCGGAGGAATGAATTTGTTTATTCTTTTCAGGTTCAGTATCAAACGAAGTTTTCCCCGAGCGCTTGGGAATAACAAAAATTGGAGAAAGGGAAAGAGACGGCCTGTCTCTTACCCTTTCTATAGCCCTCTTTTCCAAAAGAGACTCGATCTCCTTTGAAGCATGAGATCGAGCCAGGGCAGACATGGGAGGTGACCGAATTCTTATAGCCCCTCCGGGGAGCGAAGCGAAAAGATCTATGATGAATCCGTCTCGCACGCCGGAGAGAACAAACGCGTCCCCGGAGATGGCCTCCCAAGCGGGGAGAAAAGAATGAAGTCGGCCACCTACCAAATTCGGAAGAACAAACGCTCGGGGAAAAACATCAAAACCCAGGCTTGGCCTTATGCGAAGCCGTCGTCTTACTACGAGAACCTCTCGAAAAGCCCCTGCCACGACTCCCTCTCCCGCGAGAAGGAGCAGGCTGCGGCTCAGAAGGCGGGACCCTAGACACACTACTGCGTTGACCCGAAGCGGGACCAGCAGGCCTACGCCGGACAGGGGCCCGCGTTGACTTAGAGCTAGTGTGAAACTGCTTAGTCATATCCGAGATCTGTTTTCGCGCATCGATCTCTCTCTGAAAAACCGTAGCGAATTTACCACCAAAAAGCGAAGGACCCCGAGACGGAACATCCCGGAGAAGTTGAGCAATGCCCGACTCTCTAACACCCAGTGCCGAGAGAGCCAAGGTCCTGCGACGGAACGTAGCCGAAGCAGCTGCGGTGGAAAGCTGCTACCACTGCAGACAAAAAAGAGTATGCAGCAAGTCGTCAATAACCAGCTTGTCACCATCAGTAACATTCAACTCCTCCGCCCTGGACCTAAGGTCGGAGAGAAACCCTTGAAAAGCCGCCAAACGCATACCTGACCTAACCTGGTTTTCAATATTAGACCAAAGCTTATCCTCCGCCTTGAACGCAGCGGAGGTAAGCGGATTAGTCGCCTGCAAGCGACGACCAACTTCTAAAATCTCAGGAGAAAGAGTCTTAGCTTTGAAAAAGCTGTCTTGATCCTGAGAACCGAAGGCGAAAGCCTTACCCTTAACCGCAGTTGGGCGCTTAACCAACAGCGCAGCCTCAATGCGGTCATACTCCAGCTTGAAATCCTCCTCGAGAGCAATACCCTCGGAGGAATCCTGCTGCTTAAACCAACGCGAAGTCGAACCCTGCGCGCGGGCTGACTGAAATTCAGGGAGATATTTAGACAACAAAGCAACCGCTTCCATCCCACACAGGGCGAGCGATTGAGGCTCCGCCTGCCCAAGCGATTCAGAAACCGAAGCTTGAGAGGCCACCTCCAAGTCTGGTTCCACCCAAGTGGAATGAGACAAAGGACCGCAAACAAAGGACTCAGCAGGCAGAGCCCCGCATGGTTCAACAAAAGTCTCCTCGCCCGGCGGCGCCCCGTGACCTAACTGCTTCTTCTTCCGAATCCATACCACTGCAATAAAACAGACAATAAAGTATACTTTTCAAAATAAGAAATACTTCAACTGAATGCAGTAAATAAGACTAAAATTTATTTGGGAGATACGCACAAAAAATTTTCACAGCCAAAACCGTAAGAACAAACACCAAACCCAAAGGCTCGGTGACAAACGGAAACACCAACAAACACACAGAAATATCTACGTGGGGCTGACCGTAAAAGAGAAAAATAAATGCCAAGAAAGGAATCAAAATATCCCTTGCAATCGGCAAGAGTGACTACTAAAACACAAAGTACTATAATCTAAGCGAATATACGTACCTAAAAGTGCTTTAAATATGCGAAAAAGCGCGCCTAAAAGATACTATACGGCCTGATTTCAGGAGCGCTGTGACTAGACGTCCTATCTCGTCGGGGGCGAGCAAGAAAGAGGAAGATGGCCGTAGCGTGTTGACGCGCGTGAGTGGCGAAGGGGACAATAGGATTACGGGGGGTGCGCACAATATTGTGACTCATGTGTGTTAAATTCTCGAAGGGGTCCCGTAGTCGAGACTACTGGCATAATAGGTAGGTATATATGATTTATTGCAGTAAATTGGCATCTTTATAAATCTTACGATGTCTAGGTTGTTTCATAAGGACATATCAGTTCTGTCTTTTATCAATATAGCCACTAACACGAAAACAAGAGCCCCAGGGGGCACGACGCTCACCTGAGGTGGATCAATTCACATCTGGTGCATGTTCTCTCTAGCACATGAACAACTTTCATTCTTCATCTATAGAGGTATCTCTATACACAATAAAAAGTCTGAGCTTCCTACCTAGTTCGGTTAAATTCCAATCATGTGTTTTGGAGAAGAAGCTGAAAATGTAAAAAGTTTATGGATGGTGGACAACTTGCCCCACCCCCCCCCCTCAAGTATGTTACCCCCACAGACCCCCTATAGGGCCACCCAGAAAAAATTCATGAACAACTTTCATTTTTCGCCCACATGTACCATTTCAGAAACTTTGGGTCCCCTACCCCTAAGGATGATTCCTACCAAGTTTGGTTGAATTCCGATCATGTGTTTTGGAGAAGAAGATCAGAATGTACATTTTGCCTGGCAGCACCCCCCCCCCCCCCTCCAGTATGTTACCCCCACAGGGCCCCTATAGGGCCACTCAGAGAAATTTCATGAACAACATTCATTCTTCATCTATAGAGGTATCTCCATACACAATACCAAGTCTGAGCTATACCTGGTTCTGGAGAAGATGTTTGAAATTTACATAGCTTTTACACTTGGGGGCCCTCCGGGGGCCACATGTACCATTTTAGCAACTTTGGATCCCCTAACCCTAAGGATGATTCCTACCAAGTTCGGTTGAATTCCGATCATGTGTTTTGGAGAAGATCAGAATGTACATTTTGCCTGGCAGCGCCCCCCCCCCTCCAGTATGTTACCCCCACAGGGCCCCTATAGGGCCACTCAGAGAAATTTCATGAACAACATTCATTCTTCATCTATAGAGGTATCTCCATACACAATACCAAGTCTGAGCTATACCTGGTTCTGGAGAAGAAGATGTTTGAAATTTACATAGCTTTTACAATTGGGGGCCCTCCCCCTGGGCTCCCCTGGGGGCCACATGTACCATTTTAGCAACTTTGGGTCCCCTACCCTTAAGGATGATTCCTACCAAGTTTGGTTGAATTCCGATCATGTGTTTTGGAGAAGAAGATCAGAATGTACATTTTGCCTGGCAGCGCCCCCCCCCCCCTCCAGTATGTTACCCCCACAGGGCCCCTATAGGGCCACTCAGAGAAATTTCATGAACAACATTCATTCTTCATCTATAGAGGTATCTCCATACACAATACCAAGTCTGAGCTATACCTGGTTCTGGAGAAGAAGATGTTTGAAATTTACATAGCTTTTACACTTGGGGGCCCTCCCCCTGGGGGCCACATGTACAATTTTAGCAACTTTGGGTCCCCTACCCCTAAGGATGATTCCTACCAAGTTTGGTTGAATTCCGATCATGTGTTTTGGAGAAGAAGATCAGAATGTACATTTTGCCTGGCAGCGCCCCCGCCCCCCTCCAGTATGTTACCCCCACAGGGCCCCTATAGGGCCACTCAGAGAAATTTCATGAACAACATTCATTCTTCATCTATAGAGGTATCTCCTTACACAATACCAAGTCTGAGCTATACCTGGTTCTGGAGAAGAAGATGTTTGAAATTTACATAGCTTTTACAATTGGGGGCCCTCCCCCTGGGCCCCCCTGGGGGCCACATGTACCATTTTAGCAACTTTTGGTCCCCTACCCCTAAGGATGATTCCTACCAAGTTTGGTTGAATCCCGATCATGTGTTTTGGAGAAGAAGATCAGAATGTACATTTTGCCTGGCAGCGCCCGCCCCCCCCCCCCCCCCTCCAGTATGTTTACCCCCACACGGCCCCTATAGGGCCACTCAGAGAAATTTCATGAACAACATTCATTCTTCATCTATAGAGGTATCTCCATACACAATACCAAGTCTGAGCTATACCTGGTTCTGGAGAAGAAGATGTTTGAAATTTACATAGCTTTTACACTTGGGGGCCCTCCCCCTGGGCCCCCCTGGGGGCCACATGTACCATTTTAGCAACTTTGGGTCCCCTACCCCTAAGGATGATTCCTACCAAGTTTGGTTGAATTCCGATCATGTGTTTTGGAGAAGAAGATCAGAATGTACATTTTGCCTGGCAGCAGCGCCCCCCCCCCCCCCCCCCCCCCCACCTCCAGTATGTTACCCCCACAGGGCCCCTATAGGGCCACTCAGAGAAATTTCATGAACAACATTCATTCTTCATCTATAGAGGTATCTCCATACACAATACCAAGTCTGAGCTATACCTGGTTCTGGAGAAGAAGATGTTTGAAATTTACATAGCTTTTACACTTGGGTGCCACTTTTATACCAAGTTATAAGCTTCCATATACAACGTAAACCCTTATAATGCCAATAGTCATATCTCAAATCACAACAGAGGCCATTTTGAATGTTATGGCCATAAGCATCTTCATGAAATTAAGTGACCCAACTAGTCTGCCTATAATAACCAGCTTGCAAATAGCTTTGCTTTAAAGCCCCAACTCAAATTACATACAAGTAGGCATTTTAACACTTTGGCAGCTATTTTGAATTTGTTAAATTTGGCCAACCTCTGTGAGGGAATTAATCAAATTCTGATTGTCTCGAATGGGCCAGCGAAGGGCCTATGTACAAGAATATAAAAATCAAGAATTAACACAAACAAATAACGGCTGGAAAGCTCCATTCAGAGCCATTAACTTAATGGCTCTGTTTTTCCTGGAGGACCAGAAAGTGAGGTTTTTATGTAACCTCGCTTTCAAAATTGATGTATATATATGATTAGAAATCAGAAAGAAAAACTTTTAAAAATTACCGATATGTTGCAGATATATTATTTTTGTCATCATAGGCACCTGCGCAACGTTATCTCATTGATTTCAAAGACGTAACGTCAACTGATCACAATAGGAGTATTTTACTTAATATGTTCAACAAATCAGTGACTTCATATTTTGATATATAGGATGGCCATTTATTTGAAAAATGGGCACCTAGAGCATTTGTTTGATTTTAGATGCCATTATATCAAACTCTATTTGATAACATTAACTTTGAAGGGAAAAGACCTTGAGAGGGCTAATTTTTTAAAACAATGGGCACAACGGGCCCCAGGGCCCAAATTTGTGTTGGCCCGATATCAAGAAATATTTGACATCAAAAACTCTACATACATGTCAATTTCATGCTTTTCTGAAAAAGTGCACAATTATTTCACCAATCTGCCGGAATATATTATTGAGATAACCAGAATAAAAAGCCTCTTATTACGTGTTAATGGACCTCTTTGACATTTGACCATATACCTTATAACCCAAAAGTCTGAAGGTCTGTGAAGTTGTTTTGATATTCATTATTCGTTATTCATTTGATATTCATTTGATATTCAAAAATGCCTAAAATCAGTTTTTTTTTTTGACGTATGCCTGGCGCCCACGGTCCCCGATATGATGCCATGATGACCTTGACCTTACCCCTCAAGGTCACGGTCAAAAATCGTGCCAAAAGTGAATACTATCTTTTTGACGAACTGAAAGTGGCCCAAAATCGACAAATTTTTGACCCCTGCCTGGCGCCCATGGTCCCCGATCTGATGCCATGATGCCATGATGACCTTGACCTTGACCTGGGGGGGGAGATGTCTCTCTGAGGCCGGTACGGTATAGTCTGCAACCACAGACCCTAATTTGACACTTTATCAGAAAATCTGACAAGAAGAAGATCCGCGGAAGGGGGGAATAGTTCAGTAATGTGTTCCAAAGTAGGTTAAATTTCTTTTACGGTTACTTTTTGGCTAAAAAGAAGTCTTATGATGATGATGTACATGTAGGCCTAAATAGGATGTAAAATACCAAGCAAGATATAAAAGCACCGTTAATGGTATCAAAATAGGGGATAGACGGGTTTCCCTGTTTAGGGTATCAAAATTTGTCCCTACTTCAATCTGCTTTTTAATTCAGCAAGTGATTTACGTGGATAATGTACAGGTATCAATGAGACAAGTTGAAATTGACCTTGAGTTTTTTTTATTTTTCAAAAGTAGTTTTTAATCGTGTTAAAAATAGAATTAAAAAGAGGGGATTTCTGCCACTTAATATTTTAGGACTCTTTATTTCAATTTAATTTATTTCTACTTTTTACTTATATCATGGAAGCATATACATGGGTAACTTCCTTTTGCGACGGCCTCTCGAAATGAAAACAATATATAGGGTTAGGGTTGGGGTTAGGGTGAGAGTTTAGGGTAGGGTTTCGGGTTTACGTAACCGCACACTTGGGTGGCTGTCACATAAGTTATTATCAACAACTAAGTTGACATGAATGAGTGCTGAAGAATGTAGTGCTGAGCTGGCCAGCCCTTTAAGTCAGCTTTTCAAACTCTGCTTCAACAATGGTGTTTTCCCAAGTTCAGGGAAGACAGCAAATGTTGTTCCCATTCATAAAAGGGGCTCAAAGTCTGACTCCATTAAATATCGTCCCATCTCTTTACTTAGTATCATTAGTAAAGTACTGGAATCTGCTGTTTCTTTACAATTTCAAAGCGATTTGTTCAGAAGGAATCCTATTTCCCACAGACAATTTGGTTTTAGACCAGGTCACAGTACTGCCGACCTAACAATAATCTCCCAAGAAGGTAACATTTCACTAGATAAAGGAGAAGAGGTCTGTATTGTGGCCCTTGATATTAAGGGAGCATTCGACAAAGTGTGGCAGAACGGTCTTGTATCAAAATTGAAATCCAAAGGAATAGATGGAAAAGCCCTTGCTTGGCTACGTAATTATTTGTCAAATCGTCACATCTTAGTAGTCCTTGCTGGTCAAGCTTCTGAAGCAATCCCCGTCAATGCTTCAGTACCTCAGGGCTCTGTTCTGGGACCACTGCTCTTCTCCATCTACATTAATGACCTTGTGGATGTCTGTGAGAATGAGCTGTACTGGAATGCTGATGATTCAACATTGTTTGCTCATCTTTCTGCAAACAGTGACATCAGATCAATTGAAGATAGTCTCAACAGGGACCTGTCAAACATAAAATCCTGGGCTAACAAATGGAAAAGTCACATTTGAATCTACCAAGTCTAAAATGATGACTATTTCAAGGAAGAGAACCCCCTCACAATTAAACTTAACAATTTGGTGATTGTCCTCTTGTCGCTCAGGATGAGATCAAAATCTTCGGTGTAACAATTGACAGGAAATTAACCTGGACCAAGCATATACAGAGAGCTGGGCAAAGACTTGAGGATCTAAGGAAAGTTGCTAATAAGCTTGATATAAAGGGTAGAGCTTTTGTCTACAATGCACACGTCTGCAGCATAATGGAATATGCATCTTTATGCTGGATAAATGCCTCCTCTACCATACTTAGCATGTTAGACAACATTCAGAAAAAAGTACAAGGTTATTTGTGTTAATGAATCCACTGCCCTTCAAGATTTATCCATTCCTAGTTTAACTCACAGGCGCCAAGTTGCAGCTGCTTGTGTATTCTACAAAATGCACACAGAACAGTGCCCAAACGACTTAAATGAAATGCTCCCTCCGCCTCTAGAAAGGAGACAAGTGACTGGAGCTAGTGTATCTTCTCCTGTCCACGCTGTTCTATTACCCGCTGCAAATACTCATCAATTGGACAGAAGCTTCATTCACACGGCTTCTAGGGTTTGGAACAGTCTCCCAAATCAGGTTGTCGGAATGCCTTCCTGTACAGGACTAAATTGGCAAATCGCATTGCATGACTTCAATGTTTTACCTATTGCCCAATATTTTTTCTTAAATTGCTTTTCATATATTTTTTTAATGAGTTGCAGTGAACCATTTATTAGCCTTCTGGATCCTTGGTGTTTTGGCTGGCTATTGTTCACACTTTGCATGTTATATTCAACAACAACAAAAAAAACCCATGAAGCGGGTTTCTAGCTTCCTTTACCTATCAAGGGAGAAACCTCAATTGATGTATTGCAAAGAACAACGTGATGTGTACTAGCTCCAAGGCCATATCCGCATGCATGGATGGCTTCAATGTACAGTATATACGGCGCAACAACACACGTTATTCGTTCGCACAGCACATGTATGGCTACAATGTACACGACGCAACAACACATATGTTATTCGTTTGCACAGCGCACTTCTACATGTACTGCATGTACTATGTTTCACGCATATAGAGTTACATCATTATTTTGTAGGTTCACATACACAGTTTTGTATGTAACTCTATGATTTCATGAGGGAGAGAGGGGGAGGAGAGAGGGGGAGGGGGGAGGGGGGAGAGGGGAGAGGGGGGGAGGGGGAGGGGGGGAGAGGAGAGGGGGAGGGGGAGGGGGGAGGGAGAGGGGGAGGGGGAGGGGGAGGGGGAGGGAGAGGGGGAGGGGGAGGGAGAGGGAGAGGGAGAGGGGGAGGGGGAGGAGGGAGAGGGGGAGGGGGAGGGGGGAGAGGGGGAGGGGGAGGGGGGAGAGGGGGAGGGGGGAGAGGGAGAGGGGGAGGGGGAGGGGGGAGAGGGGGAGGGGAGGGGGGAGAGGGGGGGGGGAGAGGGAGAGGGGGAGGGGAGATGGGGAGGGGAGGGGGAGGGGGGGGGGAGGGGGAGGGGGAGAGGGGGAGGGGAGGGGGGAGAGGGGGAGGGGGAGGGGGAGGGGGAGGGGGGGAGGGGAGAGGGGGGAGAGGGGGAGGGGGAGGGGGGAGAGGGGGGAGAGGGGGGGAGGGGAGAGGGGGGAGAGGGGGAGGGGGGAGAGGGGGGAGAGGGGGAGGGGAGAGGGGGGAGAGGGGAGGGGGAGAGGGAGAGGGGGAGGGGGGGAGGGGGAGAGGGAGGGGGGGGGGGAGAGGGAGGGGGGGGGGGGGGGGGAGAGGGGAGGGGGGAAGTAGTAGGGAACAGTCAATCTGTTGGTCTTCCCAAGACCCATATGAGGGGACCATAATCCCCTGAGAGAGGGAGGGAGAGGGAGAGGGGGAGGGGGAGAGGGAGAGGGGGAGGGGGAGGGGGAGAGGGGGAGGGGGAGGGGAGAGGGGGGGGGGGAGGGGGAGAGGGGGGGGGGAGGGGGAGAGGGGGGGGGGGGGGAGAGGGAGAGGGGGGGGGGGGGAGGGGGGAGAGGGGGGGAGGGGGAGAGGGGGAGGGGAAGTAGTAGGGAACAGTCAATCTGTTGGTCTTCCAAGACCCATATGAGGGGACCATAATCCCCCTGAGGGAGGGAGAGAGAGGGGAGAGGGGGAGGGGGGAGGGGGAGAGGGAGAGGGGGAGGGGGAGAGGGAGAGGGGAGGGGGAGGGGGGGAGGGGGGGGAGGGGGAGAGGGGGGGGGGGGAGAGGGAGAGGGGGGGGGGGGGGGAGAGGGGAGGGGGAGGGGGAGAGGGGGAGGGGGGAAGTAGTAGGGAACAGTCAATCTGTTGGTCCTCCAAGACCCATATAAGGGGACCATAATCCCCCTGAAAATAAAATGACAATAAATTTAACGTTTCTCATTTTTGCATCCTTTACAGGGGACGTACCGCTAATTATGCATGTTATGTTTTCATGGCCTTAATTAAACCACAGAATCAAGGCAAGATCAAATAGCTCCCTCTAGCTCTATGCATGGATATACATTGTACTACATAATTATATCCATATCATTTAGTCGTCATCAAGATGAAAATGTATTTTCTTCAGAACTCATGCAAGATTTGGATAAATAACACATACTCACATGTTGTAAATACTTCTTGGTAAAAAAAAAACACTTTTTTTTTTAATTCACTTGATTATTGCGACAAATATATGGTACAGTGATTAATCATGAACACAGCTAGCACCAGTGGATGTCCACAGGCTGCTTCTGCTAGTAAAAATATATGTTAACTGCAGCTGTGAGCCAGAAGGGTGGCTTAGTCATATCCTTTAACAAGCAGTTAGTGCCTTTCTGGCATTAACTAATTTTGACCATATATTCCCTTACTTTATTTTATGCACATAGAAATGTTGACTTGTCTTACCCTGTGCAATTTCTCTGATGTGATAAGAACTCTTCTCTCATGTAATAAACTGCAGAAAATATGTATAAAAGTGAAAATAAGCACCATTATTGCATGGATCACACAAATTTTCATTTCATGTTTTGTTTACCTAGACTTTGTACACATTCATTAAAACTCTCAATCTCCTTATTCTATGACTTGCATTTGTCTTCCAATTTTCCCAAATCACACAGAATACACGAAATGTGATCAGTTTTTACTTAAGATATTTTAAAGTTTATTCCTTATTGATACAGTCCACTCTCTCACTCTCTCTCTCTCTCTCTCCTCTCTCTCTCTCTCTCTCCCCTCCCTCTCTCTCTCTCTCTACCTCTTTCTCTCTCTTTTGAGAGAGCATATCGTGCAATATGCAAAAATTTGTGGTACAACTTCAAATGAAAATATAAGCTTCCTAATTAATTTCTTAAAGTAGTCACCCGAAGAGTCAAAAGTGTTTTGAATTGCTGCAAAATTCATATCACTGCGAAGGGGAAGCTTTACTGATTAGGTATAACAACTTGCCTGGTCAAGATTTGTTTGGGGCCCGCAGTAATCATCTTTCACAAATGGTATTTGTGAGATCCAGATTTTCTGCCTTCAGCAGTCCTCCGTGGAGTGTCGCGATGCGTGACATCACAAGCTTGGCAACATAATGGAGCTGCTGGCTAGGCGTGCCGCGCGTGTTGAAAACACGTGCAAGTGACGCAATTTACTCATTAATTTTTCGAGACTTAGAGATCAAAATGTAGCTTGTAGACAAGGAAATTGAGCTCAATATGGACATACAAATTGGTGAAGAAAGTGATTCAGTTTATATCAACAGTGATGATGATGATGACGATGGAGAGGTAAGAGAGATTGAAGGAGGAGAAGGAGAAGGAGAAGAACTGGGCGATGGTAGAAATCTTCCACAAGCCTACCAGCACAAACCAGAGCCACAGCCGCAGTTGGGGGAAGAGGACAGAAAAAAGATATCCAAAAAGCACTCTAAAAACAGTACACAAGTAACTAAATCTGAAATAGAAAATGTGATGACAACTTTGTGGCTGTCTGACAGTCTGAGTGAGACTAATTATTCTCTCCAAAAATACAAAAGTGAAGAAATCAGTCACAATTAAGACAGTGTGCTAGTAGGCAACGAAACGTGTAACACCAGCTCTGGAACCCCGGCCATGCATGCAGGCACCGTACTCAACCCCACAAGCCGCGATAGCCGATACTTAACTGAATTTGTCAAACTCTGGAAATTGGTTTATAGCCGATTATTGCTTCATAAAAGTTGAAATAATCATGCAGATATATTTTGTAACGTATAAAGATGACACACTCCTGAGTGATATGTCGAATGATACTGAATAATTAACGCGAAAGAGCGACAATTTGTAAAATCAGTACTGATTTTCTTATTTACTGTATAAATCTATATGCCTACCTATTATGCTAGTCTCTTTGCTACGCAAACCCGTTCGAGAACTTAACACAAATGAGTCACAATATTGTGCGTGCCCCCCGTAATCCTATTGTTCTCCCCTTTGCCACTCATGTGCGGCAACACGCAATGGCCATCTTCCTCATTTGCGAGCAAACCCAAGTAGAAAACATGTTGCTTGCAAGGCAAGGGGAAGGAGGGAAGGTCATAGGCAGGTATATAGATTTATATAGTAAATAAGAAAATCAGTGCTGACTTTACAAATTTACTGCAATAAATCATATATACCTACCTATTATGCTAGACTAGCACCCATTCAAAAACCGGGTGGCATGTTTTAAGCTAAGAAGGGAACAGGATTACAAAGAAGACACAGCGGCCTTCAAGGTAGCTGACGCAAAAATTGCCTCACCTGCAGGGACATCCCTTAGGTAGCAAGAAATGAAGGAATTTGAAGGCAGCCTTCAAAATATCATTAAGCGTCACACCTTGAAACAGAGCCCAAGAGGTGCTGACACTACGAGTGTCATGAGCATGGGGCTTACTATCTGACAAAAGAGCCTCTGTGCCAGTGGCCCGAATTGCCTTGACAATCCATCTAGAAAAGAAATCAAGAGAAACAGGAGAAAAAGGCTCTCGAGTGATCAAGAACAACTGAGTCTTATCAATATACCATTTGAGAGCTCTAACAGGACACCAAACTTTGTCCTCACGCACTGACGAAAAGTCAGATAGCAGACAAAGAAAAATCTCAACAGGGCCAGAAGAAGCCGTCTAATTCTTGGCAATGAAAGAAGCTTTAGGAACCAATCTAACGTCTTTTCTCTCCAAACGAACATGGACAGGAGTAAGACAGAGGGCATGAAGGGTACTGCGCCTCTGACCAGAGGCAATGGCTACCAGGAAGAGCGTCTTTACCGTAAGATGGTGAAGCGAAGCTTCACCTAACGGTTCGAAAAGAGGCTTGGCTAGGGCTTCTAGGACCCGAGGCAAACTCCAAGACGGGACCAACTGAGAATGAGGGGGACGTTTCAGAAAGAAAGACCGAATCAATCCACTCAACAGCGGGGAATTAGAAATCCCCGAACCATCTGAAAACCCCGAATGAATGGCACCGATCGCAGACTGGTAGCCTTGGATAGTAGAGATGGACCTCCCTTTGTCAAACAGCGAGATTAGAAAATCCGCGATTGAACCAATGGGAGCCCTAGACGGGGTTTGATCCCGCGCTTTACACCATTGGAAAAAGACTGAAAGACGGGAATTATAAATTTCCCTAGTAGAGACTCTACGACTGGACATTAAAAAGTCAGCGGCCCTTTCAGAGAGACCCGACTGTCTTGGAGATTCCCAGACAGGGGCCAAGCAGTCAAACGAAGGGACGCCGGACTGTGGTGAAGAATCCCCGAGAGGGGTTGCAACACCAGATTCGCTCTTAGCGGAAGAAGGAATGGCTGAACCAAATCCTCCTGGGCCAAAAAGGAGCTATTACAAGCACCAGAGCCCGATCTTCCCTGATCTTCTGCAAGACTCGCGGGATCAGCTGGAAGGGAGGAAAGGCAAACCCTCAAAGATTCTCCCAACTGAGAGAGAAAGCATCCAGAGCCCAAGCCTCCCGCTCGCGAACACGGGAGCAGTACTTTGGAAGCTGGTGGTTCAGAGTTGACGCAAACAGGTCCACCTCCAGTGGGCCCAGGAAACTGCAAATGTGGGAAAAGACCTCTGGATGGAGCTTCCATTCTGATGGAAGACACCTGCCCGGGATAGAAAATCCGCAACGAGGTTTTCCTGACTGGGGATGAAAGAGGCAACGGGCATGATCGCCATGTGACGACACCACCTGCAGAGCTGTGCTGCTAAGGCATTCAGGGTGGCAGAACGAGTGCCTCCCTGCCGATTGATATAAGCCGCCACTGTGACATTGTCCATGAGGATCAGAACTGAACAATTGAGAAGTCGACTTCTGAAGTGAAGCAGGGTTTAGAAGACTGCCATGAACTCCAGGACACTGATATGGGGTAGAGTCCCGAGATGAGACCAATCCCACGAAACCGTGCTGCCGTTGCAATGTCCGCCCCCACCCCAGCCGAGAGGCGTCCGTCGAAATCGAGATCGATGGAAGGGGGGTACGGAAGGACTTGCCTCGCGCGAGAAACTCCACGTTCGTCCAACAGGAAAGAAGGGACTTGATTTCTACTGGTACTGGAATCCAGACCAAGAGAGAATCCTTGCATGGTTTGTAAAACCTGAGGAGATGCCTCTGAAAAGGTCTCATAAGGAGCCGGCAATCCTCTAGAACAGCGACTAGACTGGCTAGATAACCTAAGAACTGAAGCCACTGTCTGGCCCTGACCTTTCTGGCCAGAATGAGCTTGCGAGCCGCAGAAACAATAGTCAGAATCCTGTCTCGACTGGGCCAAGCTAATTGATTCCGAATGTCTAACACAGCCCCCAGAAAAACCGGGCTGCGAGTAGGAACCAACTCTGACTTTTCCCAATTTACTAGGAAACCCAAGTATTGATTAAGTTTGACAAGCAAATGAGCCTCGTCTAACAAACGATCGTGCGAGTCTGCTAAGAGGAGCCAGTCGTCCAGATAGCAAAATAGCTGAATGCCGCGGCCTCAGCGGGGCTGCCAAGACGGCTACAACCTGCGTAAATACCAGAGGGGCTGGGCGCAGCCCGAAGGAAAGAGCGCGAAAGCGAAAAGTCTCTGAGAGGAAGGAAAACCCCAGAAGATCGCGCGAAGCGCGATGAATTGGGATATGGAAATACGCATCTTTGAGATCTATCGAGATCGCATAGTAATTCCTCTTGATCGACGGGAGAATGGAGGAGTTTCCATCCGAAAATGCACTGAAGGAATGAATTTGTTTATTCTTTTCAAATTCAGTATCAAACGAAGTTTTCCCCGAGCGCTTGGGAATAACGAAAATCGGAGAAAGGGAAAGTGACGGTCGGTCTCTTACCCTTTCTATAGCCCTTTTATTCAACAGAGATTTGATCTCCATTGAGGCGTGACAACGAGCCAGGGCAGACATGGGAGGTGAACGAGATCTTACAGCCCCTCCGGGGAGCGAGGTGGATAGATCTATGAAGAATCCGTCTCGCACTACAGAGAGCACGAAAGCGTCCCCGGAGATGACCTCCCAAGCCGGGAGAAAAGAACGAAGTCGGCCACCTACCATGTCGGATTGAACAAGCGCTCGGGTAGACAATCAAAGACTAGGCTTTGCCTTGTGCGAAGCCGTCGCCTTGCCACGCAGGGAGCCACGAGTACCTCTGCCACGCCCCCCCTCTCCCACGAGAAGGAACTGGCAGAAACTCAGCAGGCAGGCCCCCAGAAACACGACTGTGTTGTCCCGAAGTGGGAGCAAACGGACCTCCGACGGGCAGGGGCCCGCGTCGGTTTAAAGGGAGCGCGGAACTGCTTCGTCATCTCAGTGACCTGCTTCCGCGCATCAATCTCCCTCTGAAAAACTGTAGCGAAATGACCGCCAAAAGAGCGAAGGACCTCGAGACGGGACATCCCATAGACGTGACACGATGTCAGACTCCATAACCCCGAGGGCAAAGAGGGCCAATACCCTGCGACGGTACGTAACCGAAGCAGCCGCACTGGAAAGTTGTGACCACTGCAAACTAAAAAGTGTGTGCAGCAGGTCATCAATAACCAGCTTATCACCATCAGTGACATTCAACTCCTCAGCCCTGGACAGGAGGTCAGAGAGAAAACCTTGAAAAGCAGCCAAGCGCATACAACGCTTATCCTCAGACTTAAAGGAAGAAGAAGTAAGCGGATTGGTCGCACGCAGACGCCGACCCACAGCTAAAATCTCAGGAGAGAGAAACTTACCCTTGAAAAAGCTGTCTTGATCTTGGGAACCAAAGGCAAAGGCCTTACCCTTAATCAAAATAAAAAATGCAGTCATATTCTACCTTGAAATCCTCCGCGAGAGAAATACCCTCGGAGGAATCTTGCTGCTTGAACCAACGCGAAGTCGAACCCTGTGCGCGGGCTGACTGAAATTCAGGGAGAAATTTGGACAACAAAGCAATCGCCTCTACCCCACAAAGGGAGAGCGATTGAGGCTCTGCCTACTCCAACAATGTCGATTAAGAAACCGAAGCTTCAGAAGCCACATCCAAATCTGGTTCCGCTTGAATTGATTCGGACAACGGTCCACACACAAAAGCCGAAACAGGCGGACACTCCCATGGACCATTATAAGTCTCCTCACCCGGCAGAGCCCTGAGGGCTGCGGGTATAGGAGGCGCGAGAGATCCCGTCTCAGACAATGAGGAATCAAGCACAAAAGGCTGATAAGTCTCAATGTCAGACCCCAGAAGAGGGACAGAAGCAGGGGTTGTGGTATCTGGTAAGAGGGACCAACCCTGTCGTAGGACAAAAACCCGCATCATGCTGAGCATCTCAGATTGAGAGGGGTCAGACAGGTGAGACGGGCAAGAGACAGGCAAAGCCTTGCTTCTTTTAGGCCCTTTCTTAGGCTTCTTTTTAGCTGGCTCAACAGGAGCCGAAGCCGTGACCCGCTTCTTAGGGCGTCTGACAGATTTCGGGCTTCGGAACAGCTTCGGAAACACGAACCAAACCCACCACAGAGGGATGCCCGCCTCCCTCTAGGGGAGAAGTGCGCTGAGGGTATGTACCCAAAGTCGCGCACAAATTACCCATGCTGGCTGAGCAAGAAGATGGTACAGCCATGGGCCAGGCGCTTGAGGCGCCCAGTGCGAGGACAGACTGGGACGAGGTCCCAGTATTCGCCCACCGACTACTAATAGTATCTGAACTCGCTATTGTTCGGCCCGTGGGCGGCAATAGGAGAGCACTAGTGGTCGCGCACTCAGGTTACCGCACCTGTTGCTCCGTAGAGCGCCCGTAATTGTTGGCTCAAGTCTTCCCATCAGCTGTCAAAAGCTACAGCCCGGGTAGTACTCGCTCCCCCACTTGGCATTGGCTGGGGGGTAGGGTTTGAGAAACCAGACCAACATGGGCGGTGTGCCTGTGAGCTGCCCTGCAGTAGTGGCATGAGTGCAGTTGACGTCCCAAGCTCAACTAACGCCACCCGCCCTGAAGCCGCATGCTCCGAGGCTGGCAAACCCTGCGGGGAAACACCACTGGGCAACTTACCTGCAGCCCTCTCCCCTCCCCCATGTACGAAAGTACTAGGGAGAGTTCTGGAAGGCCCAGTCGTCTTACTAGACGACTCCTCAGAAGAAGCAGGTCTCCGCGACCTAGCAGCTTCTTCTTCCGAACTCATAATGCTGCAATAAACAGACAATAAAGTATACAAAAATATGAAATACTTTAAAAGAGTGCAGGTAATATTAAATCCTAAAATTTGGGGATACGCACAAATTTCCACAGACAAAAACCGTATAAACAAACACTGAACCGAAAACGGATCGGGTCAAACGGAAACACCAGCAAGACACACAGATATAACTATGTGGGGCTTGCCGTGAAAAGGAAGATAACTGCCTGGAAAGGAATCAAAAATATCGCTTGCAATCGGCAAGAGTGACATAAAAACACATGAGTACTATAATCTTAGACGAAAATAAGTACAGAAAAGTGCTTTTAAGATGCGAAAAAGCGCGCTGAAAAGATACGAAAAGACCTGATTTCAGGAGCGCCGTGACTCGACATCCTAACTCGACGGGGGCGAGCAAGAAAAAAGATGGCCGTTGCGTGTTGCCGCGCATGAGTGGCGAAGGGGTGAACAGGATTACGGGGGGGTGCGCACAATATTGTGACTCATGTGTGTTAAGTTCTCGAACGGGTTCTCGAACGGGTTTGCGTAGTCAAGAGACTCGCATAATAGGTAGGTATATATGATTTATTGCAATAAAATTGCAGGAAAACAAACGTGTGGTAAACAAACAAGAGTAAACTGGCTGCGAGCGTACCTGGCTGTACATCTGCCAAGGGTGTGACGTCACGATTCAGACTTCGCTACAACCGTTGTTGGGCTTGGTTTGGGGTCTGAGAAGGGTCTATCAAAATTACATTTTACCCTTTCCAGGATATTTATATGACTTTCCAGCACATCATTTGTGTTTTTCAAGTTTCTTAGGGTGACCACTTTAGAAGTTCTTAAACTGACACCCTCACTTCCTCCAAACAATTCTACTGTTCTTGTCCCTTCTTACAGTTGTACCTATATCAGTACAGAAATTTGAATGAATTTTTTTTTTCTATGTACCTAACAAACAGGATGATCATATTTTCAGGAGTAACTGCACTGAAATATTCTGTCATGTTTATCTGTAAGAATAAAATAAGAGAAAATACATTAATCAAACAATTAAGCTTTGGGGGAAAAATGGGCATATATTCCGATTTTTACTTGTTCTTATTTCCTTCAGCATGGAAGTTTTACGAAATTACACATCTTCTAAAATACAAGATATGATTCTCACAGTGGCAACGATTTTCCAAGATATAATATCACTTCAGAAAACTGGGCAGCATCTCACAAAACCACGACAATATACTGGCATCCTATCTTTAAAAAAAAAATGTGTCAACAGAGTTAACCTTTTAACAAATTAGCATTTCAATAGAATTTTAGCAAACTAGTAGAGTTTTATGAGATACTGCCCTGGCTCAGGCATACATGTACATCGTTTCACAAGTGCTTTTTAAAATATTTTCCTGTAATTAAATATCCCATTTACTAAGTGTTACATGAAATAGTTGATAAACCTGATAAACCGAGTTGGAAGATGCATTCCTAAATTTTAGATTTAGTCCAGAAAATTCCTCTGGCGAAATTATTCTCCAAGAAACTGGAAGTGACTTACATTTTCAGGAATACTGGGCAAGATTCTGGTGTCATCTGGGCAAGTGTGAAGCATTTCCTACAAATAACAAAGGCATAAAAATAAATTGGAAATTTATCTCATGAGTTTCAATAGTCCCCTATCCTCTAATATGATTGTGATTTCTTCCCAAGAATTTCACACATATAGCAGTGGACAGGAATTTAATTTCACTGCTTCCTTCTCTTTTTTTCTATTCTATTTCTTCACAGCATTTTCTTCCCTCTTTTTATTTTTCCTTTTTCATTTTTTCTTATTACTCTTCCCTGTTTTTCTGTTTCATTTGTTTAAAGACTTGTTTTAATACTTCCAGTACATTTTTCATGATTTTACCTTAACCCTCTGGAGACAGGCTTCTACAAAATCTGAGCGAGGGGTTCAGTCTGTAACGGAGGGCTTCTACTGAAGCCAAAATTTATGCCTAATAAGTTGACAAAGTTTTCCAGCTTACTATCGGCCCTTATGTGCTAAAATTCTTATGTAGATATATTTTATTTTTATAATACCTGTTTTAAAAAAAAAATTACGTAGAAAAAAAAAAATCGAGAAAAAGGAATATTATTTCAAACTTTGCCCCAAATTCTTGTTGGGATCGCATAAGGCCAAATAAATCCTGTATACTTAAAGATGAACGCGTACGCGTCTGCTCCGATCAAGTGATTTCATCGCGTTCATCCAGCAACGAAGAGTATGCATTTTTTATCTTGACAACATTATACAGACTGCAGGCTTGACTTCGCTCCTTTTTATCCAAGTTCATTGTAATGAGTCTATAAATAACTCATGGCAATCCCGTTCTTCTGTTTGTTACAACTAGAACTAAGTAGAACTTATCAGCGATGCAGAGGAGGGACAAAGACCCACCCCCTCCCTCAAAAAAAAAGATGGCGTAGAGATGGCGTAGAGAGGCCACCAGTGGCCCGACTATTGTCAACACTAGGAGCAGCATCACCAAAACAATGTGTGCAGATTAGAGTATAATGCATCTCTATAGAAAATTCTAAAGAAATCTGTCACTAAAATATGACATTTGACCCTATAAAAAGTGGAACACTGGGGGCAGCATCAGCAAACACTATTAGGGAGACCATCCAAATTCATCGACCATTCCAGAATGCCGCCAGAATGGTCCCCCAAAAATCCATTGTCTTGCTCATCCCCATTCTGGCTGTGTTTAGAATGCGGTACTTAACTCCGCGCTATGGAGGATTACATCCGGAATGGGGTCAGAATGGTGTCAGAATGGTGTCAGAATTGGTATGTTCCGGAATGCTCCGAGAATGCGCCACTCAAACCAGAACACGCTATTGTTCACAGTACAGCAAGGAAGAGCTATTCAGCCAGCCGGTGCGGCCGATCGCTGATCTGTCTTTCTCATGCCGCGCGCGCCGCGATATCGATCGATGCCTCTTTGAAGTGATCGCGGACATACTTCGGAAAGCAAATGAAAAACACTCGAACCCGTCTAATATTATTTTGGGGACAAATAACATGATTCTGAAAACAAATCAGTGACGTATCATATCTTAAACGACTTACAAAACTTGCACAACGTGTTATTACTTTTGATTATTGTGTGTCGATGTAAATGTGTGTGTTTGTGAATTTCATCAACGATGTTTGAAAATGGTTACAGTCATGATGATAGGTGGCCCCGGAACTGGAATACTATACGCATTCGGGCTGCTGCCACGTGATTCCAGTGATGCAGAAAAAATGATGAAATTATGGAAACATAAAATTATGTCCGTGAAATAAGCTTGTCAATGCTTGAGAGGGGTGATTACGTATTTTTTTGGTTCCTTTCTCTTTCAATGGAATTTGATATTGTGATATTATTTCTCCGAAATTCAATGGCCATATTAATAAGTTATTAACCCAAATGTCAAGCATAATATTTTTTCTTTTTTAATTTTTTGTAAGATTCATTTGATATCATAATTATAAAATTTCACTCATTATCATCTTTATATTATAGCTCTAGCAACCGGGAAAGAGGGGAAGTGAAGGGAAAGTCAAAACAAAAATCAAACACCCACCCCGCTTTCTGTGACTTCTTACATTCGCATTAAATTTTCAGAGGACCCCCTCCCCCCCCCCAAAAAAAAAAAAGGATGCAAGTGCCCCTCAACTCAGTGACTAGGCTACAGAGATCGTCTTCGTATTTATCTTTTTGGGGGGATGGGAGGGTGGGAGGGGAGATATGCTGCTGAAATTCTTTCTACATTAGCATGAATAGCATATAGTTCGAATTATCGCTCAAGAGAGACGAGAGGGAGGATTACAATTGAGTGAAAAAAGGTGACATTTTATTGATTCTATACATTTCTGAGGAAGAGCTGATCTGCAGAAGGTCTGTTTAGGTAAGTGATACTTTGATTGAAAAAAATAGTCACTACGATACATTGTCATTTGCCCATGTAAATTGTGAGACGCACGGAATAATAGTGGTTTCACTCACGACGCTGGAACTTGGAGATATTTGATTGGTTGAATAAAAGGAGGTCGATCACCAAATAAGGCTAGTTTATGAATCATGCATGGCATACCCTCCTCTCACATTCGATATTTAAAGGTCCCCTTTTATGGAATTACAAAGGAACTTCATTTAATAGACTTTTCTACTGTGAATCCAGATCTGTCAACCATATTACCTGAATTCCATTCATTAATCTGTAAACTTGAAAGTAAAAAATAAACTGGGAACGCCCCTAAAAATTTTTGAAAATCGGTCCAGCGATCGATGACGTCATGTGACGTCATTCACAGAACGCTTGACTCACACAAGCTGGATCAGTATCGACGTGTGTGTGTTATAAGCTAATGAACTTCGTGCAGATCCCTTCGACTTCGTGCCATTTCAGCCCTTCATTTTAGCTTTTCTACAACAACAACAACAACAACAACGATGGCATCTTCTTCAGACAGCGAGGACACTTATTCAGGATCAGATATATCTGATTTGGAGCATCAAGTCCCAGAAGAAATTGAAGAGGAATTAGGGGCCCAGCCGTATATGTTTGAGCCAGACATGTCGGACTCTGGGCAAGATTCTGATGATGACAGAGACGTCCCTGATTTTAATAACGGAGAGGATATCGACGGGAGACTTGGGAATAACAACTGGTAATTCATTTTTGATAATAAATTACTGATTAAAGTTTAATTCACGCATATCCAATATGAATCTTGTTTACGCTTGCAAATTGCCAGAGAGGGTGAGCTGATACTTCGCTGATCGAGGCAGTGAGCTCGATGTGCGCAGGGCTAGTAAAGTAGTAGGGGTACCGGTACACGCCGCGCCCACCGTTTGGTCGTTCGCCTGGCTGACCCTGCCTGGGCTTTTACTGGTGCATGGGGTGAAAGCGTTTGATTCTAGTATTAAATTCTAACATTGATATGCAGAAAACTCTTAGCTCTCCTGTTATCTTGCTTGTTTTCTTTGTGCTGCTACACTAAGTGTAGGTACCGTTATAGTTGACAATAGATATGATGTTCTTCTTCTTCTCCACCCAGGGTTTCATCCAGTGTGTCTGGAGCAGTATGTGATGGAAACTGATACTATCTGTATCGGCAGCAGTATGGCGGACAGGCAAGGCAGGATGCAACTGAAAATCAGTGAGTACCATATTTTTTGTTTTAATCCTTACTGCAGTATTCCTGTATTATATAAAGCAGTTTGGATGCAATATGCCAATTTGGCTCCTTATGAAATTTATATTACGATATTCTATAAAATAATGTTTTAGCCTTTATGTAAATAGAGGAAGATTATTCTATTTGCAGTGTACATGTATTTTCTTGTCCTATGTGCAGATTAACGTTTGTTTCCTCAATCCCCATCACAACATTTTACACTGCGATGTTGACAACTAAGTTATTAGCTAATCTTTTATTGTTTATTTGTGAAGTTCAAAGTAAAAGTTACCTCACTATCACCTACATCATAGACTACACTGTGCATTTTTTGAAGTTGTCTAATCATAGTTTCCTTTGTACTCTTTAAAAAAAAATCTTTTATAGGAAAGCCAGGCATGTGGCCTATAGGCAGCTTGTAAGATGGTGTTGGAGTTTCCTAGGCAGGGCAGGACGTGTTCCTCTCCCATCTTGTGCCGTGACAAGAATCCGTGCAGCATTTCCATCAGAACCATTGGCGGATCCAGGGGGCACAGCCGGCCCGGTCCCCCCCCCCCTTTTGGAAGAGAAGTACGATTTTTTTTTTGCTCGTCAGGGAATTATGGAGGGAAACTGGACCCCAATAACCCCTTACTGAGCGATTTATGAAGGTTTGGCGAAATTTGTTTTCCTGGCCATGTTGGAATGTTGACCTTTGCATGAACCTCTTAGGAAGAGTGTAACATTGTAATGAGTCTATAAATAGATCATGGGAATCCCCTTCCTTTGTTTGTTACAACAAGAACTATGTAGAACTTACCAGAGAGTTCCAAACTTTCATGAGTATTGTGGTGGAGTGTGGAAGGTTCTAGTTGGGGATTGAGATTGTATATAACCTGTGGAGATCATCTTGGAGATCATCTTGGACCTCATCTTGGACTTCATCTTGGACATCATCCTTGACATATTTGATGTCGTGTTCGACATCATCCTTGACATATTTGACATGTTCGACATCGTCATTGACATTATCTTGGACATCGTCATCGACATCATTATCGACATCAATGACTTCCTGAATTATCTTGGACATTCTTCGGCTGTATCTTCGTTTGCCAGTTGGACAACATACCATTTGGATTGAATATTCAGAATTTATATTTGTGGATTAGCAGTCAACTTACTCTACACTTCAAGAACATTCTGGACTAATAGGAATTTCCCAGCTGAGAAATTGTAAGTCTTTGCCAGTTTAAATACATGTAGTGTATTTGAAACTAGAATTTGTAATTCTGTTATATCGTGTCATACCTGATGTTAGTAAATATTTAAATTAAACCATAAATCATCTAAAGTTAATATCTTTTGTTTGATTCTTATCTTTTGTAGATTTTGGATCTTAACAGTATTACTGTTCTAAGATAGATTTTCAAAGATAATTTTTTTAATTGGAAATATTCCCTGCATTACCTCTTTAGGGTATTTTCTTTTCAAAGTTAACTGTATGTATGTATATTTTTTCAACCTTTGCAAAAAAATCAAAAGGGAGGACAGCTCTGTGGAACTTTAATTTTAGCTATGTAACCATTATTCTCATATTTCTTTTTTTACTGGGGCTTGGATATGACATGCACAAATCTCAACATTATGCAAAGGTGATAGTAGAACTGAACATTTTAAAAATATTTATGTATCAGAACTGTTGTTCCATCAGTGTAAACATTTACACAAAGTTGCATTATTTGAAAGAAAAAATTATTCAGTACTAATGACGGGCAAACATGATATTTCATTTACTCGGGTCATTCATGTGATCATCATTATTGTTGCTTCACATATTTCTTTTCAAATTGACATTATTTTTTCTACAGATTTTTTTCTTCTTTCATTTAATCGATTGTTGTATTTATTATTATGTACTTATATATGTTGGTCTAGTTGTTAACTTGATAACGCTTAGATAGCATATACATTTATCAGGTACATAACTGTTTATAAGAAATGTTAAAAATGCTAGTACGTCATTGCTATCTTTTCATGATATTTAATTGCTATACATGGATATCAGTTTCCCTGAAAGTTGGGTTTATTACATGAAGGTGTGCTACACTGTGACAATGTGGTAAAAATTTTATTGCTGTTTTTGGTTCAAGTATCAGAGGAAAAGAGGAGTCTAGGAGGCTTATTTTGAATATTCATTTTCACTGTCAGAAATAAAATTGGAATTGGGTAACTGAGTTCACAAACGCAAAACAATCCATCTGCAGGTGGTCTGAGTTTCGTCACATCTAAGTATTTGCCCAGAGCATTTTTTTGTAATTGATGTTGTAAAGATGCATGTATCTCAGTTAGGAATGATAACTCTATTGTTAATGGCATATGAAGTCTGTTATTTTTTATGGCATTTGTTGTTTAATTTGTTAATGAAACACACTTTGGAAGCTAATCAGTTTTGTTTGTTTTGTCTTATTTTTTTTTTTGGAGGGGGGGGTGGGCATTCTCCATTATGGAATTTTTGATGTTCAATTGTGAGACAACCATTTCCTGGATACAACATCTAGATCTACATTTCTCCAGAAGTAATAATATATTTCAAATCAATTGAATATTTTTGTCTTCTCTGGAAGAGCTCAAACACATTTACTATGCAAGGCTTGTCGTGAATGAAACTAACAATTGAAAAGAAAGGTGTGAGTGCGTGAATGGGATCAAAACCAACAATTGGCAGAATGGAAAAAGAAAAAAAAGAGAGATAAAAAGTTGAGAGGAGATGTGTGTAATTGGAGAATATTGGGCAAAAAGAAGGAGAAAGGGAGGCAGAAAGCACAAGAGAAGAAATAGTGAAAAAGAGAGGGAATCACTGGGGGAAAAAGGAAGAGATAAAAAAGTTGAGGGAAGATGTGTGAAAGTGGAGAATTTGGGCATAAAGAGGGGGAAATGGAGGGAAAGCACAAGGGAAGAAATAGAGAGAGAGGGAATCACTGGGGAGAAAAAGGAGAGATAAAAGTTGAGGGAAGATGTGTGTAATTGGAGAATATTGGGCAAAATAAAGGAGAAAGGGAGGGAAAGCACAAAAGAAGAAATGGTGAAAGAGAGAGAGGGAATCATTGGAAAATAAATTTTCTGTCAAATGAACTACATGTATAAGGTAGAGAAGTAGGAATCAACCTGTAACTGTAGTGATGTATACCCCTTTTTCCTGGGGGGGGGGGGGGGGGGGGGGGGGTGTCGGTTGAAATTTGCCCGTTACATTTTCACTACATTCAGGGTGGTAACAAAAATAAATATTAAATATACGGTGGAAACTTAGTATAACGAGGTCCTTGGGACTATTAAAATTACCTGGTTAAATCCAGAATCTCGTTATATCAGTTATAAAAAAAAAAGAATAAAAAGAGTTCAGACCAAAATATTACCTTGTTATATCAGGAATATTACCTTGTTATATCAGGAATATTGTTGTATCAGACGTCTTTATACCGAGTTTCCACTCTACCATGATAAACATTTTTATCACACCCTCTTTATGGAGAAAGATCTTTTTTTCATCAAGAACAAAAAAGAAATCATTTTTAATAGCAAAGACCAATTGAGAGCGGTGCTTGTGAGGTAAAGCTCAGAGTCGCCAAATTTCATATTATTGATACATGTATGATCAAACTTGTTTCAGGTACAGCCTCTTCTTGATGCCATACGCCGCATGCAGCCCCGTGCTATCGACGAAGTCCTCCGCACAAAAGTGCTCGGAGCACACAACACTGCGGTCACTCGGCCCCTTCCAATGGGCGCGAGTTAATTTTACTTTTGCGGTCCATTTCCTTCTTATATTTGGGTCTTTAGGGAATAAATGGAGACTGACACCCTCCTTTGTGGTGTTGCTGCAACCTGCAACAACGCAGCGTTGCGGCATACTTCGCTTTGGAGGTGATTTACGAGGTGGTACAGCAAGTTAGTTTGCACATGTGATACATATGCAATATTGTAAACAAGCATCGGCAATGTCGGTTTGTGACGTCACACGTCAATCATGCTCGCAGAACGAGAATTCGGGGTTTAAAAGGGGGCGGAGCTTAGCAGACTGTTTTGGACATGAGTACCTGGGGGAAATATTATTTTAAAAATATTTTGATACGTATTTATTGGAAACGGATGTCATTTTTCAATTTAGATGAGTATCATGTACAAAATACCAAGAATTATAATTTCATAGAAGGGGACCTTTAAAACATATATGAATAATGAAGAGTTCACCAGCGATGATACTCGCTTGGGCTAACGCCCTCGCCCATTGTCCGTACCGTCTCCATAGTTTATGTAACGCGATTAGTATACTTGCCAGAAAGCCCAGCGCATATCGCATAGGCTAGGCTAGCATGAAAAACAAAAATCACAGCAGGGAGGTGTTTCATAAAGCTGTTCGTAAAGCTGTTGACTTTACGAACAACTGGAACATGTTCTTGGGTGCTATACTAATCAGATTCTCAATCATTTAGCACAAGAACTGATCACCAGTCGTTCGTAAAGTCTTGCGTAACCTACGAACAGCTTTATGAAACACCCCCCAGGTCATAGGTCATAAATCATTAACTGGGTCAATGACATTGAGAGACTCTTGGGAGCCATTGTCTGGCAGGTTGTTGATATCACTGCGGTTATTTATAAATAGTATACGTGCGCGCGCGGGTAGATCAAACAAGCCTTTCTCCCGGAATAATTTGTAAAAAGTAAAGAGAGAGAGGGGGGGGGTTACATAAAGTCCGTGTTGTATTGACGGATTGATGGAGCTAGAAAAGGGGTAAAATGAAAGAGGGGATCATGCAAAAGCAAGGAGAGAAATATCGTTAAAATGAGTTAATTCATTTACTTTTTGGAAATTTGTTGATAGCCGATGCCTCTTGCAATTTTAAAGTTCTAAAAACTCTATTGTGTTTCCTTGTGTTATTCTTTGTTTTTATCAAGAATAATCACCCTTTTCTTATGGCTGTTTTTATTCTGTCAGCTTTTCATTCACCTTTTCATTCACCTTTTCCGATGTTTCTCTTTAATTTGTCATTTTCTTCTCTTTCTATCTGTCACGTTGACAACATTCCATTTTATTTCTCTCCTCTCCCCGTTTCTATTCCGCTCTCACAGTGTTTGCCCTCTTATCTTACGCTCTGTTTTTTCCCCATCCTGTCTCGATCCTAATTGTACCGCTCAAGCGGTGTGCTAAAAATATAAAAGATTCGGAAACAGTATGAACCTTCGGAAGAATTAACTCTATTTCATATTTTGGACTATGAACCACTTTTTTTTTTCCAAATATGAACCATCAGAAAAACCAGTTGCATATATCATAGGCCTATATGATGAAAAATATCTTGGCAAAAAGAAATGAATATTGTGACCATGGTGAATGGTAAAGGAATAAATCCCGTTGGTTACTTTTATCCTTTTCATTTTTTCGTTATTTTATCTGGTGATCTCCTCTTTCACCTCGCGATCGCCGCTCTATTCTGGCGTCCTTCGCTTAATTGTTTTATTATAAATAGACGGGTTGTCACCATAAATAAAGTATAAACATGAAAAAAGGTTATATACAAACAACTTCACTGATTCTCATCATTGAAGTTATTTAAGGGAAACAAAATATATACATATGTTAAACTTCTGCAATAATTCTTGCGATCCATACAGTTCCTTAAAAAATCATTGCCAACTTAATATCGGAAGAAATATAAAGCGCAATCGCGAGGGTGTGACGTTTTCGCGGAGTAGAAAGAATCCGTCTCTGATTGGTCAATCCGCATCGCCAATTCCCTTATTTATACTTGGTAATCTTGTGCTAAAATAGCCAATACTTGAGGCTCAAAAAGCATTTTATATATATGATAAGTCATCAAATATTTTTTTGTGGTGGTGTATAATTTCAGAGGTCAAAATAAAGAAAATTTATCCCAACATAACTTCTAGTTTTAAATTGGTAACGGGCAGTTTCACCTGTGCAACATTGCACATAGTCTCGATTTACAAACTTTACGTGGTGTTCACTACACATATGTACAAAGATCCATGTACATATGTATATCGCGATTTCATGCATGTACGTACCGGTACCGTACCTGTAAACAACGCTGGTTAGATTCGATTACTGACAGCTGGCTGTGCACAGTAATTTCAGTCTTCACATCGTTCTATTTCTAGTTTTCATACGGTTTTCAAAATTGTGATTTACTCAGGATCATAAAGTAAACTCAATCATGGATGGTTTGAAAGGACTGACGGCATATGCTTACGAGTCTGTCTTTTCTGAGCAGGAACTGCGTCGCATGCGTGAAGCTCCAGCAGCAGCCGAGGAGAGCGATGGAGACGGAACCGACAGCGGTGACGATGGGCCAGCTCCCCCGAACCCGCCGGACCGCATGAACAATCGAGATTGGTGCACCTGTGGTAATTGTGAGCCTCTCGACTCACCGATTCAGTGTGTCTGTTGTAATGAAGTTGGGAACTGTGGACAGTTCATAAACGACGACGTGAATTGTGTCATAGACCATGCAGATTTTCAGCCAGTATGCATGCATCGAGCAGTTTTGAGGACAGCCTTAGTCGCCCGTTTGGATTGTCGAGGGCGTGCCAGAAGACGACTGCCACAGATACTTGAGAATGTGTAAGGTCGATTACTACAGTAACTACATGTACTAGATCTAGTACTAATAATATTTAATATTTGGCACTCTCTTGACATTGGGGTAGTGCTGGTCGATATTTGATTTGAACATAAGGCGATTATCGTCACCTAAATCGCCGATAACATGATATATCGTCTAGTCGGAAACTGGCTCTCTGGTTACTAAAATTAGATCTAGATCTAGTTTTAGGGCTGAGACTGGCGCATGCCTGTTTTGTTGATTTCAGAAAGTGGTCAAAAGAACCGCTAGTGAAATGGATACCATTTATAGTGCATATTTGGTTAATAAATCATGACATATTTGTCAATATCGACGATATTTTCGTCATATCGTGTCATACGCGATATATGGAAATATTCATGAGATTAAAATCGTGAATTTAATATGTTTTTCATATTGCATATTTTCGATAATATCGAAATATCGACCAGCACTACATTGGGGTCTTTCTTTGCAATATAAGATCTATTGAGACAATGTTAGTAATACATATACATAATTAAATCACAGTGCCACTTAAATTCACACAGGGCAAAATCTAGACCAATAAATGTGCCTTCTGAAGAAAGAAATATAAAGCCCATTTGGTGTGCAAAACTGATTATCATTTGTTAAATATTATCAATCATATCGTGCATTTTCCTTGTATTGATCATTCTCATCAGTGAATTTATTTAAGGGCAACAAAAATATACATCGGCCGTCATTTATTTCATCTGTCTATACTGTAGTAATATTAATAATATTATTTCTTTGGGCAATCGTCCAAATCTGTAACATCTAGCGAGTGTAATTTAATTTCATCTGACGATCATTACTTTATTTCATATGATGACCTTCAATTTCTTTCACCATTAAACTTCCCCATAATTCTTGCGACCCATACATGTCATTAAAAACAAAAATCAGCTATTTGTTGCGTCCTAATATCGGAAGAAATAATGCACATTTTTTTCACCCGGCGATCATCACTTCGTTCAATCTGGAAATCATATTCTTTTTTCATCTAACGGTCGATGTTGTATCTAATCTGGCGACTGTCGCATTATACAGTATTCATAAATAAAACGAATTCACTATAGTATATGGCATCAACATGAATCTTCAAAAATAATTCTTCCGATCCTTACAGTCAAAGAAAGGGAAATACTTTGAAACGAGATTATACATGTATCATGCCGGCATGATCGATATCAGAATAAATGAAGCACCTTCGTTCACGCTGCGCATCCTTAGCTGTCCCGTTGATGATTTTTAATCACCGCATTCTGAGACCATTCCAGAATGACCCCATGCCATGTCGACAACAAAGGGACATTTCCAGAATGGTCTCGGAATGCTTCCAGAATGCTTTCAGAATGCCCCTTTGTTCGGCAAACAAAAGGGCCCGATCGGCCGGAAATTTGAGAACGCGACTAGAATGGGGATATTCCCGACCCATTCTGGAATGCTTGATGACCCCATTCCGGATACATTCTGGAATGGTCGATGAATTTGGATGGTCTCCCTAAAGATGTGTAGATTTCACTAAGACACACCTCCAAATAAAATTTGAAAGAAATCTGTTAAGAAATGTGGAAGTTAGAGTACACAAAAGACATATGACCTTTGACCTATAAAGGACGGAACAATGAAGGCAGCATCACCAAAAACTATAGGTTGTAGACTTTACCAAGATACACTTCCATACATAATTTGAATGAAATCTGTCACAAAATGATAAAATCAGCACTGATTTTCTTATGTATTAGATATATCTATATATACAGTTGTCCTCAAGATGTGCAGATTATACCAAGATACATCTCCTTACAAAATTTGAAAGAAATCCATCAAGAAATGTGGCCTACAGAGTGCACTCACGCCATCCTCCAAAGTATGACCTTTGACCCTATAAAAGTTGGGACACTGGTGGCAGCATCACCAAAAACTATAGGTGTGTAGACTTTACCAAGATACACTTCCATACAAAATTTGAAGGAAATCTGTCAAGAAATTGTAAAATCAGCACTGATTTTCTTATTAGATATATCTATATATACAGTTGTCCTCAAAATTATTCATACCCCTTTGAAAATTGGAGATTTTTGGATTTTTCGCAAAAATGAAAGAGGATCTGGATTTACTTGCACATCACTTGAATGCATTTAGTTATCATCTAAAAATGAATGCTGTTTCTGGTTTCAACTCATTTGCATAACAATAGAAAAAGTGAGTTATCCAAATTTTGTGATGTTCAAAATTATTCATACCCTTGGTGATTTATTGCCTTTGTCGATCAATGTGAATCAAATCCTATGTGATTAAACCTTGTAACCTTTCAGTAAACTGTCACAATGCTTATAGAGGTCTCTACTGAGATAGCAGGCCAATACCTGGTATCCAATGGCTTAATTTCCTTAAGGATGTTGTCCAGAGATGCCTTCACCTGGTCTTCAAGGCATTCCTTGGATTTAAAGGAGATTTAACATATACAAGGGGTGTAGTTATTGATTTTGTGGTTACGGGACTATGATATTAATATTTTCGTTCAGTTTTTCATTAACGTTAATGAAAATTTTGCGCTTACGAGGAAGTAAAACACTCTTCCTGAAGAGACCTTCCCTAGAGTCCTTCCCTGTTGCACTGTCTTAGATGGTTCCATTCTCAATTAAAGTGCTCAGGAAGGCCATGTTTAAGTCACTTCATGACCCTGATGCCAGGTCACCATTGATTACATTATGTATCCTGTAAGCACCTTACACATCCCAAATTGACTTTTTATTGTGCCAATTTTCATATTTTTGATACTATCCGTGGTATGGTGGGTACAAGCCTTGATATCACTGGGCACTGAATTTATACCACTTTCCCTCAATGGTACCAGCTTCAGAGCACAAAATGCTACAAATTAGATGGCACACAGGAAAATAAAGAGTATTTAAGCTTCACCAGAGTACCCACTTGTGAAGGATCTTATGGCAGGTGTCCAGATCCAAGTGTGTCAGATTGTGTAACTGAACAAACTGATTAAAATGGCACTAAATAACATTCAGACATCTACCATGGCCTTCCTAAACATTCTTAATGAGAATGGAGCAAAATTAAGAAGGCAAACTCCTCTCCGACAGTGCAACAGGGAAGGGCTCTGGGGAAGGTCTCTGCAGGAAGAGTGTTTTCTTCATCTTCAGAGTAAAATTTTTCATTAAAATAAGCAGAAAACTAAATGAAAATATTAATATCATAGTCCCGTAACCAATAAGTAAATAACTACACCCCTTGTATACATTAAATCTCCTTTAAATCCAAGAAATGCCTTGAAGACAAGGTGAAGGCATTTCTGGACAACATCCTCAAGGAAATTTAGCCATTAGGTACCAGGTATTGGCCTGCTATCTCAGAAGAGACCTCCAGAAGCCTTGGGACAGTGTACTGAAAATTACAAGCTTTAATCACAAAGGTTTTGATTCATAATGAACAGCAGAGTCAATGAATCACCAAGGGTATGAATAATTTTGAACATCAAATTTGGATAACTCACTTGTTCTATTGTTATGCAAATGAGGTGAAGCCAAAAACGGCATTCATTTGTAGATAACTAAATGTATTCAAGTGATGTGCAAGTAAATCCAGTTCCCCTTTCATTTTGTGCGAAAAATGCACAATTCTCTCATTTTCCAAGGGGTATGAATAATTTTGAGGACAACTGTACCTACCTATTCTGCTAGTCTCTTGACTACAATATTGTGCGCCCCCCCCCCTGTAACCCATTGTTATCCCCTTCGATGGCAACGGCCATCTTCATCTTTTGCGAGCAACCTCAAGAGTAAAACATGTTGCTTGCAAGGTGAGGGGTAGGAGGGAGGTTCATAGGTATATAGATTTATCTAGTAAATAAGAAAATCAGTGCTGATTTTACAAATTTACTGTTATAAATCATATATACCTACCTATTCTGCTAGACAAACACCCATTCAAAAACGGGTGGCATGTTTAAAGTGAGGAAGGAAACAGGATAACAGATAAAACACTGCCACCTTCAAGGTGGCTGATGCATATAATTCCTCTAATGCAGGGACATCCTTAAGGTAGCATGAAATGAAGGAATTGGGTGAACGCCAAAAGGCAGCCCTCAAAATTATCATCCAGCGTCACACGTTGAAAAAGGGCTCAGGAAGTGCTAACATGAGCATGGGGCTAATTATCTGATAAGAGAGCCCTCTGGGCTGGCGGCCCGAATACCTTCAATACCTTCAAAATGGAATCAAGAGAAGCTGGAGAAAAAGGCTCTCGAGTGATCAGAAAAAGCTGATCATCTTTGCGACAGGCCTTAGGGCACCAAACCTTGTCCTCGAGTACTGACGAAATGTCAGATGGTGGACAAAAAAAAACTTCAACAGGACCAGAAGAAGCCATCTGGTTCTTGGCGAAAAATGCAGAACATTTGATAATGCGATTTTATGTGCTTTCCCCAGTAGTTTTCGGAAGTGTGAAAATATATTTTTTCCCTATTTTTTCCCTATTTTATTCCTATTTAAACGAAAATAGGCCTATTTTTTTCCTATTTTCTTTGGAAAATATGAAAAAATTAGATCTATTTTTTGGCTATTTTTTATTTTTTCCCTATTTAATTCCTATTCTAAGGAAAATAGGCCTATTTTTATTGTATTTCCCTCAGAAGTAGGAAGAAAATAGAAGTAATTTTAGGCTATTTTTTTTATTTTTCACCTATTTTCTTCCTATTCTAAGGAAAATAGGCCTATTTTTATTGTATTTCCCTCGGAAATAGGAAGAAAATAGAAGTAATTTTAGGCTATTTTTTTATTTTTCACCTATTTTCTTCCTATTTCAGGAAAATAGGCCTATTTTTATTGTATTTCCCTCGGAAATAGGAAGAAAATGGAAGTAATTTTAGGCTATTTTTTTATTTTTCACCTATTTTATTCCTATTTCAGGAAAATAGGCCTATTTTTATCCTATTTCCCATGGAAAATATAATAGAAATAGGCCTATTTTGAGGCTATTTTCTGATTTTTTCCTATTTTTTAGACCTCATTTCTCTCCGGACTATTTTTTCCCTAGTTTTTGCACTTTTCATTTTTGTCAAAAAAATAGTTTTATCCTATTTTTCAGACTAGCTCTAGTTTCATCCTAGTTTTCTCATTATTCTAAAACTAGTTTTGTACTATTTTCCAAACTTTTATCTTTCCCCATGATCCAGCACTAGTTTTATACTATTTTCCAAACTTTATCTTTTCCAGCACTAGTTTTATTCTAGTTTCCCAACTATTGGTTTCTATAGGTCCTAATCAATCATGAATATTCATGAATAACAATCTAAAATATGAAAACTAGTGGAAATAGAAAAATACATTTAGATTTGGGATTAAGATTTGAACTTTGATAGAAATTTTACTTACATTAAACTATTGTAATGTTGTACACAATTTCAAAAGGCATTTTCATATTTCATTAATAAAAGTGTAAATCAATTTTAATAATAAAAGTGTAATCTAGTCAGTAACCATTTTTTTATAGCACTACAACTATGTCCCTATATATAATGAATGTGATACAATTGCTTAGTAGCTAGTTATAGGACATAGGATGTAGGCTAGGATATGATTACAAGATAGGATTTATAAAATAATAATCAATATTGTCATGTGATTTGTTCCTGTAGACACCCACAGCACTTCTTCTTATATTAATCTTATAGTTAATTATTTTCTTATTGGTTTTGTAGATTTTTCCTATTTTCTCCCTAGTTTTTCCCTATTACATTGCATTTTCTCAATTAGATTCAATCTATTTTTTGCTTAGTTTTCCACTATTTTATTCCTGTTTTTGTCCTATTTTTTCTGTAGTTTCCCATTATTCAATTCCTATTTCCTCCTATTTTATCCTATTTCTCAATCAAATTTTATCCTATTTTCTGCCTAGTTTTCCACTATTTTATTTTCTATATTTTCCCTATTTTCCATCTCCCACTATTTTCTTCAACGTGTTTTCCCCTATTTTCTACCTAGTTTTCACCTAATTTAATCCTATTTCCATCCTATTTTTGTTTTTTTCCTATTTCCGGAATAATTTCGAAGGACTATTTTCTTTCTGGTTTTATCCTATTTTCTTGGAATAAAAATAGGGAAAAATAGGGAAAAAAATAGGAAAAATGTCTTTCAATCCTACTTTTATCCTATTACAAGTAGCTATCTCTACGCTATACAAAATAGGAAAAAAATAGGAAAAAAATATATTTCCGTTGGTAATTTTTTGTATTTTTTTCCTATTTTTACCCTATTTCATTTCGACTTGGGTTAACATAATTATAATGGGGTAAAATATTGAAAAAACAAAAACAGGGGCGTAACGAGTACTAAATATGCGACACATGCCCCGCAAATCAGATGGGGAAAATAATGAAAGAGGAGAAAAGAGACAAAGATGGGGCAGAGGAAAAGGAAGAGAAAATAAAACAATAATTGGACCCCTTTTTTTTTTGCTTTCTTTTTGTTTTGTTCAAGCAGACCCTGCTCGCCAGCCTCCCCACCCCCATAACAAGTTCCTGTGCATCATGGATTTTCTATGTTTGTTTCAAATTTCATTCAATTCTATCAAATTTATTCCCATTTCTTCATACTGTAAAGCATATTGGTTGTATGAAACAACCATGATAGGACCAACGGCTTTAAGTCCTTTAATTTTTATTTTGTATATAAATGACTTTCATAGATTTGTAAAATCAGCACTGATTTTCTTATTTACTATATAAATCTATATACCTACCTATTATGCCAGTAGTCTTGACTACGGGACCCCTTCGAGAATTTAACACACATGAGTCACAATATTGTGCGCACCCCCCGTAATCCTATTGTCCCCTTCGCCACTCACGCGCGTCAACACGCTACGGCCATCTTCCTCTTTTGCGAGCAACCCCAAGTAGAAACATGTTGCTTGCAAGGTGAGGGGAAGGAGGGAGGGTCATAGGTAGGTATATAGATTTATATAGTAAATAAGAAAATCAGTGCTGATTTTACAAATTTACTGCAATAAATCATATATACCTACCTATTATGCCAGACCAGCGCCAACTCAAAGACCGGGAGGCATGTTTCAAGCAGAAGGGAATAGGATTACACCCAAGATTACAAAGAAGACACAGCGGCCTTCAAGGTGGCTGACGCAAACATAGCCTCACCTGCGGGAACATCCCTAAGGTAGCAAGAAATGAAGGAATTGGACAAACGCCAATAAGCAGCCTTCAAAATATCAACAAGCGCCACACCTTGAAACAGAGCCCAAGAAGTGCTGACACTACGAGTATCATGAGCACGAGGCTTACTGTCGGATAAAAGAGCCTCTGTGCCAGCGGCCCTAATAGCTTCGACGATCCACCTAGAGATGGAATCAAGAGAGGCAGGAGAAAAAGTCTCTCTAGTGATCAGGAACAACTGATCATCCTTACGATAAGACTTAGTCTTAACAATATACCATTTGAGAGCCCTTACAGGACACAAAACTTTGTCCTCACGCACAGAAGAAAAGTCAGAAAGCGGACAAAGAAAAATCTCAACAGGACCAGAGGCAGCTGTCTGATTCTTGGCAATAAAAGAAGCCTTAGGAATCAATCTAACGCCTTTTCTTTCCCAGCGAACATGACCAGGAGTAAGACAGAGAGCATGAAGAGTACTGCGCCTCTGCCCAGAGGCAATAGCTACCAAAAAGAGCGTCTTAACCGTAAGATGATGAAGCAAAGCTTCCCCTAATGGTTCAAAAGGAGGTTTTGCCAAGGCCTCCAGGACATTAGGCAGACTCCAAGACGGTACTAACCTAGAAAAAGAAGGTCGTTTCAGAAAGAACGAGCGAATCAAACCACTTAATAGCGGGGAATTGGAAATCCCCGAACCATCTGAGAAACCTGAATGAATGGCCCCGATCGCTGAACGGTAGCCTCGGATAGTAGAGATAGATCTCCCTTTGTCAAATAACGAGATTAAGAAATCCGCAATTGAACCAATAGGAGCCTTAGAAGGGGTTTCATTTCTCTCTTTACACCAAAGGAAAAAGACAGAGAGACAGGAATTGTAAATTTCCCTAGTAGAAACCCTACGACTGGACATTAAAAAGTCCGCGGCTCTATCAGAGAGACCCGACTGTCTTGCAGATTCCCTGACAGGGGCCAAGCAGTCAAATGAAGGGACTCTGGACTGTGGTGAAGAATCCCCGAGAGGGGCTGCAACACCAGATCCGCTCTTAACGGGAGAACGAACAGTTGAGCCCTTAGGAGGCTCATAAGCTCTGGAAACCAATTCCTCCTGGGCCAAAAGGCAGCTATTACAAGCACCCGCGCCCGATCTTCCCTGATTTTCCGCAAGACACACGGAATCAGTTGGAAGGGAGGAAAGGCGAATCCCTGAAGGTTCTCCCAGCTGAGGGAGAAAGCATCGAGAGCCCATGCTCCCTGATCGCGAACACGGGAGCAATACTTCGGCAGCTGGTGGTTTAGCACCGACGCAAATAGATCCACTTCCAGTGGACCTAGGCAACTGCGAATGCGGCAAAAGACCTCCGGATGGAGCATCCATTCCGATGGAAGATACCTGCCCCGAGACAGAAAATCCGCAATGAGGTTTTCCCGAACGGGGATGAAAGAGGCCACGGGTGTGATCGCCATGCGACGACACCACCTCCACAGCTGAGCTGCTAGGGCATTCAGGGCAGCCGAACGAGTGCCTCCCTGCCGATTGATATATGCCGCCACAGTAACATTGTCCGTGAGAATCAGAACCGAACGACTGAGAAGTCGACTTCTGAAATGGAGCAAGGTCAAGAGAACTGCCATAAACTCAAGGACATTGATATGGGGAAGAGTCCCAAGATGAGACCAATCCCCCGCAACCGTGCTGCCGTTGCAGTGTCCTCCCCACCCCAACCAAGAGGCGTCCGTCGAAACCGAGATCGACGGGAGAGGGGTAGTGAAGGACCTGCCTCGCGCGAGAAACTCCTCGCTCGTCCAACAAGAGAGAAGAGAATTGATCCTTACTGGTACTGGAATCCAGACCAAAAGAGATTCTTTTCCCGGCTTGAAGAACCTGAGGAGATGTCTCAGAAAAGGTCTCATGAGGAGCCGGCAGTCCTCTAGAACGTCAACTAGACTGGCTAGATAACCTAAAAACTGAAGCCACTGTCTGGCCGTGACCCTTCTGGCCAGCAAGAGCTTACGAGCCGCAGAGACAATGGTGGGAATCCTGTCTCGACTGCGCCGAGCCAACTGATTCCGTATGTCTAACACCGCCCCCAGAAAAACTGGGCTGCGAGTAGGAACTAACTCTGACTTTTCCCAATTTATTAGGAAACCTAAGTCTTGAGTAAGAGAGACGAGCAAACGAGTCTCGTCTAACAAACGATCGGGCGACTCCGCAAGGAGAAGCCAATCGTCCAGGTAACAAAACAACCGAAGGCCGCGACGCCTCAGAGAGGCCGCCAGCAAAGCTACAACTTGAGTAAAAACCAGAGGGGCCGGGCGCAGCCCGAAGGGAAGAGCACGAAAACGATAAGTCTCTGAGAGGAAGGAGAACCCCAGAAGATCGCGGGATGCGCGATGAATGGGAATGTGAAAATACACGTCCTTGAGATCTATCGAGACCGCGTAGTCCTTCCTCTTGATCAACAGAAGAATGGAGGCGAGAGTCTCCATCCAAAAATGAACCGGAGGAATGAATTTGTTTATTCTTTTCAGGTTCATTATCAAACGAAGTTTTCCCGAGCGCTTGGGAATAACAAAAATTGGAGAAAGGGAAAGAGACTGCCTTTCTATAGCCCTCTTTTCCAATAGAGACTCGATCTCCTTTGAAGCATGAGATCGAGCCAGGGCAGACATGGGAGGTGACCGAATTCTTATAGCCCCTCCGGGGAGCGAAGCGAAAAGATCTATGAAGAATCCGTCTCGCACGACGGAGAGAACAAACGCGTCCCCGGAGATGGCCTCCCAAGCGGGGAGAAAAGAATGAAGTCGACCACCTACCAAATTTGGAAGAACGCTCGGGGAAAAACATCAAAACCCAGGCTTGGCCTTATGCGAAGCCGTCGCCTTACCACGAGAACCTCTCGAAAAGCCCCTGCCACGACTCCCTCTCCCGCGAGAAGGAGCTGGCTGCGGATCAGAAGGCGGGACCCGAGACACACGACTGCGTTGACCCGAAGCGGGGCCTGCAGGCCTCCGCCGGACAGGGGCCCGCGTCAACTTAGAGCTAGTGTGAAACTGCTTAGTCATATCCGAGATCTGTTTCCGCGCATCGATCTCTCACTGAAAAACCGTAGTGAATTTACCACCAAAAAGCGAAGGACCCCGAGACGGGACATCCCGGAGAAGTTGAGCAATGCCCGACTCTCTAACACCCAGTGCCGAGAGAGCCAAGGTCCTGCGACGGAACGTAACCGAAGCAGCTGCGGTGGAAAGCTGCGACCACTGCAGACAAAAAAAAGAGTATGCAGCAAGTCGTCAATAACCAGCTTGTCACCATCAGTAACATTCAACTCCTCCGCCCTGGACCTAAGCTCGGAGAGAAACCCTTGAAAAGCCGCCAAACGCATACCTGACCTAACCTGGTTTTCAACATTAAACCAAAGCTTAGGGAGACCATCCAAATTCATCGACCATTCAGAATGCATCCGGAATGGTCCCCTAAAAATCCATTGTCTTGCTCATCCCCATTCTGGCCTGCGTTTAGAATGCGGTACTTAACTCCGCGCTATGGAGGATTACATCCGGAATGGGGTCAGAATGGGGTCAGAATGGTGTTAGAATGGTGTCAGAATGGGTATGTTCCGGAATGCTCCGAGAATGCGCCACTCAATCCAGAACACGCTATTGTTCACAGTACAGCAAGGAAGAGCTATTCAGCCAGCGCAGCCGGCGCGGCCGATCGCTGATCTGTCTTTCTCATGCCGCGCGCGCCGCGATATCGATCGATGCCTCTTTGAAGTGATCGCGGACATACTTCGGAAAGCAAATGAAAAACATGCGAACCCGTCTGATATTATTTTGGGGAAAAATAACATGATTCTGAAAAGAAATCAGTGACGTATCATATTTTAAACGACTTACAAAACTTGCACATGTTATTACTTTTGATCATTCTGTGTCGATGTAAATTTGTGTGTTTGTGAATTTCATCAACGATGTTTAAAAATGGTTTACAGTCATGATGACAGGTGGCCCCGGATTTGGAACACTATACGCATGCATCCGGGCTGCTGCCGCGTGATTCCAGTGATGTAGAGAAAATGATGAAATTATGGAAACATAAAAATACGTCTGTGAAATAAGTTTGTCAATTCTTGAGAGGGGTGATTTCGTATTTGTTTGGTTCTTTTCTCTTTCAATGGAATTTGATATTGTGATATTATTTCGCCGAAATTCAATGGCCATATTAATAAGTTAATAGCTAATAATAAGAATATTTTTTTCATTTTTAATTTTTTGTATGATTCATTTGATATCATAATTATCATAAAATTTCACTCATTATCATCTTTATATTATATAGCTCCAGCGACCGGGAAAGAGGGAAAGTGAAGGGAAAGTCAAAACAAAAATCAAACATCCACCACTTTCTGTGACTTCCTACATTCGCATTAAATTTCTGAGGACCCCCCCCCCCCAAAAAAAAGGATGCAAGTGCCCCTCAACTCAGTGACTAGGCTACAGAGATCGTCTTCGTATTTATCTTTTATTTGGAGGGGGTGGGAGGATGGGAGGGGAGATATGCTGCTGAATTTCTTTCTACAGTAGCATGAAAATAGTCTGTCAGATATGCGTCGGGCTTTCTGGCAAGTAATGAAGTATACTGATCGCGTTATGGAGACGGGCAATCGGCGAAGGCCGGCAGTAGCCCAAACCTGGGTCCGCTTTACTGCGGCAGCCCGAACGCATAGCGTTCGGGCTGCGATCAGCAGTCATTAGAAAGGTTGGATGCCTCATAAATCCAAGCTCGTATGTCAAAATTATACCATGAAGTATGACATAACTTCATTTGAAGATGCTTTAGGTAATTACAATAATGTCCGGATAACTGTCGTCTTTCTTTTCGACGAGAATGATATAAAAAGCCTATTAATTTCCCGGATCCTGTACTAAAATTTTTCGGAGGCCGATGTATAGTTTGCAATACGCATGCGCGTCCGTATATTTTTTTACATACGTTCGAATTCTCGCTCGAGAGAGACGAGAGGGAGGATTACAATTGAGTGAAAAAAGGTGACATTTTATTGATTCTATACATTTCTGAGGAAGAGCTGATCTGCGGAAGGTCTGTTTAGGTAAGTGGCAGGACATATATGATACTTTGATTGAAAAAATAGTCCCTACGATACAACTATACATTGTCATTTGCCCATGTAAATTGTGAGCCGCACGGAATAGTAGTGGTTTCCCTCAAAACGTCCCGGGGCTGAGTTTATAAGTATAACTTCCACGATAGCTGGATTAGAGGCGTACGCATGCGGTACAATGACATTGACAATGATTTTATTTCTGACGGCCCCTCCTGTGGGCATGGAAGAGATCATAAATAAAACGGCAACATCTGGCATAAGAAAAATACAAAGAATACGTACTGGGAATAATGAACATATGTACAGGCAATATGTCACAAAATAAAGTGTATTTTTATTAGCCAACCTACACCCACTGAAGGTAGGAAGAGATATACACCACAACAACCAGTTGGAAAGAATGTACCATAGTCTAGAATAATGCGTTGTTATGATTAGTTAAAAATAAGATGTGATACTGGATGCAAACTTCGATACAGCAACAGTGGAGTAAATTATTACATACTTGCATACAGACTATATTAAGCCACTCCAACAAAATAGGGCGTTGTAGCGTATTATGAATTTTGTACTAGTACAAGACGGAAAAAATCGGAACTTGAAAATATTTGATTGGTTGAATAAAAGGAGGTCGATCACCAAATAAGGCTAGTTTATGAATCATGCATGGCATACCCTCCTCTCACATTCGATATTTAAAACATATATGAATAATGATGAGTTCACCAGCGATGATACTCGCTTGGGCTAACGCCCTCGCCCATTGTCCGTATTGTCTCCATAGTTTACGTAACGCAATTAGTATACTTGCCAGAAAGCCCGGCGCATATCGCATAGGCTAGCATGAAAAAAAAAATCACAGCAGGTCATAAATCATTAACTGGGTCAATGACATTGAGAGACTCTTGGGAGCCATTGTCTGGCAGGTTGTTGATATCACTGCGGTTATTTATAAATAGTATGCGCGCGCGGGGGTAGATCAAACAAGCCTTTTCCCCGAAATAATTTGTAAAAAGTAAAGAGAGGGGGGGGGGGAGTTACATAAAGTCGCGTTGTATTGACGGATTGATGGAGCTATAGAAAAAGGGTAAAATGAGCTCAGAAAGAGGGGATCATGCAAAAGCAAGGAGAGAAATATCGTTAAAATGAGTTGAGTTAATTCATTTACTTTTTTGGAATTTGTTGATAGCCGATGCCTCTTGCAATTTTAAGGGTGCTAAAAACTCTATCGTGTTTCCTTATGTTATTATTTGTTTTTATCAAGAATAATCACCTTTTCTTATGGCTTTTATTCTGTCAGCTTTTCATTCAACTTTTCTGATGTTTCTCTTTAATTTGTCATTTTATTCTCTTTCTATCTGTCACGTTGACACGTTTCCATTTTATTTCTCTCCTCTCTGGCATGTTTCTATTCCGCTCTCACAGTGTTTGCCCTCTATCTTACGCTCAAGCGGTGTGCTAAAAATATAAAAGATTCAGAAAAAGTATGAACCTTCAAAAGAATTAACTCTATTTCATATTTCGGACTATAAATTATTTTATCTGGTGATCTCCTCTTTCACCTCGCGGTCGCCGCTCTATTCTGGCGTCTTTCCTTTACATTGTTTCATTATAAATAGACGGGTTGTCACCATAAATATAGTATAAACATGAAAAAAGGTTATATACACATAACTTCACTGATTCTCATCATTGTAGTTATTTAAGGGCAACAAAATATATACATACGTTAAACTTCCGCAATAATTCTTGCGATCCATACATGTCCTTAAAAATGCATTGCCATCTTAATATCGGAAGAAATAAAGCGCATTTGGTGCGCAAAAGTGATTATCATTTGTTAATAATTATTATCAATCATATCGTGCATTTTTCATGTATTGATCATTCTCATCAGTGAATTTATTTAAGGGCAACACAAATATATATCGGCCGTCATTTATTTCATCTGTCTATACTGTAGTAATATTAATAATATAAATTTCTTTGGGCAATCGTCCAGATCTGTATCATCTAGCGAGTGTAATTTAATTTCATCTGACGATCATTACTTTATTTCATATGATGAGCTTCAATTTCTTTCACCATTAAACTTCCGCATAATTCTTGCGATCCATACATGTCATTAAAAACAAAAATCAGCCATTTGTTGCGTCCTAATATCGGAAGAAATAAAGCACATTTTTTCACCCGGCGATCATCACTTCGTTCAATCTGGCAATCGTATTCTTTTTTCATCTGTTTATACTGTAGTAATATTAATATTATTATTTATTTGGGCGATCGTAAATCTGTATCATCTAGCGAGTGTAATTTAATTTCATCTGACGATCATTACTTTATTTCATATGATGAGCTTCAATTTCTTTCACCATTAAACTTCCGCATAATTCTTGCGATCCATACATGTCATTAAAAACAAAAATCAGCTACTTGTTGCGTCCTAATATCGGAAGAAATAATGCGCATTCTTTCACCCGGCGATCATCACTTCGTTCAATCTGGAAATCGTATTCCTTTTTCATCTAACGGTCGACGCTGTATCTTATCTGGTGACCGTCGCTTACAATATTCATAAATAAAGCGAATTCACTATAGTATATGGCATCAACTTGAATCTTCAAAAATAATTCTTCCGAGCCTTACAGTCAAAGAAAGGGAAATACTTTGAAATGAGATTATACATGTATCATGCCGGCATGATCGATATCGCAATAAAGCACCTTCGATCGTGCTGCGCATCCTTGGCTGTCCCGTTCATGATTTTTAATCACCGCATTCTGGGACCATGCCATATCGACAACAAAGGGACATTTCCAGAATGCTCCCAGAATGCTTCTAGAATGCTTTCAGAATGCCCCTTTGTTCGGCAACACAAAAGACGCCGATCGGCCGGAAATTTGAGAACGCGACTAGAATGGGGATATTCCCGACCCATTCTGGAATGCTTGATGACCCCATTCCGGATGCATTCTGAATGGTCGATGAATTTGGATGGTCTCCCTTATCCTCCGCCTTGAAAGCAGCGGAGGTAAGCGGATTAGCCGCCTGCAAGCGACGACCAACTTCTAAAATCTCTGGAGAAAGAGTCTTAGCTTTGAAAAAGCTGTCTTGATCCTGAGAACCGAAGGCGAAAGCCTTACCCTTAACCGCAGTAGGGCGCTTAACCAACAGCGCAGCCTCAATGCGGTCATACTCCAGCTTGAAATCCTCCTCGAGGGCAATACCCTTGGAGGAATCCTGCTGCTTAAACCAACGCGAAGTCGAACCCTGCGCGGGCTGACTGAAATTCAGGGAGATATTTAGACAACAAAGCAATCGCTTCCATCCCACACAGGGCGAGCGATTGAGGCTCCGCCTGCCCAAGCGATTCAGAAACCGAAGCTTGAGAGGCCGCCTCCAAGTCTGGTTCCACCCGAGTGGAATGAGACAAAGGACCGCAAACAAAGGACTCAGCAGGCAGAGCCCCGCATGGTTCAACAAAAGTCTCCTCGCCCGGCGGCGCCCCAAGGGCCGCGGGAATAGGAGGCACATGCGAACCCGACTCAGACAAAAGACGAATCAATCACAAAAGGCTGATTAGTCTCAAAGTCAGACCCCTGAATAGGGACAGAAGCCAGGGTTGAAGTAGCCGGTACAAAGGACCAACCCTGATCCTGAGCAAAAGCCTGCATCATGCTGAACATATCAGCTTGAGAGGAGCTAGCCGGGTTAGCCAGGCCAGACGGGCAAGAGGCCGGCAAAGCCTTGCCACTTTTTGCCTTCTTCTTGGCCTTTTTTTTGGCTGGCTCGACAAGAGTCGTAGCCGAAACCCTTTTCTTAGAGCGCTTAATCTGATTCGTTCGGACTTCCGAAGCCGCTTCGGAAACACGAACCGCACCCTCCGCGGAGGGACGCTCACCTCCCACAAAGGGATTAGTGCGCTCAGGGTGTAACCCCAAAGTTTCGCACAAATCACCCATATTGGCTAAGCAAGAAGATGCGGTAGCCATGGGTTGGGAGCTAAAAGCACCCAGTGCGGGGGCAGACCGAGATGACTCGGTATGTGCCCGATGACTACTAAAGGCGTGTGAACCCACTATTGGACCGCTAGAGAGCGGCAATAGGGGAGCACTAGTAGTCACGCACTCGGGTGAAAACACCTGTTGCTCCAAAGAGCGTCCATAATTGTTAGCTCGAGCATTCCCATTAGCTGGCAATGTAGACAGCCCGGAAGTACTCGTTCCCCCATATGGCATCGGCCAGGGGCTAGGGTTTGAGAACCCAGACCAACATGGACTAAGCCCGTGGGTTGCCCTGCAGTAGTGGGGCGCGTCTCCCCTAACGGATTTAAGCGAGTGAACGCTACCGTACGGGAAACAACCGCCCCCCCTTCTGGTCTTGACGACCGGGGGATTGGATTCGAGATATCCAAACCACTAGAATCTGACGCCACCCACCCCGAAGCCACGGGCTTCGGAGTTGACAATCCAGACTCAGTTAACGCCACCCGTCCCGAAGCCGCAAGCTCCGAGACTGGCAAACTCTGCAAGGAAACACCACTAGGCAACTTACCCGTAGCCCTCCTCCCTCCCCCATGTACCGAAGTACTCGGGAGAGTTCTGGAAGACCGAGTCGTCTTGCTAGACGACTCTTCGGAAGAAGCAGGTCTCCGTGACCTAACTGCTTCTTCTTCCGAATTCCTACCATTGCAATAAAACAGACAATAAAGTATACTTTTCAAAATAAGAAATACTTCAACTGAATGCAGTAAATAAAACTAAAGTTTATTTGGGAGATACGCACAAAAAATTTTCACAGCCAAAACCGTAAGAACAAACACCGAACCCAAAGGCTCGGTGACAAACGGAAACACCCGCAAACACACAGAAATATCTACGTGGGGCTGACCGTGAAAGCGAAACATAAATGCCAAGGAAAGGAATCAAAAATCCCTTGCAATCTGCAAGAGTGACTACTAAAACACAAAGTACTATAATCTAAAAGAATATAGGTACCTAAAAGTGCTTTAAAGATGCGAAAAAGCGCGCCTAAAAGATACTAAAAGACCTGATTTCAGGAGCGCTGTGACTAGACGTCCTAACTCGTCGGGGGCGAGCAAGAAAGAGGAAGATGGCCGTAGCGTGTTGACGCGCGTGAGTGGCGAAGGGGACAATAGGATTACGGGGGGTGCGCACAATATTGTGACTCATGTGTGTTAAATTCTCGAAGGGGTCCCGTAGTCAAGACTACTGGCATAATAGGTAGGTATATATGATTTATTGCAGTAAATCATCAAATTTATTGACATTAATCTATTTTTTTCGCATAAAAGCCAAGAAACTATATGTAATGTGATTAATTCTGATTTGGATTCAGTTGCAAAATGGATTAAGGCTAACAAGTTATCACTGAATCTAGAAAAAAAAAATTATATGTTATTTAGTAATACTTTTAACGAACTACCTCATCCGATTCTCATAGATAATATACAAATACAGAAGGTAATTGAAACAAAATTTCTAGGCACTATAATAGATAATAAGCTGTCATGGAAGCATCATACTGATAATGTAAGTAAATTGATATCCAGAAACATAGGTATGATTAATTAACTCAAATGGTCTTTTACGCCAAACATACTTCTATCACTATACTCCGCACCAGTTTTACCATATCTAAATTATGGAATATTAGCCTGGGGAAACAGTGCAGCATGCCTGCTAGACAAGAGTTTTTTTATTACAAAAAAGGGCTATGCGAATTATAATTAATGTTAATTATCGCCACCACACTGATGGTCTTTTTCACTCTAATAATGTACTAAAAATTTATGATATTTACGCCTCAATCTTGCTGTACTTATGTTTTAGTATCATAATCATGAATTGCCCACTGTCTTCAATAATATCTTCAATAATATCTTCACAGCAAATAATGTGATCCATCATTACCCCACCAGACAAATCAATCTATATCACTTGCCAAGAACTCGTACAGCATTAACCCATAATACTTTTTCATTTACAGCTCCTAAATTTTGGAATTCCCTCCCATTAAATATACAAGACAGTATAAGCTTCAGTACACTCAATCGTAAATTGAGAAAATCAAGAAAATTGTAACTAATTTTGTTATTTACTAGATAAATCAATGTATCTACCTATTTGCTAGTTTCCCAAGCTATGCCGTCATTCGAGAAAAACTAAGTCAGAAACGTGCATGCCCCTGCCCACGCGCACTCCCTGTCCACCAATCATGATCACGCAGCCGCCATGCTCTTCCTCTTCCGAGCAGTCAGAGACAGAGTCTAGGACATGTTGTCAGACAAGAAGAGGGGCTGGAGGGAGGGACATAGGAAGATACATAGATTTATCTAGTAAATCAGTAAAATCAGAACTGATTTTATTATTTGCTAGAAAAAACTATGTACCTACCTATTTTGCTAGTCTTCCGACTACGCAAGCCATTCGAGTAATTAAAGTCACGACAGTGCATATACCCCCCCTAGGATCACACCTTCCTCTGTGCACGTAAGCATGACGCGCGCACACAATCCTCCTCTTTACGAGCAGCTTCAGACAAACTTTGACATGTTGCTAGGCAAGGAGTGGGGTAGGTACATAGATTTATCTAGCAAATAATAAAATCAGTTCTGATTTTACTGATTTACTACAATAAATCAGTGTACCTACCCATTTTGCTAGACCAGCACAGATTCAAATGGGGGGCATGTCCCAAGAGGAAGGTCAACAGGAACCCAAGGATGACGTTGCAGCTTGCAACGTCTTGTTAGAAAAAGACTCTTCAAACTGTCTGAACATCTTTTAAATAAAAAGATGTGAAGGACGTGGAGGAGCGCCAGTAGGCTGCCCTCATAATGTCCACTAGGGGCACCCCTTGGAAAAGAGCCCAAGAGGCACTGATGCCCCTGGTATCGTGAGCATGGGGCTTCCCATCACTCATTAGGGCCTCCGGCCCAGCTGCCTGGATCGCTTCGGCTATCCATCAAGAAATGGATTCTCTGGAAGCGGGGGGAAAAGGGCTCTCGAGTGATGACAAAAAGCTGATCACTCTTACGAAGAGTCTTAGTCCTATCTAAATACCATTTCAAGGCCCTCACCAGACCTTATCCTCCTGCACCGAGGAATGGTCCGACAGCGGTCTAAGAAAAATCTCAACTGGTCCAGAGGAAGCAGTCTGATTTTTGGCAATAAAGGAGGGCTTGGGTATAAGTCGCACACTATGGTTCTCCCAACGGATGTGACCCGGTGTGATACACAGAGCATGAAGAGTACCTCTGTGCAGAAGCAATAGCAACTAAAAACAGCGTCTTGACCGTGGTGAAGGGACGCTTTACCCAACGGTTCAAAAGGTGGCTTCGCAAGCACCGTCAAGGACCTTGGGTAGACTCCAAGAAGTAGTCGGGCTACGAGTTGATGGACGCTGCAAGAAGAAGAATCGAGTCGACCTAGCCAAAAGAGGGGAGTTGGGACTCCCGAACCATCAGCAAAACCAACGTGGACGGCGGCAATAACCGAACGATAGCCACATATGGTTGAAATCGATCTACCCTTATCAAAAAGGGAGATCAAAAAATCGGCAATAACACCAATAGGGGCTTCACGTGGCGAGACACCCTGATTCTCACACCAAGAAAAGAAGGCCCCTAGACGAGAGTTGTAGAGATCTCTAGTGGAGTCTCTACGGCTTCTCATTACAAACTGGGAGGCCCTCTCGGGGAGGCCCTCTCGGAGAGCCCCAAGTTTCTGGCGTCTTCCCCAACAACGGCCAGGCAGTCAAGTGGAGGACCGCTGGGCGTTGATGAACAATCCTCGAGAGGATTGAATTATCAAATCCTCATAGAGGAAGGGGAAACGGCTGGCCGGCCAGGAGACTCAGCAGGTCTGGAAACCAATGTCTCACTGGCCAATGTGGGGCTATCAACAAGAGCCAAGCCCCGTCCTACTTGATCTTCTTCAAGACCTGAGGGATCAGAGGAATGGTGGGAAAAGCGTACCCCCGGATAGCTCCCCAATGGAGGGAAAAGGCATCCATCGCCCACGCCTCCTGATCCCGAACCCGCAAGCAATACCTCGGGAGTCGGTGATTAGGGGTGGAGGCGAACAGATCGATGACCGGGAATGTAGGAGGCTACCGGAATATTGTTCATAGACCGGCACCACCTCCACAACTGGGCAGCTAAGGTGTTCAGAGAGGAAGACCGAGTGCCGCCTTGGCGATTGATGTAGGCAGCTACTGTGACATTGTCCGCAAGAACGAGTACAGTGCGACCAACAAGACCGGGCCTGAAATGATGAAGAGACAGGCTGACAGCCATCATTTCCAAAACATTGATATGGGACATAACTCTCAAGTGAGACCAGTCCCCTGAAATCATCTCGCCCCGGCAATGACCGCCCCAACCGAGAAGGGAGGCGTCTGTCGCCAGAGAAACTGATGGAAGAGGGGTACAGAGAGGCTTGCCTTGGGCAAGAAACGAACTGTTCGACCAGGGGGCGAGAAGGAGCTTGATATCTCTTGGGCGTGGAATCCACCCCAAAGGAGAATCTTTGGCCGGTCTGAAAAATTTGAGGAAGTGCCTCTGAAAGGGCCTCATCAACAGCCTGCAGTCTGGTAAGATGTCGACTAGACTGGCCAGATAGCCCAGGAATTGAAGCCATTGTTTGGCTCTGACCCTGCGGGCCACTCGCAATGACCGTGCGGTCATGGTAATAGGCCGAATTGGGTCCCGACTGGGGCAGGCAAGCTGAATCAGGATATCTATCTCCACAACTAAGTACACCGGGTACGTGTGGGAGATAATTCTGATTTTTCCCAGTTTATCAGAAAGCCTAAGTCTTGCGTTAGCCGCAGTAAAAGGCATAACTGATCCAACAGGAGGGACTCTGAGTTTGCAACTAGGAGCCAATCGTCTAGATAGACGAACAATCGGAGGCAGCGATTCCGTAGAAACGGGTAAAGACTCGAGGGGCTGGCCTCAGCCCGAAGGGAACGCGAATCCCAGCAAATTTCTCGACAGAGAGTGAATGGGAATGTGAAAGTACGCGTCTTTGAGATCGAGGGAGATCGCAAGGTCGTCCCGTCTGATCAAGGGCAGAATAGATGCCAAGGTCTCCATGCGAAAATGCACTGGAGGTATAAACCTGTTGATCCTTTTCATGTTTAGAATCATACGTAAACTTCCCGAGCGCTTGGGAATGACAAAAATTGGGGAGAGACATAGACGAGGATGATCTCTCACCCTTTCTACGGCGCCCTTTCCCAGCAGCGTGGCGATCTCTGAGGAGATGTGCTGCTGGAAAAGGGCGGACATTGGAGGCCGGCGGATTCTGATGGCGCCGTATGGAATCTGCTTTATCAGATCTATGTAAAAGCCGTCGCGCACGACGGATAGCACAAAGGCGTCGCCGGAGATTGCCTCCCAAACTGGGAGGAATCTCTGGAGCCGCCCGCCTACACTGTCCACAAGCACTCGGGGTAAGGTATCAAAAGGCCGACTTGGGCCTGACCGAGCCCTTGGCGGCGGTCTTACGCCCTCCTCTTCCTCTCGCCGAGCGTCTACCACGGTTGCCAAGGGTAGGGGTCTCAACCCGAGGGATAGTCACAGTCACTCGACGATGTAAGCGGTTAGCGCCTGTCGAGACCGACTTAGAAATCGGAAAGGACCGAGCAGGCCGAGTGGGCAAGAATTGTCCATCTCTTTGTGGAAGACCTCGTTAAACTGGCCCCCAAAGAGTTTGGGCTGAGAGGAAGGGATACCCTGCAAGAGAGGCAGGATGTCTTTCCCTAGCCCTCCCAGTGTGGAGAGCGCCAACTTGCAGCGTCGATGTGTAATGTCAATCACCGCTGATGAGAGGTGAGACCACTGAAGTCCAGCTAACAAAAGCAGGAGTCCATCCAAGAAATTGGAGTCCCCCTCGGTCACATTCAGTTCAACTGATCTGGCCCGAAGGCGTAACAGTGAACCCAGGTCTTAAGCCCGACCTGACTTTGGTTTCAAAGTTCACTAGGGGCTTCTCGGCGGATCTATAGGACTGAGACTTGAAATTGATATTCAGATTGAGATACCGCCTTCGGACAAAATTGTCCCAGGAAAACACAGGGGTCGGACTCGGGAACATCCTCCATCACAGTGACAACTGACTGGGGAGAACCCTTCTCAGTAGCCAGCAGCATCGGGGGATTAGTATCCCAACCTTGCTGCTCAGCAAAGAGTCTCATTAATCTGAGCAACTCAGATTGAGAGTTGGGGGAAGAGAGGGGTGAGCCTTCTTACCCGACTTGGGTTTATCCTTGGATTTACCCTTCTTGGCTTTAAGCTTCTTAGCGGGGGTGTGAGCCACCGTAATAGAAGGCCGTTTAGAAGCACGGGAAGTGTTTGGCTGCAGTATAGAAGCCTCACTACCCAAATTGTCCGGGCCGGGCTCCCCAGTGGGGAAAAGCAATTCGGCCGCAACTCTAGGGACTGTTCTTCCCCGACCAGAGCCCTGATTCGCATTGACTGCCTGGGGTTGGACGGGCTGCTGCATTGCAGCACTGCTGGAAATTGCACCCGGAGCACTGACGTTGGTCAGTGGCTGGCGGGAACCAGCAGTCTTCCGCTGCGAGAGCCTGCTCGAGGAGGAGGTCTTCTTAGCGGGATGCGGATTTGCGATACCAGCTGTAATTCCCCCAGACACACCGACGGTGGTCAGATGTCGGGGGAAGCCAGTAACACTGGGTGAAATCTCGCTAGGCAGCCCGACGGTAGTGGGGGGTCGAGAGGACCCAGTAATACTAGCTACCGCCCCCCAACTGCAGACGCGGTGGTCGGGAGTTGGAGGGAGCTAGAATTGCTAATGACGGGTGTTCGGGCCGAAACCTTATGAACACCTAACTTACCTATAAAGCCTGTCTTGCTTGACACTCCCGGTACAAATATACCAGAGCGAGCCGACGGACTGACGCCCTTACCTCCCCTGACCATCGTGTTTGACTCGCTGGTAGGCGAATGCCCGGGGTTACTTTACGAAAGAGGTGAAAAGTGAGGTATGACTTTAAGCTCAAATATCACCAAAATAAATATGTGACAGACATAAACCGACACTAAACAGATATTAAAACAAGTCTAGGACGGAAATATTGGCAAAAGTCACCAGAAAACACGCTAAAAGAGTAGCAAACTCTGAATTTTTGCGCAAGATTGTGACTTAGCTGCAACTCTTTAGGCTGCGAGAAGGAAAGAGGAGGATTGTGTGCACGCGTCATGCGTACGTGCACAGAGGAAGGCGAGATCCTAGGGGGTACATGCACTGTCGTGACTTTAATTACTCGAATGGCTTGCGTAGTCGGAAGACAAGCAAAATAGGTAGGTACATTGATTTATTGTAGTAAATCACTTATTGCTTTTTATGCATGTTGATCCCTCAATGATGATTCTTGTTTACTTGTGTAGTAAAATCTATAGACTAAATTAAACCTTCCAGATCCTGCCCCTCCCCCCCCCCCCTTCCTCACCCCCTGTCACTTTGTCCTTCTTTCTCGTTCTGTCTTTTGTAAAGTTTACTCCTTTCCATTGTTACTATTCCCAGCTTTTTGTGTTCACATTATTTTTCAATGCTAACTCTTCGATGGAAAGTGTGTTATGCCAATGATTTGTTTGCTTTCCATGGCCATGTATCTGTCTTCTTCTTTTCCCCTTTTGTTGGGCATTTTATGCATGGTTGCCCAGTCTAGTTTTGTATGTACTATATTCATGATTTATCTAATGGCAGGGACCAGCGCTTCTACAAGCTATGCTTCTATGCTGGTCTCTGTTTTCATTCTCATTTTCATGAAATTAATCTAATGTAGTATTCACTACTGTTACTTTTTTTTCTTACTTAATGCACTTTATTTTGCTTGTAATGATCAAAATGATCAATTTCTGCACTAAGTTGTGTTGTCAATTATATTGTATATTGTTGATTGCATAATACATATTGTTATATACATGTACTTTTAAAAATGAAAATGTAATGAAACAAGAGCCCCAGGGGGCACGATGCTCACCTGATGTGGATCAATTCATATCTGGTGCATGTTCTCTCTAGCACCACCAGGAGATATGTTAGAAATTATAACAACTAGGAGAATGTACATGAGATGATGTTAAAAATTAACATAATTCCCCCCCCCCCCCCCCCCCCACCCCATGGTCTACTTTGGATCCCCTACCCCTAAGGATGATTCCTGCCAAGTTTGGTTGAATTCCAATCATGTGTTTTGGAGAAGAGCAGAATGTACTTTTCGCCTGGCAGCACCACCCCCCCCCCCCCCCCCCTTCCAGTATGTTACCCCCACAGGGCCCCTATAGGGCCATTCAGTGTTTCATGAACATTCATTCTTTTTTCATCTATAGAGGTATCTCCATACACAATACCAAGTCTGAGCTATGCCTGGTTCTGGAGAAGATGTTTGAAATTTACATATCTTTTACAATTGGGGGCCCTCCCCCTGGGCCCCCTGGAGGCCACATCTACCATTTTAGCAACTTTGGGTCCCCTACCCCTAAGGATGATTCATACCAAGTTTGGTTGAATTCTGATGTGTTTTTGAGAAGATCAGAATGTACATTTTGCCTGGCAGTGCCCCCCCCCCCTCCAGTATGTTACCCCCACAGGGCCCCTATAGGGCCACTCAGAGAAATTTCATGAACAACATTCATTCTTCATCTATAGAGGTATCTCCATACACAATACCAAGTCTGAGCTATACCTGGTTCTGGAGAAGAAGATGTTTGAAATTTACATAGCTTTTACAATTGGGGGCCTTCCCCCTGGGCCCCCCTGGGCCCCCCTGGAGGCCACATCTACCATTTTAGCAACTTTGGGTCCCCTACCCCTAAGGATGATTCATACCAAGTTTGGTTGAATTCTGATGATGTGTTTTTGAGAAGATCAGAATGTACATTTTGCCTGGCAGCGCCCCCCCCCCCCCTCCAGTATGTTACCCCCACAGGGCCCCTATAGGGCCACTCAGAGAAATTTCATGAACAACATTCATTCTTCATCTATAGAGGTATCTCCATACACAATACCAAGTCTGAGCTATACCTGGTTCTGGAGAAGAAGATGTTTGAAATTTACATAGCTTTTACAATTGGGGGCCCTCCCCCTGAGCCCCCCTGGGGGCCACATGTACCAGTTTAGCAACTTTGGGTCCCCTACCCCTAAGGATGATTCCTACCAAGTTTGGTTGAATTCCGATCATGGGTTTTGGAGAAGAAGATGAAAATGTAAAAAGTTAACGGACGACGGACGACGGACAAATTTCCATCGCAATAGCTCACTCGAGCCTTAGGCTCAGGTGAGCTAATAAAATCTAAAATCTGAAAAATCTGAAATGCTCTCCGAGGAACTTGGGGTTAATCCCTTACCAACGGACACGAGTGCATCCTGGTTTCAAACCCGCATCCTTCAGTTACGAGGCCACTGTTCGACCAGTGAGCTATTTCGCCTTTCTCTGAGGATTATGGACACGATAGTGGCATCACCTACTACAGCACCGCCCCCCCCCCACCAACCGCACACAGGCTATGCCTTTTATGAATTACTTTGAAGAAAATTGTCAGTACTACATGCTTGTACTGAGGCAAGATGGGTCGAATGGTGCAACGTGGTCGTAGCCAGGATTTTTCAATATGGGGCGTTTGTGAGCGCGCAAAGCGTGCAAATTTGGTGATGAGCACTCTTTGCATGCTCCCCAGGGGGGCGAGTGCAGGGAGGGGGAGTTTTCCCCCTAGATTTGTTAGGGGTATGTAACTCTATGGTTTTCCCCCTCACGCGAGAAATGCGAAAGCTCTGACGTTTTATAGCAAATCTGAGATAAAGATAATGGCTCGTAGCAATACTGCACTGTATGTAACAGGGGTGGGTGCATATGGGGGGGGGGGGATCTCCCTTCCCGCGCAAAACGTTTTGTAGCAAATCTGAAAGATAAAGGCTCGTAGCAAACAATTCTTTTTAGGCGGAAAGTTTGACGCATAGTTCGACGCCCAGACTGCTTCACAATTTGTCCTCTCCGATTGTGAATAGCGACCCTCTTCTCCGATTATGAATAGCGACCCTCATCTTTGATTATGAATAGCGACCCTCTTCTTTGATTATGAATAGCGACCCTCTTCTCCGATTATGAATAGCGACCCTCTTTTTCAGACTTGAATTTTGATGACCAACACTGTAACTCCAAACATAAATTATGACAAAGATCAACTAACCGATGTGTTGCCTCCTTCGCTTACAGTGATTCTGAGTTGTTTACCAGGGCCAGGTACATTCACTTTGTGGAGCTGCTCCAGGAGAGCACTAGCTGCTGGCTCACAGCTGTTTTTCAAACTAGCTAGCTTGTTCAGAACTTTATAGAAGATGTCAAACCATGGCAAGTAGCTACATGTGCATAAAAAAATGAAAGGAAAAAAATGAGAATTAATATTGTTAAATAATAATGATTACAACACAGCTACATTAATACCGTACAAAATCCACTCCCAGGGGATGCTCAAGGCACCTACAGTAAATGTGCATGATTGTACAAAGTACTACTGCAGAGTCAACCTCGCTCAAGTCCCAATTTATCCTCATAGACTTTAACGCGTGTTAATCCTTTGTACAAGTCCATTTTTGTAGGTCGAATACTCGCCTAAATCGATCAAATTCTCAGAACAATACCATGAAAAAACATTATATTTACACCTCGCAAGTCGAACTCGACGGCGATGTGAAATCAATCATTGTCGAAACTGTCACACGCCGATTTTGTTTACAAAAATTCCCCGACTTGAAGGCGAAAACTCCAAGTCCTCTCTCGTGCACTCTATCGCGCTCTCATATGAAGAACAAAATGTCATGTTTGCACGGCCGGCTGGAAGGATGCCGTACCTGCACGCACTGCATGCAGTTTTATTGCCTTTTATTGCCTTCACAGCCATGCATTGGCGGATCCAGGGGGGGGGGGGGGGCACAGGCGGCCCGTGCCCCCCCCCCCCCCTTTTGGAAGAGAAGTATGAATTTTTACCATAGACGATCCGCCATTTTCTCGACTGTGGCCCCCCTTTTGAGGGAAACTGGACCCCATAACCCCTTACTATGCGATTTTTGAAGGTTTGGCAAAAAAAAATTTTTGTCCCTCCCCCCCCCCCTCCACTGAGCGACTTTTTGAGAAGCTGGCGAGACCAAAAAAATACGGGTCTACCTTTTCACAAACTTTCATTTTTGTGCCCCCTCTTTTACTAAATCCTGGATCCGCCTCTGCGGCCATGTGCATATAAATGGATGAAAGGGAGGATTTAATACAATGGAATTAAATCACTGGACGGGTCTGGTTTTATTCTTTATTGTCTAACTTGGAACAGGAGTTTGAAGTAATATATATATATACATGAAAGGTACAGTACATGGTATGTTCTTATTTTCTTGATGTCGGCAAAATATAAATCATGGTATATTATGTGATGAGAACTCCCAACCACCAGGCCGCCAGCCACACTCTACATCGCGGCATCCCTGTGTTATGTATACACGCATAAGTCGTATTTTCCTCGACTTCCGCACAAGTCGAAACTTGCCTAAGTTGACGCATTTCACTCAGTCCCATCATAATCAACTTAGGCAAAGTTGACTGTATTACCTTCAATAGATGGAAAAGCTGTACCTTTATTTTCATATTGTAGATGAGCAGCTATTATATGACTCAATTTGAGAAAGAACAAACTTCCTTTGGGGGGGGGGGAGGGGGGAGGGGGGAGGGGGGAGGGGGAGGGGTGAGGGGGGAGGGGGGAGGGGTGAGGGGGGAGGGGTGAGGGGGGAGGGGTGAGGGGTGAGGGGAGAGATGGTGGGGGTAGTAAAGGGTAAGGGTGAGGGGGAAAGGGGAGGGTGAGGGGGAAAGGGGAGGGTGAGGGGGAAAGGGGAGGGTGAGGGGGAGGGTGAGGGGGAAAGGGGAGGGTGAGGGGGAAAGGATGAGGGCAAAGGAAGGATGAGGGCAAAGGAAGGATGAGGGCAAAGGGAGGGTGAGGGGGAGGAGTACCTGAGAATGCAGATGGCCGTCTTAGCACCTGGTGGATGACGACAGAAACCAAATCGTTGCAGATTATCCATCCCAGTCAGAACGAAGGTGAAGAGCTGACCAGCCGGATTGTACCTGTAAGAAAGCATATTCTGATAACAATTTCCAGCAACTATCATGTAGGACAAATATCCCTGGTGTATATGAATACCCCCCCCCCCCCCGGCAGCATATGTTTAGTAGGGGAATAATCACTTTTGGGGGTAGTTGTTTTCATGCAGAGGTAGTGGTCCAGGGGAAGTGGTACACGATGTACTGTATAATTGTATGCATTCAGTTTGGGAATTTAAGAAGCCACATTGCATCCATAATTTGTTACCGACTTGCACTGGTAGTGTGTAAATTACGTATTCAAGTGACATATATGTAGTTTCTTTCACACATATCTACAGTGTACTGCATTAAAGATCACATTGCAAGAAAATCACAAATATGGCAAGAAAATCACAAATATGGCAATTAATGTATCACTAGAAACTGGGAAGCTTACAGATGGCAATCGTATAAGTTTTATGTCAACTGCGTATCTGATGATTATAAAAACATAAATAAAAGCTCTTCTAAGCATCTGGAATATCTGAGGATTCGCCAGAAATATAGCGATGTTTTGATGTCGTCACACAAGGGATCGATCCTGCTTAAGCAGACGACGTCCTATAATGAATGAACGTAATTGCAATGCAATTATTTATCAAATTATAAAGAGTTTGGTATATTTAACATGACCTTATTTCACACCATTCTAAAAGGGAAAGTGAACTGATTCTGATAACTAAAACCGTTTGATAGTAAATACACAGGAGAAGGGTCAATGATCAATGAAATAAACCCCACTTTCAAATTGAAAAGCCCTCCGAATAATATCACAGATTGTATTCGTTCCCTCTTGAAACGCCGAACATGCCCCGGTGCAAGCAGCTGAAAATACAATGGCATCTTATTTTGTTTACAAGTGACTGATTCTGTTATTTTTTTAACGCTGCATTTTTCATCAAAATAATACCATACACGAAGTTAAGAGTGAGGCAACAGACTAAAATTAAGACTGACGCTAGTCAAGTAAGAGAAATAAGTGAAGAGGAGATGACAAAACAGGCACTGAAAAATGTGTAAGATGTTATGGGACATCGTCTGGTTAGACAGGACTGGTCCTTCGTGTGTCGTCACACATCTCAGCAGCGTTCAAGGAGCTTTTCAGCTGCTATATCGGGGGCTGTATTTTACCGTTTTATAATTGATAATAATCATTAATTCAAATGTTTCCAAGGGTTGAATTTGGATAACCTTGTATAATTTATGCCATCTATGCAATAATAAGTATTAAGCCAATATTTATTTTGATGGAATTTTCTTGCAATGTGATCTTTAATTTCTTACAAGTTATTTCATCTGATGATCATACACTGTAGTTATTGCTAGGTCAGGCAATCTCTTGCAAGGTTTGAGTTGTCAAAGGAAAATACAGGAAATATAGCTTGGCATGCATAAAGTCTAAATACATTCATAAACTGGACTTTTTTTTAGACAAACTGATTTTGATAAATCCGAGACCCTGTTTAGAATGGCGTTTGCAACAGTCATCAATTCTGCAAAGTTATTTCCTCACTGAGATAAAAGATTGACTAATATAGGATATTGGGGATAACTTTCAGATTCTATTTGCAAGGCTACAGTATTGCTTTAATCACCAAATATGCGTTCCTCATCAGTTATTTTATGGGCCGTGATCAGCTCAAATAATATGTGATGAATGACGGATGAACAAATTGTGGGTTAAAAGTGCTCATTAGCTTCATAGCTGATACCATTCAGTCTTGTATGACTTATACCAATAATGTACAGATACAGTATATGTACATGTTCAACATTTCTGGGTATTCTCGCAACCCTATTGCCACATTTAAAAAAAACAAAAAAACACAGGAGCCAAATAAAATTTTCCCTTTATTCTATAAATTTCTAAGATATTTTACAAAATCATGACCATGATAAACCTGATATGACCATGGCAGATTTAGGGGGCATGTACCCCCCCCCCCCCCCCTCCCCTCTACAATCTACAAAAAATTGTTCTTACCTCACACTTTGTTTGTTTTAGGTCTTAAAGGGATCATGTTGTTTTTGCTTTCCAGATCAGAGATTTTAGAGTAACATAATCAGGCCACTGAAAAGTGTGAGAATTTCTTTTTTTCCTTGTCAGAGATTTTAGAGAAAATGACATTTAGAAGTTTTTATTTTTACTTACTTAATTTATTATTTATATATATATATATTGTTTTTTTTTTTTTTATTTATTATTTTTAAATTTATGTATGTACATGTAAAATGCATACTGGCTTTATACTTCTCAGTGTGTAAGAGAATTGTAAAATCAGCACTGATTTTCTTATTTACTATATAAATCTATATACCTACCTATTATGCCAGTAGTCTTGATACGGGACCCCTTCGAGAATTTAACACAAATGAGTCACAATATTGTGCGCACCCCCTGTAATCCTATTGTCCCCTTCGCCACTCACGCGCGTCAACATGCCACGGCCATCTTCCTCTTTTGCGAGCAACCCCAAGTAGAAACATGTTGCTTGCAAGGAGAGGGGAAGAAGGGAGGGTCATAGGTAGGTATATAGATTTATATAGTAAATAAGAAAATCAGTGCTGATTTTACAAATTTACTGCAATATATCATATATACCTACCTATTATGCCAGACCAGCGCCAACTCAAAGACCGGGAGGCATGTTTCAAACAGAAGAGAGTAGGATTACACCCAAGATTACAAAGAAGACACAGCGGCCTTCAAGGTGGCTGACGCAAACATAGCCTCACCTGCGGGAACATCCCTAAGGTAGCAAGAAATGAAGGAATTGGGCGAACGCCAATAAGCAGCCTTCAAAATATCATCAAGCGCCACACCTTGAAACAGAGCCCAAGAAGTGCTGACACTACGAGTGTCATGAGCATGAGGCTTACTGTCAGATAAAAGAGCCTCTGTGCCAGCAGCCCGAATAGCCTCGACAATCTATCTAGAAATGGAATCAAGAGAAGCAGGAGAAAAAGGCTCTCTAGTGATCAGGAACAACTGATCATCCTTACGATAAGACTTAGTCTTATCAATATACCATTTCAGAGCCCTAACAGGACACAAAACTTTGTCCTCACGCACTGACGAAAACCCAAAAAGCGGACAAAGAAAAATCTCAACAGGGCCAGAGGCAGCCGTTTGATTCTTGGCAATAAAAGAAGCCTTAGGAATCAATCTAACGCCTTTTCTCTCCCAGCGAACATGACCAGGAGTAAGACAGAGAGCATGAAGAGTACTGCGCCTCTGCCCAGAGGCAATAGCTACCAAAAAGAGCGTCTTAACCGTAAGATGATGAAGCAAAGCTTCACCTAACGGTTCAAAAGGAGGTTTCGCCAAGGCCTCCAGGACCTTAGGCAGACTCCAAGATGGTACTAACCTAGAACAAGGAGGACGTTTCAGAAAGAACGACCGAATCAAACCACTCAATAGCGGGGAATTGGAAATCCCCGAACAATCTGAGAAACCCGAATGAATGAATCGCCGAACGGTAGCCTCGGATAGTAGAGATAGATCTCCCTTTGTCAAATAACGAGATTAGGAAATCCGCAATTGAACCAATGGGAGCCTTAAAAGGGGTTTGATTTTGCTCTTTACACCAAAGGAAAAAGACCGAGAGACGGGAATTATAAATTTCCCTAGTAGAAACCCTACGACTGGACATTAAAAAGTCTGCGGCTCTATCAGAGAGACCCCGACTGTCTTGCAGATTCCCTGACAGGGGCCAAGCAGTCAAATGAAGGGACTCCGGACTGTGGTGAAGAATCCCCGAAAGGGGCTGCAACACCAGATCCGCTTTGAGCGGGAGAAGGAACGGTTGAGCCCTCAGGAGGCTCATTAGCTCCGGAAACCAATTCCTCCTGGGCCAAAAGGGAGCTATCACAAGCACCCGAGCCCGATCTTCCCTGATTTTCCGCAAGACTTGCGGAATCAGTTGGAAGGGAGGAAAGGCGAATCCTAGAAGGTTCTCCCAGCTGAGGGAGAAAGCATCGAGAGCCCATGCTCCCTGATCGCGAACACGGGAGCAATACTTCGGCAGCTGGTGGTTTAGCACCGACGCAAATAGATCCACTTCCAGTGGACCTAGGCAACTGCGAATGTGGCAAAAGACCTCTGGATGGAGCATCCATTCTGATGGAATCCGCAGTGAGGTTTTCCCGACCGGGGATGAAAGAGGCCACGGGTGTGATCGCCATGCGACGACACCACCTCCACAGCTGAGCTGCTAGGGCATTCAGGGCAGCTGAACGAGTGCCTCCCTGACGATTGATATATGCCGCCACAGTGACATTGTCCGTGAGGATCAGAACTGAACGACTGAGAAGTCGACTTCTGAAATGGAGCAGGGTCAACAGAACTGCCATAAACAGGACATTGATATGGGGAAGAGCCCCAAGATGAGACCAATCCCCCGCGACCGTGCTGCCATTGCAGTGTCCTCCCCACCCCAACCGAGAGGCGTCCGTCGAAAACCGAGATCGACGGAAGAGGGGTACTGAAGGACTTGCCTCGTGCGAGAAATTCCTCGCTTGTCCAACAAGAGAGAAGAGACTTGATTCTTATTGGTACTGGAATCCAGACCAACAGAGAATCTTTTCCCGGCTTGAAAAAACCGTGATGTCTCTGAAAAGGTCTCATGAGGAGCCGGCAGTCCTCTAGAACATCGACTAGACTGGCTAGATAACCCAGAAACTGAAGCCACTGTCTGGCCTTGACCCTTCTGGCCAGCAAGAGCTTGCGAGTCGCAGCGACAATGATGAGAATCCCGTCTCGACTGGACCGAGCCAACTGATTCCGTATGTCTAACACCGCCCACAGAAAAACTGGGCTGCGAGTAGGAACTAACTCTGACTTTTCCCAATTTATTAGGAAACCTAAGTCTTGAGTAAGACTGACGAGCAAACGAGTCTCGTCTAACAAACGATCGCGCGACTCCGCAAGAAGAAGCCAATCGTCCAGGTAGCAAAATAGCCGAAGGCCGCGTCGCCTCAGAGAGGCCGCCAGCACAGCTACAACTTGAGTAAAAACCCTGAGGGGCCGGACGCAGCCCGAAGGGAAGAGCGCGAAAACGATAAGTCTCTGAGAGGAAGGAGAACCCCAGAAGATCGCGCAAAGCGCGATGAATGGGAATGTGAAAATACGCGTCCTTGAGATCTATCAAGACCGCGTAGTCCTTCCTCTTGATCAACGGGAGAATGGAGGCGAGAGTCTCCATCCGAAAATGTACTGAAGGAATGAATTTGTTTATTCTTTTCAGGTTCAGTATCAAACAAAGTTTTCCCGAGCGCTTGGGAATAACAAAAATTGGAGAAAGGGAAAGAGACGGCCTGTCTCTTACCCTTTCTATAGCCCTCTTTTCCAACAGAGACTTGATCTCCTTTGAAGCATGAGATCGAGCCAGGGCAGACATGGGAGGTGACCGAGTTCTTATAGCCCCTCCAGGGAGCGAAGCGGAAAGATCTATGAAGAATCCGTCACGCACGACGGAGAGAACAAACACGTCCCCGGAGATGGCCTCCCAAGCGGGGAGAAAGGAATGAAGTCGGCCACCTACCATGACTGGAAGAACAAACGCTCGGGGAAGACCATCAAAACCTAGGCTTGGCCTTAAGCGAAGCCGTCGCTTTACCACGAGAACCTCTCGAATAGCCCCTGCCACGTCCCCCTCTCCCGCAAGAAGGAGCTGGCTGCGGCTCAGAAGGCGGGACCCCAGACACACGACTGTGTTGACCTGAAGCGGGACCAGCAGGCCTCCACCGGACAGGGGCCCGCGTCGACTTAGATTGAGTGTGAAACTGCTTAGTAATATCCGAGACCTGCTTTCGCGCATCAATCTCTCTCTGAAAAACCGTAGCAAATTGACCACCAAAAAGCGAAGGACCCCGAGACGGAACATCTCGGAGAAGTTGAGCAATGCCCGACTCCTTAACACCCAGTGCCGAAAGAGCCAGGATCCTGCGACGGAACGTAACCAAAGCAGCTGCAGTGGAAAGCTGTGACCACTGCAAACAAAAAGAGTATGCAGCAGGTCATCGATTACCATCGATTGTCACCATCAATAACGTTCAACTCCTCCGCCCTGGACCTAAGGCCTGAGAGAAACCCTTGAAAAGCTGCCAAACGCATACCTGCTCTAACCTGGTTTTCAACATTATACCAACGCTTATCCTCCGTCTTATAAGCAACGGAGGTTAGCGGATTAGTCGCCCGCAAGCGACGACCAACCTCTAAAATCTCCGGAGAGAGAGTCTTAGCTTTGAAAAAGCTGTCTTGATCTTGGGAACCGAAGGCAAAGGCCTTACCCTTAACCGTAACAGGGCGCTTAACCAAACGCGCAGCCTCGATGCGGTCATACTCCAGCTTAAAATCCTCGAGAGAAATACCCTCGGAGGAATCCTGCTGCCTGAACCAACGTGAAGTCGAACCCTGCGCGCGGGTTGACTGAAATTCAGGGAGATATTTAGACAACAAAGCCATCGCTTCCACCCCGCACAGGGCAAGCGATTGAGGCTCCGCCTGCCCAAGCGATTCAGAAACCGAAGCTTGAGAGGCCGCCTCTAACTCTGGTTCCACCCGAGTGGATTGGAACAAAGGACCGCCAACAAAGGACGCAGCAGTTGACTACTAAAGGCGTGTGAACCCCCCCCCCCTTCTGGTCTTGACGACGGGGGGATTGGATTCGAGATATCCAAACCACTAGAATCTGACGCCACCCACCCCGAAGCCACGGGCCTCGGAGTTGACATTCCAGATTCAGTTAACGCCACCCGCCCCGAAGCCGCAAGCTCCGAGACTGGCAAACTCTGCAGGGAAACACCACTAGGCAACTTACCCGTAGCCCTCCTCCCTCCCCCATGTACCGAAGTACTCGGGAGAGTTCTGGAGGGCCGAGTCGTCTTGCTAGACGACTATTCGGAAGAAGCAGGTCTCCGCGACCTAACCGCTTCTTCTTCCGAATTCATAACACTGCAATAAAACAGACAATAAAGTATACTTTTCAAATATGAAATACTTTAACTGAATGCAGGTAATAAAACTAAAGTTTATTTGGGAGATACGCACAACAAAAAATTTTCACAGCCAAAAACCGTAAGAACAAACACCGAACCCAAAGGCTCGGTGACAAACGGAAACACCTGCAAACACACAGATATATCTACGTGGGGCTGACCGTGAAAGCGAAAAATAAATGCCAAGAAAAGGAATAAAAAATCCCTTGCAATCGGCAAGAGTGACAACTAAAACACAAAAGTACTATAATCTAAGAGAATATAGGTACCTAAAAGTGCTTTAAAGATGCAAAAAAGCGCGCCTAAAAGATACTAAAAAGACCCGATTTCAGGAGCGCTGTGACTTGACATCCTAACTCGTCGGGGGGGAGCAAGAAAGAGGCAGATGACCGTGGCGTGTTGACGCGCGTGAGTGGCGAAGGGGCCAATAGGATTACGGGGGGTGCGCACAATATTGTGACTCATTTGTGTTAAATTCTCGAAGGGGTCCCGTAGTCAAGACCACTGGCATAATAGGTATATATGATTTATTGCAGTAAATCAAATTTGCAATATAGTGAATGCCTTTGATCAAAATAAATCTGAATGTTATTTTGCGACAAATTGATACAATTTTATGTTCTGCAATTTGAAACTTTGCAAACAAAAATTCAGTTAGTATATTGTATAAATAAAGGGGATTTCACTGGGGTATAAAGAGAGGGAAGTTCCCCAGTTTCTGCTGTAAAGATAAAGATAAAGGTTTATCTCCTTGTTTGCATTCAAAAGATGCATATCGATATAGGGATCGAGGTCTTCATGTGCATATGGAGTTTCTTTACAACAACACATGTGAATGGAAATGATCACCTTTTATTAGTGATTACCCAGGCCAATGAAATCGGCAGGGTTATAATGGCTCCGTATGTTTGTTTTGTTTTGTTTTGTTTTGTTTTTTTTGTGTATAAGATAACTAGAGAACGGGTGAACGGATTCGCACCAAATTTTCAGGGAATGTTCGGATAGTGACAGGAAAGAATCAATTAGATTTTGGTGATGATTGGTTGACCCCTGCAAATTCTGTGTGACCTTGAAGTTTTGACCCCAACTTCATTTCGGATAGTGACAGGAAGAATCGATTAAGAAAATAATCGATTAGATGATCGGTTATAGAAACTTCAGTTCGGAGAGTTTTTTTTTTTGTTTTTAAGAATATTTTATTACTTCCTATTTCAAAATAACATTTTTCACAATAATCAAATGAAGGTAAAATACACAAACAAATATATTCACATCCAGTATCATTGTGCCAAATTACATAATAATAACAATAAGTAACCATAATATTTTACATGCATGTATTAAATATTAGATTATGCCAAATCTGGAAGTCTTTATTGCGATAAAAGGAGATAAAAGGAGAAAAATATAAAATAAAAAATATAGTGACAGGAAAGAATCGTTTAAGGAAAGAATGCAACTACCCTGTAGCACCGCTAACGCGTGGGTCTGCCACCTTTGATGGCCTTTCTAGTTCTCCAATGTCTTGCAGATACAAATGGTTCGCATGGGCCACAGAACAGGAACTGGGGTGGATGCATTCCCCACCACCGCAACCACACACAATTATTGTACATACTTTATATAAAAACACCAGCCTCTGATACCTTCGGGGAAACCCTATCATCACTGGAGTAGACAGGGGGCAACGGGGGCCATGCCCCCTCCCTATTCAGTCACTACAACAAAAAAAGCGAGAGCGAAAAAGCGGGGGAAGTGAGAAAAAAAAGGGCAAAAAAAAGGGCAAAAAAAAGGGCCTAAAAAAGGCACTGCAAGCCGTTATCCTGGCTCTCAAAATTTGCTAAAAACGTCAAAGTTTTCGCGCCCACCCTTGTACCATGGGTGTCGATCCGGGGGGGATGGAGGTATATCCCCCAAAATATTTGAGGTGGGAGGATGTCCTGTATTACCACTCCCAATACTTTTGGATAAAATAAATAAGAATTACGATGCATTAACTTGAAACTAATAATTATTAAAGCTCTTGACGTTTAATCTTGAAATAACACATTCTTTAATGATAAGAAAGGAAATTAAAAAATGCCATAAGTTCAATACGAAAATATTGAAGAAAATTAGTGCACTCGCATTGTTTTCTCAATTAAGGGGTTCCGTCCATTGGCGTAGATCCGTACATTCCTTCTTTTCATTAAAACCATTTCGGGATGCTTTAAAATGCAAGTTTTATAGACAGATTCCCTGATGTAGGAGAGGGGTACTCCCTCCACCCCTGCTCGGTCTCTTCGCTCAGCGGTGTTGTCTGGGGGGGGGGGCAGGGGAGCACATGCCCTGGGAAACACTTGAAGGGGCGCAAACGCAAAGGAGAGAAAGAAAAAGAGAGGAGTGAAGAAAGATTATAATCATTACGGCGTTACAGCCCGTACCCACCCGTTACATAAAATGCAGTATTGCGTCTAAGCCTGAGTCGAATCGATTGGTTAGCCGGTGTTCGATCGAAGACATCGACTCCCGAATACGTTTTGGCAAATTCGGTGCATCGATTTGTAGTCCGCCAGATTTTTGACTACCGTAGCCGCCATGAAAAAATCAAATAAAAAAAGAAACTCCGTAACGTACAGCATATATACTAGCAGAGAACCTGAAGGCGACTTCAAAGTTCAAACTGTTGGCTAACTTTCGCTAATTCGCTCGCGGAGGACGTCGCGCTTTACCTGTGCTTTCTCTATGGAAAAATTGTTTTGTCGTTACGAACTGAAGTTTACGATAATTTTCTTGCACTCTCTCTGCATTGTCAATTTGACAATTGTATAATTGAACATGATAAATACGGGCATGAGTACGAGTGTTCCTACTTAATTCGCAATAACTAATATCACACTCTCATCAAATTGGCAATTACTTCTGAATGATCTCTGAAGCTGAATGAAGTCGAGTCTATATTGAGCGACGAAAAGTTTATTTCGTATTGTTTTTTTTTTTGGCATCGAACAAACGTGTTCCATTCAGCTCTCCAAAGACAAAGTAAGATTATTAATTCTTTGAATTTGAATCATTGTCGGGTGTGTCGACAATGAGCATCGCTTCGTGCGACACTAGTGACATTTTAGGTAGCCATACGGACTAGAAACTTAAGATTTTGGCTCGTCCGCTGTGATTTTTACTAGCCATTGGCTAGCGGGCTATCGTTAATTTCGAGCAGCGAGAGCCCATGCCCGCGATGCCAGCGGACCGGTCACCGGTGCATGGTGCATACACTGCGTGCAACTGTGTGCAACTCTGTTTTCACCGCACATCATTTATCGATTAACCGGTATTCGATCGAATCAAAGCCGTCGAATCCCGGTTTATGAAATATTCGATATGACTCAGGCTTAATTGCGTCCCAAATAACTGAAAAGCAGCCAGGGCGGTGAACTAACATTCCGGCTAAAAAAAAAAAGATGCTAAAACGTCGGAGCTTTCGCGCTTCGCGCGGGAAGGGGGGGGGGACTCCCCCTCCCTGTACCCACCCCTGTTACATACAGTGCAGTATTACGTCCAAATAACTGAAAAGCAATCAGGATGTTGAACTATAACTTTCCGCCTAAAAATTGTTTTCTACGAGCTGTTATTTTTATCTCAAAATTGCGGGGGACAAGGGGGGGGTGAAATGTGAATCGACCTGAAAAGCATTCACGACTTCCTGTCATTTCTCCGAGACAGAGTCGATTTCTCCTTCATCCTGACAGTCTCTCTCTCTTTCTTTCCCTGCCACCCAGTCCCCCTTGTCTCTCTGCCACATCACTCCACCTCTGCCTCTCTTTATGCCATCCATCTTCTACATCAATCTACATGCATCTCACCAAACATGGTGATGAAAAAGATCCTTATGAAGGTTAACGACGTACATATCAAAGTCAACAACCTTATCCGGGGACAGGCGCAATCACAAAAGTTTGTCACCGTTCCGGAATTCTTATAATATTAATAAATTACCTCGCTCTCTCGCTCTTTTACTCGATCCCTCTTAATACAACAAACGGACTTATCGAATCACTTTTCTCCCCATTTTCCCTATATTTTGGAGTTCCTTTTTAAGACCAGACGGCCAATCGAGATCGATATTTCAAAAAATAAAACTCACTTGTGTAATATTAAACACGAAATTTAAGCTGGGATTTCATTGCGCATAACACATCGATCATGTTCTAATTTCAATAAAGCGCTCATTATATAACTGCCCAATCATGCTGATTTGTAACAGCATTACCCAAAGCACTAATTTTAGTAATACTCCTTTAATTCATGCGCTCGAATAAAGTGTGCTTAATATTATTCCGAATTACCCAATAGATGTTGTTGACATATATAACAAAAACGTTAAAAATATAGGGCAAAACCAAAAAAGAAAGAAAGGCTACTCTTTCAATACAGGGACGTTTTTGAAAGTGTGTGTGTGTGTGTGTGTGTAGGGGGGGGGGGGGCTGATTTGATTTCACTCATTAATGATAATATATTAACCTAATTCATACATTTTATGAAACATGTTTACTCAAAAAAGTGTCTGTGTGTGTGGGGGGGGGGGGTGGGCTGCAGCCCCCAGGCCCCGTCCCCAGTTCTGGTTCCGCGACCCATGCAAAAGTAATGTTGTATTTATATTCAGAAATCCGGTCTTAACTCGAGAACATTAAGTTTTTCGTTCTGATATTTCAATTTCATTTTTTTTTATCCGCAGCCATGACGGCTACCTACAACTATTAAAATGTGAAAGTGAATTTATAATTGCATTGCTTGGAAACTAAACAATGTGTTTTGGGATTGGAATTTTTTTGTTATTAGTTGAGTTATTATTTTTTTTTATTTTGGAACATAAAGCAATATTTTGAATAGTTGGCCGGCGCAAGATTGTATTCACCGTCCTTTACTTATTCGTGTATTAATTTTTATGTCGTTTATCATTACTATATATTTTTGTGGCGGGCTCGATGTGGGAAAATTAAATGTTAGGGGCCGACTTTGTCATGGCACAAACCTAAGTATTTTTTTTCTCAGAAAACTATGACAACTGATGCGTACGGTACTTTGACGAAGACTTTAATACATTCGTAATTTTTCCGAAGAAAATAAGAAGCAAAAATGATAACAACGTGAATAAACTGACCCTTTAGAAAGCGAAGCAACTATCGGAAATTACATCTGGAGATGTCATTTGACATTGCTAAAGGGCGAACAGAATGAGTCACCATTTAAACCGTAAGTGGCTCTCTTTCAAAACACTAAATATACAACTTCCTTCAAGGCAGAACAAAAATAAAGAACAGGAAGTCGGCAAAATCGAAGGAATCGCAGGGCGGGTCTCTTAACAAAAGCTCGCACTAATCCCGCTGAACGGCGACTTCTTTGAGTCGACGATGGATATGACAAGATCCGGGAGAAAATCCCGCAAATGGGCCTTTTCAACTTTGGCCGCGGTGAAAACGGTGACAAAACTTTCCGTAAGAAGCCTAAATAAACTCACAACTAGATGAATATTCGACCGCGCGCGGTCGGAATTTATGCCTCCGCCATCACCAGATTGGAAATGTATGGCATACATGTACACTCTAAAAAGGATTGGTCCAACAAAATGACAAATCTTTTCACTTAAAATGCACAGGAGACAGAAAAATTTATTTCATTTCATTTTCATATAAAACTAGAAATATTTGATAACGAGGCTAAAAACCAGTAATTTCATGTAATTTTATGTAAATTGACCTCTGTGACCTCTGACCTTTGACCTACCTACCCCAAAATCTAATCACTTCCTCTTTCTATGGGGATACATACTAGTACCAAGTTTGAAGTTCTTACCTCAAACAGTTCTTGAGATATCGTGGTAACGGTGCTAAAAACCAAATAATGTTTATGTAATTTCATGTAAATTGACCTCTGTGACCTCTGACCTTTGATCTCCTTACCCCAAAATCTAATCAGTTCATCTTCGTATACGGTAACATACTTAGTACCAAGTTTGAAGTTCTTACCTCAAACAGTTCGAGATATCGTGGTAACGGTGCTAAAAACCAAGAATTTTTATGTAATTTCAGGTAAATTGACCTCTGTGACCTCTGACCTTTGACCTACTTACCCCAAAATCTAATCAGTTCATCTTTCTATGGGGATACATACTGGTACCAAGTTTGAAGTTCTCACCTCAGATAGTTCTTGAGATATCGCGGTAACGGTGCTAAAAACCAGTAATTCCATGTAATTTCATGTAAATTGACCTCTGTGACCTCTGACCTTTGACCTACTTACCCCAAAATCTAATCAGTTCATCTTCGTATGGGGATACATACTAGTACCAAGTTTGAGGTTCCTACCTCAAATGATTCTTCAGATATCGCGGTAACGAGAAGTGGGACGGACGGACGCACGGACGGACGCACGGACAACCCGAAAACATAATGCCTCCGGCACCCACCTTCGGTGGGCGGAGGCATAAAAATGTACGCATCGATTGTGAAAATGTTGAGAGTGCAATGTAAAAAGTGAACCCATGGATTTCTACGGGTCACGCTAGTTAGAAAATTAATTGCCCATTTTTCGTAAGGAGTCATCAGGAGCCAAACAATATCTATCACACTTTTTTATGCATTCAGTCGTATTTCATAATCATTTGAAAAGTACATTTTTGCTGATTTACACAGTCATAAGCCCCCCCCCTAAAAATAACCCATCAAAACGACATCGTGATCACGTGATCTGTGACGTACGAAAAGTAAAGGAAAATATTCCACCCACCTGTATACCGTACACGCCCGCAGGCCTGGCAGGCCCAGCCGGTACGTGCCGAGCACAAGCATGATATTCACCGCATCAACCATTTGCATTGCATAGTTTCGTGTTTAATTCCTCACAATAACGTTGATTTGGGCACACAGTTTCATCAATAATCGGTGTATATATATTTGGGGGCTGTAGCAAGACCCCTAAAGATTATGTAAGCTGTAAGCATACATCTTTTTCCTAAAGATGAAAATCTACGGAAATTGCGGGTCACAGAGGTAAAGCTGACGCGAGCAGAGTGGTAAGGGCCGCGGCCAAGTGAGTGGAGTACAATCTGCAATGATCACTTTGCCGAAGATGATTTTGAGGATCCGGGCCTGTATTCCGAATTTGGCATGAAGAAAAGGAGAAGCAAGCTAAAAGATTCAGCTATTACAACGATCAGACTTGGAGTCAAGCCTTCCAATCTTTTTTTCGACAACATCATCTCCAGCAGCTGCAGCAGCTTCACCTGTAGACCGAAAATTCTGTCTCTCCTTCGTTAGCTAAGTGAAGAGCTAACGAACAAGAGGCAGAATTTTCAGTCTACTTCACCCGTAACTCCAGGGAGCTCCAACGCGTTGACCTTCACCCCTTCACCAGGCCCGGGCGGGTGTTCTGCGAGGGGTTCATAATATGGTCGAATTCCCCTTGCCACTTGAGCTTCTTTGCCTTCGGGATCTGATAAATTATCGGATAAATCAGAGTTCGTATCTGGCTCAGAAAAAGTCCTCCAACTCAGAATCGCGGACTGTCACTTTTCATCTCTCTATACAAGTTACTCGATTTCTGCCAAATTTATGTCAGTACTACCGTAGTATGTAAAGCAAAGGGAAAAAAAGCCGAAAGTGAAATAAACAAAAGCGTTCACCACTCGCTAAGTACTAGGGGAACGTAGGAACTGCCGTACTAAAGATGTGTAGCAGATTGCACAGACGCATAACGGCTGTGCATGCGTTTAAGATGAAAACTTTCGTTTGGCAAGCTCAGATGGATGAGAACATTGTTCATGAAAAAGTCAAAAAACAAAAGCTGTATATTTTGGCAAAAGTGTTCGCTGATCTTGTAGAAAATATATTGATAATGATTATTCACTCCTAAGACTATTTAATTAATTTCCTTTTTTCATAAATTGTCCGTTGAACAGAGGGGTCAAATACTACATTGTGTGTATAATGTTATACGCTGCAACATGCAGATCTTGTGCCTCTTACTCTTCAATCGTCACTTGGGGGTGTGACATCAATTAGCCAATCAGCTCACGAGTTTTAAGGAACGGTCCCAAAACCTCTACTTTCCCCCCTTTTTCGCCAAAATGAGACATAATTTTGATTGCCAGAAGAAGGCAAAAATACATGGAAACAGCACCCAAATTAACCAAATTAATTAAATTGGGAGGGCTCTGCGATTCAAAGGAGGGACAAAGAACCTCCCCAAATCTACAATGTGTGTAGATTAGAGTATAATGCATCTCTATAGAAAATTCGAAACAAATCTGTCAAGAAATGTGACCTCAGAGCGCACACAAGATACCCACTAAAATATGACCTTTGACCCTATGAAAGACGGAACACTGGAGGCAGCATCATTAGAAACTGTGGAGGTCTAGAGTAATCCATGATGGACCTCCATACAAAATCTGAAAGAAATCAGTCAACAAATGTGACCTCCAGAATGCATGCAACCAAAATATGACATTTGACCCTACAAAAAGTGGAACACTGTGGGCAGCATCAGCAAAAAGTAAAGATGTGTACATTTAACTAAGACACACCAAATGACAAAGTTAGAGCGCACAAAAGACATATGATCTTTGACAATGAGGGCAGCATCGTCAAAAAGTAACTAGAAATATCACTGATGATTAATACCCCCGCCCCGTGAGAACAGCCTTTCTTGACTTTTGGTCGAAAACTGAGGAAGTAGTTCGATCCGCAAGATTTTTCCCTGATTTACTGCCATAGATATGCCGTTTCCATGGCAACGCAGATTCCAACACATCAAAAAAATATGTTGTACACATCTTCCCAGTAAGACCAATGTGTGTACCAAATTTCATGACTTTCGGTCAAAAACTGAGGAAGTAGTTTGATACGCAATGTGTTTCCTTGATTTTCTGCCATAAATATGCCGTTACCATGGCAACGCAGATTCCGACTCATCCGAAAAATATGTCTTGCACATCTTCCCACCAAGACCAATGTGTGTACCAAATTTCATGACTTTCGGTCAAAAACTGAGGAAGTAGTTCGATCCGCAAGGTGTTTCCTTGATTTTCTGCCATAAATATGCCGTTACCATGGCAATGCAGATTCCGACTCATCCGAAAAATACGTCTTGCACATCTTCCCATCAAGACCAATGTGTGTACCAAATTTCATGACTTTCGGTCAAAAACTGAGGAAGTAGTTCGATCCGCAAGGTGTTTCCTTGATTTTCTTCCATAAATATGCCGTTATCATGGCAACGCAGATTCCGACTGATCCAAAAAATATGTCTTGCACATCTTCCCACCAAGACCAATGTGTGTACCAAATTTCATGACTTTCGGTCAAAAACTGAGGAAGTAGTTCGATCCGCAAGATTTGCAACGGACCGACCGACCGACCGCCCAACCATCGACTGATTCCAGTATACCCCCTTCAAACTTCGTTTGGCGGGGGTATAAATATGTGTAGATTATACCAAGTTACATCTCCATACAAAGTTTGAAAGAAATCCATTACGAAATGTGGCCTGCACATTGCACACACGCCATCCTCTAAAGTTGTAAAATCAGCACTGATTTTAATTGCTAGATAAATCTACATACCTACCTATTCTGCTAGTCTCCTGAGTACGCTACCCAATCGAGAACTTTAACACAAAAAAGCACCCCACGTCACCCATTGATATCCCTTTCGTTCCTTACCCGCATGAATACACAACAGCCATCTTCCTCTATTGCGAGGACCTCAAGAGTAAAATTGTAAACTCAGCACTGATTTTCTTATTTACTAGATAAATCTCTATACCTACCTATTATGCTTAGTCTCTTGACTACGCTAACCCGTTCGAGAACTTAACACAAATGAGTCACAATAGTGTACGCACCCCCGTAATCCTATTGTTCTCCCCTTCGCCACTCACCCGCAGCAATACGCAACAGCCATCTTCCTCTTTTGCGAGCAAACCAAAATAGCTTCGACAATCCGTCTAGAAATGGAATCAAGAGAAGCAGGAGAAAAGGGCTCTCGAGTGATCAGGAACAACTGATCATCTTTGCGATGTGTCTTAGTCTTATCAATATACCATTTGAGAGCTCTAACAGGACACCAAACCTTGTCCTCACGCACTGACGAAAAGTCAGATAGCGGACAAAGAAAAATTTCAACAAGGCCAACAGAAGCTGTCTGATTCTTGGCAATGAAAGAAGCTTTAGGAATCAATCTAACGCCTTTTCTCTCGCAACGAACATGACCGGGACAGAGGGCATGAAGGGTACTGCGCCTCTGACCAGAGGCAATGGCTACCAAGAAGATCGTCTTCACCCTAAGATGGTGAAGCAAAGTTTCACCTAACTGTTCGAAGGGAGGTTTAGCTAGGGCTTCTAGAACCCGACCACCGGAGAAGTGACGCAATGTCAGTCTCCTTAACCCCGAGGGCGGAGAGGGCCAAAACCCTACGACGGTACGTAACCGAAGCCGCCACACTGGAAAGTTGTGACCACTGTAGACAGGAAAGAGTATGCAGCAGGTCATCAATAACCAGCTTATCACCAACATTGACATTCAACAACTCCTCCGCCCTGGACCCCGAGGTCGAGAGAAAACCGTGACATGCGACCAAGCACATACCAGCTCTGACTTGGCCTCAAACACTTATCCTCAGCCTTAAAGGAAGAGGAAGTAAGCGGATTGGTCGAACGCAGACATCGACCCACCGCCAAAATCTCCGGAGAGAGACTTAGCTTTGAAAAAGCTATCTTGATCTTGGGAATTAAAGGCATAGGCCTTACCCTTAATCAAAGCAGAGCGCTTAACAAGAAGCGCTGATTCAATACGGTCATACTCCGCCATGAAATCCTGTCAGACGCTTCTTAGGGCGTCTGACAGACTTCGGGCAGTTCTCCAAAATAACTTCGGAAACACGAACCAAACCGCCTCCCACCAGGGGAGAAGTGCGCTGAGGGTATGTACCCAAAGTTGCGCACACACTGCCCATACTGGCTGAGCAAGATGATGCTACAGCCACGGGTCGGGCGCTCAAGGCGCCCAGTGCGAGGGCAGACTGGGACAAGGTCCCGGTATACGCGCACAGACTACTAATAGTATGTGAACTCACTATTGTTCGGCCTGTGGACGGCAAAAGGAGAGCACTAGTAATCGCGCACTCGGGTGACCGCACCAGATGCTCCGTAGAGCGCCCATAATTGTTGGCTCGAGCCTTCCCATCAGCTGGCAAATGCAACAGCCCGGGCAGTACTCGCTCCCCCATATGGCATCGGCCGGGGGCTAGGGTATGAAAACCCAGACCAAAATGGGCGGTGCCCGTGAGCTGCCCTGCAGTAGTGGCACACGTCTCCCCTAGCGCATTTATGCGAGTCGTCGCAACCGTGCAGGAAACAGACGTCCCCCCTTCTGGTCTGAGCGACCGGGGGATTGGATTTATGGTATCCAAACCAGTAGAGCTTGACGCCACCCACCACGAAACCACGGGCTTCGGAGTTGACGTCCCAAGCTCAACTAACGCCACCCGCCCCGAAGCCGCATGCTCCGAGGCTGGCAAACCTTGCAGGGAAACACCACTGGGCAACTTACCTGCAGCCCTCCTCCCTCCCCCATGTACGAAAGTACTAGGGAGAGCTCTGGAAGGCCGAGTCGTCTTGCTAGACGACTCTTCGGAAGAAGTAGGTCTCCGTGACCTAACAGCTTCTTCTTCCAAACTCATATTGCTGCAATAAAAGAGACAATAAAGTATACAAAAATATTAAATACTTTAAAAGAGCAGGCAATAATAAACCTAAAAATTTTGGGGATACGCACAAAAATCTACAAACACCGTTTAATACAAACACCAAACCTAAGCCAGATCAGGTCAAACGGAAACACCAGCAAGACACACAGAAATAACTACGTGGGGCTGGCCGTAGAAAGGAAAATAACTGCCTGGAAAGGAACATGAAAAATCCCTTGCAATCGGCAAAAGTGACATAAAAACACAAGAGTACTATAATCTCAGATGAAAATAAGTACAGAAAAGTGCTTTTAAGGGCGAAAAAGCGTGCTGAAAAGATACAAAATGACCCAAGAAGGGACGTCTTGGAGAAGTGACGGCAAGTCACGCTCCTTAACCTCAAGGGCAAGTTGTAATCACTGCAGACCCGGTAGAATGAGCAGAAGATCAACGATGACAAGCTTACCACCCTAGGTGATATTCAGCTCATCCGCCCTGGCTCTGAGGTTGGAACGAGAGCCATGGACTGCAACTTAACGTATGCCAGCTCTGATTTGACTGCCGACGTTGCCCCAAGGTTTATTCTCGGCCTTGCAAGAGGGGGAAGTACGGGGGCTAAACGCATGCAGGCATTAGCCCACCCCAAATCACAGAGGTAAAGAGGCTTAGCTTTGAAAAAGATATGTTCTTGGGTTCTAAAAGCAAAGGCTTTGCACATAATCGGACCGGTGCGCTTAGGGGAAAGCTTGGTCTCAACGCGGTCATACTCTGCTATGAAATTCTCCATGAGGGGAATACCCTCAGAAGGAGTCTGTTGCCTGAACTATAGAGAAGTCAGGCCCTGAGCGGGTCGATTAGAAAGTTTCAGGCAGATAATTAGGCAATAGGGCAGATAATTAGGCAATAGGGCAGCAGCCTCCGGCCCCAAAAAGGGAAATCATTTGAGGCTCTGCTTGTTCCGACAAAGTCGATTCAGAAACAGAAATCTGAGAAACAGACTAAGTTCTGACACCGCCTGAATAGAATAAGACGTTGGCCCTCGGACCAGGCGGGTACCCCCATGGGACACTGTAAGTCTCCTCACCCAGCGGAGCCCCCTAAAGGACGCGGGTGGGAGAGTCACGAGGGGCAACGCCTTGCTTTTCTTAGGCCCTCTAATTGTGTCCTTCTTAGGCTTCCTATCATCTGGCTCAACAGGAACCGAAGCCGTAGCCCGCTTCTTGGGGCGTCTGACAGACCCCTGAAGAAGGGTAGAGGCAGGGGCTGTGGTATCAGCAGTATAAGCTGTGAACAAGCAAACCTTGTAAGTGCGCATCTACTGTGACGCATTTATTGTGCATGATCTTGAACAGGATATTTGACATCACAATAAATATCAGTAAGTCAGCTTGCTAAAGTAAATTGCTTAAATTTGATCTGAATACAGGTTAAGCCAGTTTTTAGCCAAGCCAAATGCTAAGTAAAATGCTAACTTAATGCGCATCTTGATTTGAATACCGCCCCAGATCTTTAATTCATCTTGTATATCATTCTGCAGAAAAGAGTACAGTATGAATGAAAGTCTAGATCCATGAATAGCTGAAAATGTGAACCTCCAGTACTGGTTCTATACTTTGTAGCCATGACAACATCCCAACAGGACTGCTGATCCTAAAGATTACTCCTTGAAAATCATGATAAAAATTCCAGCCTTATTCTTACACGTATTAACTACATTACTAAACATGAACATTCTTTTTCACTTGTTTGTCACTGTTTTTTTTTCTGTTTTTTCCCCCTCTCTTCCTGTCTATCTCTTTCTGCATCCATCTCTGTCACACTCTGTCACACTCTGTCTCTCTCTCTCTCTCTGACGTTCTATGAAGATTATGTTTGAAAGCAACAGAGCAGAAAAAATAACATTCAGCAGCATAATAAATATACATAATTTGACAGATGAAAAAACTTCTTGGTAATACTTTATATCTATCTCCAACCTACCTGCTGAGATCACATGGAAAGCAGAACCTAGGTAGTTCCTTGGCCACAACATCATCATGAAACTCAGTTGGGAATGTAGACACAATATGGGGTGCTGAAAAGAACAAAAAACATAATTTTATTTCGTAATTTTCCTGGAGAAATTACAGGAGATCCCGCCCGCGCATGCGCAGTCATTACGTTCGCAGCATGCTCTGCAGTCAAATTGCTGGGAAAATTTATTTAAAATTTCCCCTTTTCACGTTCTTTTGCTTTTGCAGGATCAGGGATGTAAGTGGGTAGCAAAAAAAAATCAGGAAAATATTTGACGAGCGCAGTGATTCATTCAAGTGTAGGTGTTGGTGTGGGGAGACCCCCCCCCCCCCCCGAAATTTTAAAGCTAACACATACATGCACATACATGTATGTATTTACTTCTTACAAAACAGAGAAGTTAAAGGGAGTGGCAAGTCGTAATCCATGGGCCTGACCAGTTGGCCTGACTCGGGGGAAATTCGGATACAATCAGGTCCAATCGTGCGCTACCGAAGGAATGTTATTGCCGAATTCCTCGCGTGATCGTTAACTCGAATCCCTACATACGTAACCGACCAATGAGATTCAAATACTGGAATAAAGAACGCGCGATCTTGTTTACTCAAATTTGGGTCAATGTGCGAACTTTTATTAGCTGCGCGCGATAAATTGAAGTCGCTTTGAACTTTGATCCAGAGAAAGGAGCAGCCAACTGTAAAACCGCCCATAGATTGCGACTTGTCGCTCCCTTTAATTTTGTGTAAATTGAAAAATATGCAACATAGCGTAGGAATTACCTCATTTCCTGCTTGTATGCCGCTTCTTCTTCAAAACAGCATACCTTGCTGTTTGCTGTTTAATTCTTTGAGCAAGTCTGTGAACACTTCCCTTTTTCTCTTTCTTTGTCTTGCTTTTCACACATTCCTGTACATGTAGCTTCTTTGATTTTGACTGCACATTAGCTTCAGCCTTCTCTTTATGTCTGCGGTTGGCAGTCTGCATTTGTTTACATAGGAATGTATCTACAGGGGGACTTCATCTTGTCTTTTCGAGCATATCTTTCAATGGATAATTCAGGGGTAGCTTGCAGATCATACTATATTTGCAGTCCTGTCCACTTCCATTTTGATATTTAATTCCAATAAGAGGCAAAAGAAAATCGGGAAACGAAGTCGAAAGGCTATCGGAAAGTATCTGTGCAGCTGCGTGATATGCATGCGATACGCGACGTCGACAGTACACATACAGCACAATATCGCTGTGCACGTGTACTAGCACTAGCTTCGCAATGCGGTCGTCCTGACAATGCATTCCAGAACGTATAGTCTCATACATCAGTCGTTTCCTGTCGCTGCACGTTCAAAATACAAAATCATTACGTGGCTGTAGAACCGGAGGTGGGTTAAAAATTATACACCTGGTCATTGCCAACTGGTCTTCCTTCCTGAATCCTTAAAGGTCCCCAGAAATCCAAATGCAAGTTAATTTCTGTTGATGTGCGGGCATGCATACAACTCATATTTTGTTGTTAAAACATCTAAAGATGTTTCATAGATTTTTGAATATTTTTTTAAATATTTTTTCCCAACCTCTTAAGCTCCAGATCTTATTCCTGAGATGACATCATCTGTCAATCATTAGTCAGCCATACTAACATTCTACAATAAAGAGTGGAATGTAACTTCCCCCAGCTCAGCACATGCTCACAATAGAATTGCATGCTTTCAAACAATACCTCCTCATTACCCTTCTTTTCGTGGTGATGCTACAGCATGTCTGGCATAGCAACTCCTATGTAGGCATTGTATGGTCTATTAGAACAGATGGTTATCTCTGGCAAAGCTACATACCACTTTCTCTCCTTAGCTCACTAATGATTGACAGATGATGTCATCTCAGGAATAAGATCTGGAGTTATTTTTGGGGTGGAGCTTAAGAGGTTGGAAAAAAATATTTCAAAAAATATTCAAAAACCTACGAAACATATTTTGATGTTTTAATAACAAAATATGAGTTGTATGCATCCCCGCACACCAACAGAAATCAACTTGCATTTGGATTTCTGGGGACCTTTAAGGATTCAGGAAGGAAGACCAGTTGGCAATGACCAGGTGTATAATTTGTTTTTTTAACTTACCAGGCGTATTATCACAAGGACCAGCTACCTCAAAGAAAGCCTCGTATAAATGGTCTGGGTTTGTCCTGAAAGAGTTACAAGAAAAAAGAATGAAATAAATTGACAATAAAGATTCCTACTTCAACCCTGGAGTCCTGGACACAACACTACACCTACATTTTGTGCACATGTAACCTAACCCCATCCCTACCCTCAAACCCAACACCAGCAGTTTGACAAATGAAGCTTTGAGCAAATATCGACAGATGTCTGAGAAAAAAATGCACAAGTGCAGTGAGAAAGTTAGCTCTGGAAAGCTCAAAAAGAGCTATGATAAACTGAAAAAAGAATTTTGGTTAAAAAAATTGAAATACAGCCCTGGAAAAAATTATTAGACTTGGTCCATTTTGGGGTATATGGGTAGTGTTAAGTCCATTGTCTGTGGGAGCAGGAAAATGATTATCAACAGCTAATTCATCATAAATGGACTACTACTGACTAGAACAATTACCCCTATGACTTTTTACCCCAGGGCAGTTACCATTAGGACAACTACAGCCAGGACAAATAGTCCAGGATAAATAGTCCAGGATAAATAGTCCCGGATAAATAGTCCCGGATAAATAGTCCCGGATAAATAGTCCCGGATAAATAGTCCCGGATAAATAGTCCCGGATAAATAGTCCCGGACAAATTTCCCCAGACAATTACAACTCCCCTTTTTTCCACAGAGAAAGAGTTTTTGGACAACCTAATAAGACTATAAATGTCTGATAGGATGAATTTCAAGTGTTACTTCTTTTGGTCTGAGCACCATGGCCTTCTCATTATTCTACCGAGACCATTGCATGTGACATAAGAATTAATGATATTAGAAAATTAATTTTATGAAACAAGAAAATATTCTTGCAGCATGAAAGAGCTGCTGTGAGGAAAAAAAAGCAACACCTTCTGGACAGAAAGCCACAAGGCATGGCTGCTGTCATCAAATGTAGCAATTTTCCACCAAGAACTGAACAAACTGCCTCCAGAGGAGTGGACATGGCTTTACAAGAAAATCAGGCATACCTCCAGGACTATTATCCCCAGACCACTTCTGTCAGGAGAGTTTTTCCAAAACCCCTAGCCCTGGAGAATATCCCTGAGGACAAGTAGCATCTAGAATATTTACATTCTGTTAGTTGTTCTGAAAGTTCTCTCTGTTGGGATGCCCTTGGAATTGTCCTAGGGGCAATTACCCTGGCGGTAATTGTCCGAGGGATTAGTTATTATACCAAGAAAATTATAACTAATTTTGTTATTTACTAGATAAATCTATGTATCTACCTATTTGCTAGTTTCCCAAACTATGCCGTCATTCGAGAAAAACTAAGTCAGAAACGCTCATGCCCCTGCCTGCGCGTGCGCTCCCTGTCCACCAATCATGATCGCGCAGCCGCCATGCTCTTCCTCTTCCGAGCAGTCAGAGACAGAGTCTAGGACATGTTGTAGGACATGTTGTCAGACAAGGAGAGGGGCTGGAGGGAGGGACATAGGTAGATACATAGATTTATCTAGTAAATAACAAAATTAGTTATAATTTTCTTGATTTACAGCAATAAATCAATGTATCTACCTATTTGCTAGAATAGCACGGATAAAAACCCGGGTGGCATGTCCCAGGACGGGAAGAATGAACGCGGGGCAGGAGTGAAGACGAAGCAGCTCTCAAACCAGAGGTAGCAAACCTAACCTCACCCGAGGAACATCCTTAAAATAGAAGGATGTGAAGGAGGTAGGGGAACGCCAAAAGGCAGCCCGCAAAGTATCTTCCAAAGGAATACTCTGAAAAAAAAAATGCCCAGGAAGATAGTCTCCCGTGACGCTGGGGAATAAGGGTGACAGGAAAAAGAAAGAGCTGATCATCCTTACGAAAGACCTTAGTCCTATCCAAGAACCATTTGAGAGCCCTAACAGGGCACCAAGATTTACCCTCTTTGACAGAAGAGAATTCTGACAGAGGACTAAAAAACACTTCGATCGAGCCAGAAAAATCCGTCTGAATCTTGGCAATAACGAAGGTCGAGGGACAAGACGTACACCTTGTCTTTCCATCTGATATGCCCGGGCGCCATAGAGAGAGCCTGAATAGTGCTTTTCCTCTGCCCAGAAGCAAGAAAGGCGGTCTTAATCGAGAGATGGTGTAACAACGCTTTGCACAACGGCTCAAAGGGCGGTTTGGCCTCCCCGACAGAGGCCAGGCGGTAAAATGCAGAGCCGCTGGACGAAGGTGGAGGATCCCCGATAGGACTGCTCTCCGGGAAGGGAGAGTGGCCGACCGTCCAGCAGAGACAGAATAAGAGGAAACCAAGGTCTCCTCGGCCAACAAGGTGCTATGAGCAGAACCCCCCCCCCCCCCCCGCGACCACCTGGTCCTAACAATGACCGCCCCACCCCATAAGAGAGGCATCCATCAAGATGGTGACTGACGGAAGGGGCGTGCGAAGAGACTTGCCTTAAAGAAGGAACCACTCTTTCGACCAGGGGATAACCAGGCGTTTGATTTCCCCGGTGAGAGGAATCTACACCTTGAGAGAGTCTACACTGGGTTTGAAAAACTTCAGAAGATGAAGTTGGAATGGCCTCATATGAAGCCGACAGTCTTGGAGGACATCCACAAGGCTCGATAAGTGGCCCACGAACTGGAGCCTAGTCAACTGGAGCCTGCCCGAATTCGATGGAAGAGACGAAGATCGAGCTAGTAAGACAATCGCTTGAACCCTCTCCCAACTGGGGCAGGCAACTTGGTTCACGATGTCTATTTCCGCACCCAGGTAAATGGGCCTGCGGGTAGGAGTCAACTCCGACTTGTCCCAGTTGACTATGAACCCTACTCTCTGTGTGGTACGGAGAAGTAGGTCCATGTGAGACTGAAGGACGGACACAGAGCTCGCCACCAGGAGCCAGTTGTCCAGGTAAGTGGAAAGTCTCAGACTGCGATACCTGAGGAAAGCAGCTAGGGCAGAGACTACTCGACTAAAAACTCGAGGTGCCGGTTTCAGGCCGAATGGTAAGGCTTTGAATCAGAAAGTTTCGCCTTGAAAGGTGAAACCTAGTATGTATCGGTACATGAAAGTAAGCATCTTTCATGTCCACCGAAATGGCCACATCTGACGGTCTGAGGCCAAGGTTTCAATGCGGAAACGCTCCCTTGGTATGAAGGTATTCATGACCTTCATATTCAAGATCATTCTGAGCTTCCCAGAGCGTTTGGGAATTACAAGGATAGGGGAGAGACACAGATGGGGGTGTCTCGTACCCTTACGATCGCGCCATTTTCCAGCAGCTCTTGAATCTCAGTGGAGATGTGCTCTAGAAAAAGGGGCAAGAGCGTAGGAGGGTTGCGGCGGATGGCTCCGTGTGGGAGGGGCTCTGCAAGTTTTATGCAGAAACCTCCTCGCACAATGGAGAGCATGAACTTGTCGTCGGTAATTTCTTCCCAGACGGGAAGAAGTACTGAAGACGGCCTCCAACCCTCTCCTCCAACGCTCGGTCATCAAACTCGCCTCGAATCGTGGGCCGAACCATGGCCCCGACCGTGACTTCGTCCCACCATGAGCAGAAGGCTCTGCCTTGGATCCAAATGAGCGTGGAGCACTAGGCTGAACTTGCGGTGCATGAGTGGGCTGATAGCCGGAAGTGACGCCACGTCTAGGAGGTGGAACGTTAGCCTGAGCCTGCGACTTCTAAGCCGAGGACTTAAGGCGTTTGGAAAGTTCCGCCACCTGCTTGCGTGATTCAACTTCAAGTTGGATCACCTCAGTCACCTTACCTCCAAAGAGGTGTTGACCGTAGTGGGGAACACTGGCCAAAAGGGCAGTTATGTCCCTCTAACAACAGAATGTCCGAAACAGACATCTGGAGTTCCTAGCCCGAAGGGAAAGGAGCGTACCCAAGTAGGCAGTCAGTCTCAGACCAGACCTGGAATGGACTTCCATCAGGTTCGGGAACTTCTCCGCTTTGATGTAACTTGTACTCATAAGTTGACACCAAGCCTTCCACCTCATGAATGAGGTCACTGGAACAAGACTTTCTCGTAAAGAATCGAGAGTGTCTTGCTGGGAGAAGGTGAAATCCCTGGCCAAGGGACGAGTCTTACCAAGAAGGGAAGGAGGCTGAGAAGCCAAGTCATTGTAGACTCGCTTAAAGTCCTCCGTAAGAGGGATGCCCTAGGAGGGACGCTCACCTTTGAAAAAGGAGAGACTGATGTCCCGAATAGACCCGACTCTGCAAAAACGTGTCGGGAAGATATTTATCCAGCAGGGCTTGAGTATCTACCGCCAGGGACCAAAAGGTCTGGGGTGTAACATCAGCCTGTGAAGAGGCATCATCCTCAGAGAATCCCGACTGCGAAGCCCGATCCCAAGAAGGGCGGTTTAGGCAGTCCCAGGATTCCTCCCCAGGCGGAGCACCAAGCGCCACTGGAAGGGGAGCAGCCCCGACCGGACGATCAAAAGCTGAACGTGGTCGGGAGACGCCCAAAGAGGGGCGACAAGACTCCTGTGTGTTGGAACCCAACAGCACTGAGCCGGATACCTGAGCAGAGGAACCGGATCCCAATCCACTGGAAACAGTGGTGGATAACCAAGGGAAAACCAGCGTTCCTAGCCGGATAACCGGTAAAACCGGATTCGGGAACCGGAAAACCGGTATCAGAAACCAGAAAACCGAACCGGATCCGGTATCCGAACCAGATCCGAAACCGGATCCGGACCGGGGCGGGTACAGGTATCCCCCCTCCCCCAGGGGGGGGGGAGGGGTTAGAGTCAGGCGTGGTACGGACACAGAGTCTGACCAACCACTCTGCTCCACAATGATCTTCAGATAATTCAGAAGTTCATGGGAGACGCTCGACTCAGAAGAAGTAGTCGCCCTCGGAGGGCTAACCCGCTTCTTCTTGGCCTCCCCTAACACAGTTGGTGAAGACTCGGTCGATGTCGAGAGGAGAGAGTCCGCCCCGCCAGCCAGCTGGGCAGGACCCTGGGCGCTTACGTTTCTTGGGCAGACGAGCATGCTTACCGCTCCCTTTACCCTTTGAAAAGGGCGCCGCTTCCGTAGTTAGCCCTGTACTGGGTACACTAGGAAGATCACGACTCCTTTTACTCTTACACGCCTTGCTTGGATTAGAAGCGTGCAGAGAGACAAAAGGAGCCGACCCCTGAGCGAACACATATGTGGCTAGAGAGCGAGAAGTATCACTCGAGCGAGACGAACTGCAGGCTGGGGTACTGCCCGCAGTTTTATCGGCGAGAGGTATTGGCCTAGTGAGGCGCTCACTCTCCCCGTTATACAAGTCTATATCCCCGAGAGAGGTATTGGCCTAGTGCGGCACTCATTCTCCCGGTTTATCCCGCATGAGTTGGTTGTCAATACAGATGACGAACTCATCACGGGGCGAGCCTCACATGAGGTAGGCCCTAACTTACCTATAGTCAAAGCTCCGGGGAAGATAACATTGGTAACATCGCAGCCAACCCTCCCAAGGCTAGGCGAGTCCCCACTGGGGAAAAACTAGCCGTACAGTTTACGTACAGTACGGACACAAGTTGCTGCGATCAACAAATGCGTGTAGTAAGCAAAGGGATCGCCTCCAATTCCGTCTTCAGTGCATTTTTTTAAGGAAATACACAGAAGAAAACCTATGCTCGGAGGAAAAAGCGAAAATTAACGGATACGCAGAAAATGTTCATGCCTTTGTTTTACCATGCATCTATATATATTACGCTGAGGATTTGGGGCCTTTTTGGGGTTTGAATAGGCGCCTCCCCTGGCCCTTTCGGTCCCCACCTTTTGGGTACCCACGGGAGGGGAAAGGTTCTTAGAGTGGTGGGAGGCACTTTTCTTAAGGGCTGACGTGCTGTCCATATTTCATAAATTCATTTTTAAACATTGAATTTCCCGAGGGAATAATAATTCTGCCAACCCATAACCTTTACACGTGAAGGGGAGAAACCTCAACTGGTGTATTAATGCCAAGATGAAAGCTGAAGATTTAGCACCAATCCTGCAGTTCATCTTTCAGCAATCTCTTGACACAGGTGATCTTCCGATGGACTGGAGAAAGGGTAACATTACTCCCTTGATGATGATGGCTTCTTCTATAGCGCCGGTATCCGCCTCAATTGGGTGCTCATGGCGCTTGCTCAGGATGTCTCACAAATTTCAATGTTTTCAGACCGTGGTTGAAATTCTGTTCCTTTCCAAAAAATTTTCTTGATAGTCATACATGTAAGTTATTCTTGTGATGGTGTTGCAGTGGGGAACAGATAGGTTTTCAGGTATGATTGAAAAGGGTGATGATTGATAGGGTCTCTGCTCTCCTAATGAATTGGGGGAGGCTATTCCACAGCTTAGGCCCGGAGATGTAGAAGGCTCTATCACCCCAGGTTGTGTGGCTGAGAGATTCGGCCAGCAGCGCTTGGTCAGGAGCTTGGATATGTAGGATGGCGATCTATTGTTGAGCGCCTTGAACACAAGGACTCCAAGCTTGTAGGCAATTCTCTGATTAATCGGCAGCCAGTGAAGGTCACGAAGAATTGGACTGATGTGGACCCATTTCTTTTGTAGGGAGACTAAACGTGCCGCCATATTCTGCAGGCGCTGAAATCTATGCAATTGATGCTGGGTCAAACCAGTCAGAATGGAGTTGCAGTTGTCCAGTCGGGTCGTCACAAAAGCGTGAACAAGCAGTTCAGCCACATGCTTAGTTAGATGCTTACGGATCCTTCCAAGATTCCGGATGGAAATAAAAGCAGCTTTACAAGCAGATGTAATGTGCTGGTCCATGGTGAGGGAGGAATCGAAGACTATCCCAAGGTTCCTCACTTGATCCGAACGCTTGATGAACGAATTTCCGATTTTCAGATGGTCGATTCTCACCTTAGCTCGTTGCTGACGAGAACCAACAACAAGGAATTCCGTCTTGTCCTCATTCAGCTTCAAGTAGTTGTTAGAGAGCCATGCTTGTAGGTCTTTCACGCAGGATTCAATGCGTTGAATCAACTTGAATCAACTGAATCAACTTCAGCTTGAGATGGGTCGACAGTGAGGTAGATTTGTGTATCATCTGCATATCGGTGATACTGAAGGCCATAGTTCAAGAAGGCCTTGTTCAAGAAAGGTTCAAAAACAGACCCAGCGAATTATCGCACTATTTCATTAACAAGCACCTGTTGTAAAATACTGTCCACATAATCGATAGTAATCTCATGAGACACCTTAATGAACAGAATATCCTTATGGATAATCAACATGCCTTTAGGAGACACAGGTCTTGTGAATCTCAACTCATTTTGACGTTAAATGATCTGACAAAGAATCTTGATGGTAACACCATGACCGATCTGATAGCCTTGGACTTCTCCAAAGCATTTGATGTTATCCCTCATCAAAGGTTACTCCTTAAACTTGACTTCTATGGAATTCATCATAGCACCAAGCAATGGATCTCCTCTTTTCTAACCAAACGACTCCAATGTGTGTGTGTAAATGGAATGTGTTCAGACTGGCGCCCGGTACTGAGCGGAACTCCTCAAGGTACGGTCCTCGGCCCTCATCTTTTCCTTCTCTACATAAATGATATAAATGCAAATTTTTTGCCGACGATTGTCTTTTGTATAATCCAGTCAAGTCAGATAATGACGAACACATCCTCCAAGATGATATCAACAATGGTAGAATGGTCACAACAATGGGGCATGCAATTCAACCCCTCCAAATGCGAGTCAATACGTGTCTCCAGGAAAAGACAACCAGGAACTACTTCATATAATATCCTTGGAGAATCCCTGAAAGAGACCAAGGAAATCAAGTACCTTGGCATTAAAATCCAGAACAACCTGCGATGGAATAGTCAGACCTACCAAGCAACAAATGCCACAGGTTTTTTGAACTTCCTTAAACGGAACTTTCATCATTGTTCAACCTCTGTCAAGGAGAAATTGTATCTGACACTTGTCCGTCCTCACCTAGACTATGCTGTTGCTGCTTGGGATCCTTACACAAACAAAAACGTCTCTGCCATCGAACAAGTTCAAAGACGAGCAGCTCACTTTGTTACAAACACATACCAGAGAGAAACGAGCATCACCCAGCTTCTGCGCTCTCTTAAATGGAATACACTACAAGACAGACGAGAAGCACATCGCCTCTCCTGTTTCTACAAAATACTGAACAATACCCTTGATATAAATCACAACTACATCAAGCCGAAGCCAGAAAGAAACAGACGTGGACACCCACTCCAGTTTGAGGTACCTACATCTAGGCTGGATGTGTACCAGAACTCCTTTTTTCCCTGTACTATAAGATCCTGGAATAACCTCCCCTCAAGTGTTGTCTCACAACTTGATGCAACCAAATTTAAGGCAGCTGCTGTAGATTTCCTGTCTCAAAGAAAGCAAGTCCACCCTCGACCGCCACCTCCAGTCTAAACTCCTCAGATGGGGTATTATGGAGGACTACTACCAAGCACCAAGTAACAGCGTGACGTGTACCCTACATACATGTAGGCATAGCTCAATATGCTGTTGTGTGTACGTTCAATGTCTACTACGGCGCAAACATACAATGTAGTAGGCCTACACGCAGTATATATATATATATGTGCACGTGTATTTCTACATGTACTGCATGATGTACTGTTTCACCAAGGAGTTATCTGTAACATGCGCTTTCCACAGACTCCAGCCCAAATTATCTTGGGCTTGGGTTGAAAATGTCTTTCCCTTAAAGCCTAGGTCAATTTGACCGATAAGGAGAAGATTTTCAATTAAAAGGTACATGCTACTATATGGTGTGTACATGTGAGTATGCTCATCAGTAGGGTAGCTCTAGGGTGAACATCTAATGAAAAGTTTTCTTAAAATTGAATCGTTACATGTATTCGTTATCCTACAAATGTGACCCATGCTCTATATCCTTTTCTAATTTTAAAACAATATACTCCTTCACATCCACGTAGAGTGAAAACAGCCTAGCTCACATATTAGTACCAATATTTTACACATGTATGCCTCTACCAAAATTACTCCACAGAGGTTTATCTGACATAGCAACAGTATGCAACCTACATTCTGGTCACTGAAACACGATAATAATAATAGTGGCTACTTGTATAGCGCGCAGGTCCGCCTTTCGACACTCATGGCGCTTTATAGATAGGTATATATTACCCCCGGTCATTGGATTCTGGCACGCCCGCACACAGTGTATGCACATTCTCCACTCCCTGGGGAGCATTCCAGCCAGTCGCTGTAAAGTGCACACATGCTAAGCAAAGGACATTACCTTTCGCCATCCTACCAGGTACCCATTTAACACCTGGGTGGAGAGTGGCAAATGTAGATTAACGTCTTGCCAAAGGACGCTAGTGCTGCGGTGGGATTCGAACCCCGGACCTCGTGGTTCAAAGTCCGGGGACTTATCCACTAATCCACAACACCTCTTAGTTACGATAACCTGTAACTGATGAACATAATTGTTCAACACTAGGATCCTACTCTAGGAGTAGATGACGCCGTTTGCAGGCACATTTGTTAACTATATGTACAGTCCCGTCCGCGGGCAACATCACGCGTCCGTCTAAATATACGCGTCCTCATTGCGGGCAGCACTTCGTCTCAACGCGTTCGGGCATACTAGGGTAAACGGACTGGTCTAAATGCCCTAGTACGGCCGGACGAGGGTTTGTGTGCAAGCGTGATGTTTGAGATGAGCCGCGAGAACGGCACGGGTCCGACATCTTTTTGATTTGTTTCATCTTTGTTTTCTCTTGTTTATATTCCATTTTATAATTCTGCAATGTCCCTTCTCTTTCAAGACGTTAAAGACAAGGTGTTGCCGATGTTACCAAAACATCCTTATGATTTGTGTTTCATCTTTATTTTCTCATTTGCCTCATTGCTCCAATGTCTTTGACACACAAAAAACAACTTTCAAGCTTCTAATTTTGTAGTGAAAATTTACAGAAAATTCCGCTGCCCACATATTGTATTATCCGTCTTATAGTTCTAATTCATTTGGTCAGTATAGATTCTCTGTAATTTATGCGCCGAACCAATTTTCTATTCAATAAAACATTTTGCGTTGTATACTTCATTCCTTTCATGTTTTATTTGGGTTGAATATTATCCATTAGTTACGCGCCAAATCAATTTCCGATTCGATAAATATATGTTGCGTCTTATAGCTCTAATTTATTTGTTGTTTCATTTGGTCAGTAGATTCTCTGTAATTTATTCGCCGAACCAATTTTCCATCTGATATAAACATTTTGCGTTGTATATTTCATTCATTTCATGTTTTATTTGGGTTGAATATTATCCATTAGTTACGCGCCAAATCAATTTTCGATTTGATAATTTTTTTTGCATCTTAGTTCTAATTTATTTGTTGTTTCATTTGGTCAGTAGATTCTTTGTAATTTATGCGCCGAACCAATTTTCTATCCGATATAAACATTTTGCGTTGTATACTTTATCCATTTGAGGTTTTATTTGGGTTGAATATTATCTATTAGTTACGCGCCAAATCAATTTTCGATTCGATAAATATATTTTGCGTCTTAGTTCTAATTTATTTGTTGTTTCATTTGGTCAGTAGATTCTTTGTAATTTATGCGCCAAACCCATTTTCAAGTCGATAAATGTACTTTGCGTCTTATAGTTCTAATTTATTTGTTGTTTCATTATATTTTGGTCAGGAGAATCTTTGTAATTTATGCGCCGAACCAATTTTCTAGATTTGGGTTCATAATTCCGAAAATGAAGTGGGGTTCATAATTCCGGGAATGAGAAAAATGTTTATATTTCTGAAGGTTCTTAACCCGTTGACTACTGAATTATTTAACTCTCATAGGCTTAATACAGGAGACACCCGGTTCTAGGGCTATATTATATTTTCGTAATTACGAATCCTACATGTAGCCTACATCGTTTTCGAAATATAAGTAAAGAACCTTCTGAATAACGAATATTCACAAAAATATGTCACTTATTTGGAATTGTGAACCCCCTCGCTATGGAAAATTTGTATTTCGGAATTACACGCCCGATGAGCTATGAAACGAATTTTCTGAAATACTATTAGACCTACTATAAAATTCATGCCGTCATTTCAAGCCGCGACTATGCACTATGTTGCTTAAGAAACATTGGAGATAAAAGAGAAAACTTCTTGTCATTTCAATTTTACTATGTAACTAACTAATACTATGATAAAGACGAGCGACATCTGTTGTTTTAGATCACCACCACCATCATCACCCCAAAAAAAAGTTTTCGCGGGTGGGGGGGGGGGGGTGTTGGAGGAAAGAAACCACCCCCCCCACCACCACGCAACCACCCCTGTTACACGCAGTACAGTATGCCCCGGAGTACTTTTTCTGCTAAAACGTTGAAGTTTTCGCGCTTCGCAGTGCATGCATCATAGCGTCTAAACACAAGTCAGTTGAAAATCAGTCACGGCGTCGAACCGTATTTATCTCGAATTTGCTATTAAACGTCAGAGCTTTTGCGCTTCTCGCGGGAGGGGTGGCGGGTGGGACCCCCCCCCACGCCACCCCTGTAACATACAATGCAGTATTGCCCCATAGTAATTTGCGTCTAAATAAGTTAAAAGCAGTCATGACGTCGAACTATACAGTGCAGTATTGCACCCCACCCCTAATGTTTTTCACAAGGGAACACGGTACACTTGATCTTAGACTCTATTCTAGGTTCTTATGAGATGTTAAATTCAGGATCAATATTCATAAAACTGTATAAAGCAGTGTCAAAGTCTCCCACCCCTCACAAAAAATAAAGAAAAAAATAAAGAAAAAAAAAACCTTCATAAAAAATGCATTTTAGTGAAAGGCGCTAGAAATTACAAATTATTACTACGTACGACCTCCCCCGCGCCTCAAAAAGACAGGAGGTTCTTAGAAAGCGGGAGGTCCATTGATGGATTATTGATCATTATTTACAACAAAAACGATCTTTTCTTTTCAGTATCGACACTCCCCTCCTTGTGTCAAACTCCTGCCTTCCAATTTATGACAGGAAGTTCTTAGAAATCGGAACCCATTGATAGATTAATGACCATGCCATGAAAAGGTGACACACGTCTATTGTGTAAAGGGGAGCTGGAGTTCTGGGAAAGGGTTAAAAAAATAATTTCTGAACTTTCTTACTCTTACTACATTCGTTTGGAAGATTATAATATTAGATATATGTCCCCTGAAAAGGATTGCTCTTCAAATGCCAATTGCTCTTCAAATGCCAATTCTGTAACACTTTTAACAACCGAAAAGAAAAGGAAGTCAACATTTTGACCAGAAAGAAAATGATCTTTTTCGAGATTATGAAACAAGTGCATGAATTTTTTATTTTAACCTCAGGTAAACTAGAGCGGAGTGAAGCGTTGACATTCGAGCTATATATAAACGCAGTTTATCTTCGTCCCGCTGTTTAACATTAGGATGATACATTTCAAATATGTAACGATTATTACAGCCGAAAAGAAAAGAAAGTTAGCTTTATAACGAGATTATAAAACAAATGCGTGATTTAGAAGGACATAGGGGAGAGAGAGAGAACAAAAAAATAAATAATCGTCTCGTGCAGGGGCCTGAGGAGGTGCTCCATTAATTCTTGTTCTTTGAAAGGGGCGGATTCTATACCTCCGTAACATGCAGACATGGGGAAAAGAAAAGAAATTTAGCTTTTAGAAACCCGTAGATACACATTCTAAAAATAATTAGAGCAGGGTAAAATAATATCCACATTAGCCTGTTTTGTTCCCATCGCTTTTAATCCATGCAGTAAAAAGGAAAGAGTATATAGAAATTTCAAAACAGAATTAAGAACTTTCGACATTATGATACATGTACGTGATTTAGAAGGAAAGAAAGAATTGTCAGGGCGTTAATTTTACAAGAGGCAGTTACGATTTAAAAAAAAAAACTGCAGTAAATAGAGCGGAAACACACTGTTTTTCTTTAGCAGAGAGAAAGTGAACTCAGCCGAGATTATCATACAAGTGCATGATTTAGGAGAGAGAGAAAAATCGATAATCGTGTGTTAGAAGTAATAAGACATTACATTTTTTATTCGTGCGCTGTAGATGTGGAAGGAAAAAGGCACGCTGACGAAAATAGGTCACATACCATTCACACGACCAGAATGATTGACATGTTTACAATAGCGCGCAAAATGTCGGTTTCACCACCAAAGGGCGGTGGCTTTGCGGAGCGAAAAGCAAGTACAAGTAATTTATGCATTTTGTTTCTCGTCACCTCTGAATGTGATAATGTACATTACGAGACGGATGAACATACATACAAAATCTTGATTTTCAAAACCACTTTCGAAAGGGTGGGGGGGGGGAGTTTGATTTGGAAATGTTTATATGGCAGGTTTTGTTCAAGCATGAAACAAAAACAAAAAATAAAAATAAAAATGCCTATCAGATACAAAGTCATGTACATCATTACAGCTCTTTGTTTCTTTGGTTACTCCAAATGCCGCTTAGCCAATTTCATGGCGGGAGGGGCTCTGACGCTTTTAACGGCTCGTAGCACTTTTTTTCAAGGACAGTTTTATTTTTTATTTCCCCCTTCCCGCGCGAAAACTTTATTGACGTTTTAGCAAATTTTAATTAAAAGGTAGTGGCTCGTAGACATGTTTTTTTTTTCACCCCCCCCCCCCCCATATCTATCACTTTTCTCCCTTCCCTCCCCCACTCTCCCAATCTTCTCTTTCTTTCTCACTGCTTCTGTCTCGGTTTTTGGCTTCTTCTCCCTCCCCTCTCTCTGTCGCTCTCTTCTTCCTTCTTCTCCCTTCTCCCTTTTTTTTTTTTTGGGGGGGGGTGGTGTTTTTTGTCGAGATGAGTATATATAAAAGGCACGTTGAAGAAATCAGAACACAATACCACGCACTCAACCAGAATGATTGACAAATGTGCGAAAAATTAGTTTCACTATCAAGCGGCGGTGTCTTTGAGGAGCGCAAGTTATTTTCTCTCTCTCTCGGTCGCTGGTCACTCTCTCTCTGTTCTGTTTTTTCCCTATCGCTCCACCACCCTCCCAATCTTCTCTCTTTCTCACTGCTTCTTACTATACTCGTAATCTGTTCTGTCTCGGTCTTTGCTCCCTCGTCCTCCCTGAATCCCCTCTTCTTCGTTTTTAAAAAGCTCATCCACTTTCCTCCTCTCCCCGCTTCTCACTACTCTCACTCTCTGCTCACCCTTCTCTTTCTACTCCCTCTCCCTTACTCCATTTTTTTCAGCCACCCCTCCCCCACTCTAGAAATTTGAGTTCCATTCTGCTACTTCATATTGATTTTTAAAATGTCCCTTTGCTACCTGTGACTACATGCAAGCTCTATTATCGACCATTTATCACTGGCGAAATATGATTTTCACCAGTGACAAATCATAATGACTAAATGTTTTTATTTTATATTCTGTTTGAGTCAGGATAATTAGGAGTAATAAGACATGACAATTTTATTTGGTATTTGTGCGGTAGATGTGGAAAGAATAAGGCGCGTTGGCGAAAAGAGGACACGACACCATTCACTTGACCAGAATGATTTACATGTTTACAATAGCGCGCAAGCACGAAACAAAACAGAAAATACAAATAATATCAAGCCTATCAGATCATGTACATTATTAAGCTCAGACAGGAAAAATGCAACCGCTTAGTCTGGATTTAATTTTATGGGAGGGGCGGTTGTAAGCACACGAACCGTGCCGGGAGGGGCTCCCGCGCGAAGCTCTGACGTTTTATAGCAAAGTGGAGATAAATATAACGGCTCGTAGCACCCTTTTAGACGGAAAATAGTTAGTTCGTCGCCGGGACTGCTTTCCACCGTATGTAAAAGTGGTGGATGCGGGGAGGGGAGTTCCAAGGAGTTCTCACTTTTTTAAGTTGACGTTTAAGGGGGAGGCCGCCCCCACCGCCCCTCCCTGGCCACCCGCTTGAAAAAACAGGGTTTCGTATATTCAAATATTGATAATCAGAGCCCTCGTAGCTTCCTGTAAGAAGTCCAGTACTGCAGTGAATGGCAGTAGCAGCCCCCTTGCCGGAAGGCGACGCCCTAATACTACCATGACTACGGCATAATTCAACAAAAAAAAAAAAGACAGGCATAAAGTCTTTTTTTAAAATAGGGTTAGTAATTCCGAAAATTTATGTAGTCTATTGAATTTTCGGAATTACGAACCGTAGGAGTAACGAACCCTATGCATTATGACATATGAAGGACAGTCAGGACACCACCCAAATAAAATTTAGGAATGGGCTTGAGTGAGATATGCCCCCTGTATAACAGAAAAATGTACGATTGTGTACGATGAAGCACTGTGGTGATCAAAGTTTACGTTCTTCAATATTTTATGACAGCATTAAAACATTCATTCTTGTATTTTCTTTCTTGTACATGTGTGTTCCTTTAAAAAGTAAATCCATCACTGTAATATATCACCACACACTTAAAAATATCATGATTTAGTAAATTCATTAAAAAAAAAAAAGACGTATTTACAATAATCTTGCTGATTCGGATAACCTTTCGATAAACTTTTATCTGGTGTTCATCCTAGAAAAAAAGAAACCACTGACAATTATTTTTGTCAAACTTGGCGCACATTTCACTATTTTAGAAATGTTATATTTTATTCATGATTCCTCATAATCTAACTCCAAGCAAAATGTTAAGACTTCAAACGGGCGCAACTAGTTAAATTTTAAAGAAAATAAAGGATATCCCGATCTCAAATTGCGATGTCGTTTTGCTAGGCAACATATAAAAAAAGGTACTAAAACAATAACTCAGCGTACGTCAGTTTATTATCTATTCAATATGAAGAATAGGGCGCAGACCAGACGCAGAATGCAAAATAAGTAGATCCGCGTTTATTCAGGAACCTATCCGCATAATCTCGAAAGATTCTGTTCACTGTCTTCTAAACACTTCCCATCCTTAAAAAAGAAGGATGTGAAAGAGAAAAGGGGAACGCCAAAGGCAGCCCGCAAGATATCTTCCAAAGGAAAACCCTGAAAAAACGCCCTGGAAGTAGAAAACTCCTGGTATCGTGCGCTCTTGGAGGATCCTCAAACAGAAGAGCCTCCCAACCCACAGCTTGGATAGCCTTGACAATCCAACGGGAGATAGTCTCCCACAACGCTGGGGAAAAAGGGTGACGGGAAAGGAAAGAGCTGATCATCCTTACAAAAAAACCTTAGTCCTATCCAAGCGCCATTTGAGTGCCTAACAGGGCATCAAAGACTTACCCTCAATGGCAGAAGAGAATTCTGACAGAGGACTCAAGAACACTTCGATGAGCCAGAAGAATCCGTCTGATTCTTAGCAATAAACGAAGGTCGAGGAACAAGACGTACACCTTGCCTTTCCCATCTGATATGCCCGGGCGCCGTAGAGAGAGCCTGAAAAGTGCTTCTCCTCAGCCCAGAAGCAATAGCGACGAGAAAGGCGGTCTTAATCGAGAGATGGTGTAATGACGCTTTGCACAACGGCTCAAAGGGCGGTTTGGCCAAGGCGTCCAAAACCAAAGGAAGGCTCCCCACAGGAGTCAACTGGCGATTTGCTGGCCATTTCAAAAAGAACGACCTCAGCAAATGAGTCAAGAAGGGAGAGTTTGAAACTCCCGAACCATCAGAAAAACCAAGGTGAACCGCAGTCATAGCGGACCGGTAACCACGAATGGCAGCGAGGGACCTGCCCTTATCGCAAAGGGCGATAAGGAAACCGCAATAGCACCCACCGGGCAGAACGGGAAGAAAATCCCTTCTCCCCACACCAAGCATGGAAGGCTTCTAACTTCGAGTTGTAAACAGCCCGGGAAGAATTTCTTCTGCTCTGGACTATGAACTGGGAGGCTCTCTCTGAGAGTCCTGCCGTCCTCGCATCCTCCCCGATAGAGGCCAGGCGGTCAAATGTAGAGCCGCCGGGCGATGGTGGAGGATCCCCGATAGGGGCTGAGCTATGAGGTCTGCTCTCCGGTGAAGGGAGAGAGGCCGACCGTCCAGCAGAGACAGAAGAAGAGGAAAACCAAGGTCTCCTCGGCCAGCAAGGTGCTATGAGCAGAAAACACGCCTGATCCCCCTGAATCTTCCCCAGGACCCGAGGAATTAAGGAGACCGGCGGAAAAGCGTAACCCCGGAAGTTCCTCCACTGAAGGGAGAACACATCGAGGGCCCAAGCTTCCGGATCTCACCCTCGAGAGCAATCTCTAGAGGGGCGCAGACTGAACTGAGGTAGTCGAAGACCTCTTGATTCAGTGTCCACTCGGAGGGGAGACACATGCCCCGGGACAGAAAAAGCAATAGGATTGTCCTGGCCGGGAGCAGAAGAGGGGAGCAGAAGAGGCGATCGGAAATACTCGGAGAGACCGACACCACCTCCAAGCTTAGCGGTCAGATCGTTCAGAGAACGGAACGAGACCCGCCTTTTCGGTTGGAGTAGGCAGCAACAGAGGTGTTGTCCGTCCAAAACAGGACGGAGCGACCTACAATCATGCTTCCGAAAAACGGGAGACATGAAGACTGCCATTAACTCCATTGATGTGGGGCAAGGTGCACAGGTGTGACCAGAGCCCCCGAGACCAACCTGGCCCGAACAAGGGCCGCCCCACCCCAGAAGTGAGGCATCCGTCTAGACGGTGACTGACGGAAGGGGCGTGCGAAGAGACTTGCCTTGAAGAAGGAACAACTCTTTTGGCCAGGGGGAAAAACCGGCGTTTGATTCCCTCGTGAGAGGAATCCACACCGCGAGAGTCTACACTGGGCTTTGATAAACTTCAGATGAAGTTGGAATGGCCTCATATGAAGCCGACAGTCTTGGAGGACATCCACAAGGCTCGACAAGTGGCCCAAGAAGTGGAGCCACCGGCCTGCCCGAACTCGACGTAAGAGACGAAGAGATCGAGCTAGTAAGACAATCGCTTGAAACCTCTCCCGCTAGGGCGGGCAACTTGGTTCACGATGTCTATTTCCTCACCCAGGTAATTGGGCCTGCAGGTAGGAGTCAACTCCGACTTATCCCAATGGACTATGAAACCTACTCTCTGTGGGTACAAAGAAGTAGGTCCATGTGAGACTGAAGGACGGACACAGAGCTCGCCACCAGGAGCCAGTCGTCCAGATAGTGAAAAGTCTCAGACCGCGATCCCGAGGAAAGCGGCTAGGACAGAGACTACACAAGTAAAATTCGAGGTGCTGGTATCAGGCCGAAAGGTAAGGCTTTGAACCAGAAAGTTTCGCCTTGAAGGAGAACCTAACAGGTCCCTTGAGAAGGGCTTATTGAAAAAGTCTCAGACCGCGATACCTGAGGAAGCGGTTAGGGCAGAGACTACTCGAGTAAAGACTCGAGGTGGGGGTTTCAGGCCGAAAGTAAGGCTCTGAACCGGGAAAAATTTCGGCTTGAAGGAGAAACCTGGTAGGTCCCTTGAAGAAGGGTGTAAAAGTCTCAGACCGCGATACCTGAGGAAAGCGGCTAGGGCACAGACTACTCGAGTAAAAACTTGAGGTGAGGGTTTCAGGCCGAAAAGTAAGGCTCTGAACCGGAAAGTTTCGCCTTAAAAGGCAAAAATTTACATGTATAGGTTTCCAAGCGGAAAAGCTCCCTAGGTATGAAGGTATTCATGACCGTCCCCGAGTGTTGGGGAAAAACAAGGATGGGGAGAGACACCGATGAGGGTGTCTTGTACCCTGACAATCACGCCCTTTACCAGCAGCTCCTGAGTCTCTGTGGAGATGAGCTCTAGAAAAAAGGGGGCGAGAGTGTAGGAGGGTTGTGAATCGTGGGCCGAAAAACACGGCCCCGAACGCGACCCCGGGCCTTCTTCCTACTACGAGGTGAAGGCCCCGCCTTGGCTCCAAACGAAAGTGGAGGACTAGGCTGAACTAGCAGTGTACGTTAGCCTGAGCCTGCAACTTCGGAGCTGTTATAGGACTTAAGGCGGTTGGAAGTTCCGCCCGTGACTAGTGCTGTAGCTCGGAACGCAAAACTCGGTTCGGACCGGTCCGTTGAAGTATTTCTTTAATCTCGACCGGACCGTTGTGGTCCGGTAACCCGGAATTGAGTTACAGCTTTTTTATGAAAGAAACAAGAGCCCCAGGGGGCACGACGCTCACCTGAGGTGGATCAATTCACATCTGGTGCATGTTCTCTCTAGCACATGAACAACTTTCATTCTTCATCTATAGAGGTATCTCTATACACAATACCAAGTCTGAGCTTCCGACCAAGTTCGGTTAAATTCCAATCATGGGTTTTGGAGAAGAAGCTGAAAATGTAAAAAATTTATGGATGGCGGACAACTTGCCCCACCCCCCCTCCAGTATGTTACCCCCACAGACCCCCTATAGGGCCACCCAGAAAAAATTCATGAACAACTTTCATTTTTCGGCTATAGAGGTACATGTATCTCCATACACAATACCAAGTCTGAGCTATTCCTGGTTCTGGAGAAGAAGATGTTTGAAATTTACATAGCTTTAACACTTGGGGGCCCTCCCCCTGGGGGCCACATGTACCATTTTAGTAGAGGTGTTGTGGATCAGTGGATAAGTCCCCGGACTATGAACCACGAGGTCCGGGGTTCGAATCCCACCGCAGCACTAGCGTCCTTTGGCAAGACGTTAATCTACATTTGCCACTCTCCACCCAGGTGTTAAATGGGTACCCGGTAGGATGGCGAAAGTTAATGACCTTTGCTTAGCATGTGTGCGCTTAACAGGCGACTGGCTGGAATGCCCCCCAGGGAGTGGAGAATGTGCATACACTGTGTGCGGGCTTGCCAGAATCCAATGACCGGGGTAATAATATATATCTAGCGCTTTGAGCCAGTACTTGGGAAAGGCGCTTTATAAATACCAGGTATTATTATTATTATTATTATTATTTTAGCAACTTTGGATCCCCTACCCCTAAGGATGATTCCTACCAAGTTTGGTTGAATTCCGATCATGTGTTTTGAATTAGATCAGAATGTACATTTCCATGAACAACATTCATTCTTCATCTATAGAGGTATCTCCATACACAATACCAAGTCTGAGCTATGCCTGGTTCTGGAGAAGAAGATGTTTGAAATTTACATAGCTTTTACACTTGGGGGCCCTCCCCCTGGGGGCCACATGTATCATTTTAGCAACTTTGGATCCCCTACCCTAAGGATGATTCCTACCAAGTTTGGTTGAATTCCGATCATGTGTTTTGAAGAAGATCAGAATGTACACTTAGGGGCCCTCCCCCTGGGGGCCACATGTACCATTTTAGCAACTTTGGATCCCCTACCCCTACGGATGATTCCTACCAAGTTTGGTTGAATTGCGATCATGTGTTTTGAAGAAGATCAGAATGTACATTTCTATGAACAACATTCATTCTTCATCTATAGAGGTATCTCCATACACAGTACCAAGTCTGAGCTATGCCTGGTTCTGGAGAAGAAGATGTTTGAAATTTACATAGCTTTTACAATTGGGGGCCCTCCCCCTGGGCTCCCCTGGGGGCCACATGTACCATTTTAGCAACTTTGGGTCCCCTACCCCTAAGGATGATTCCTACCAAGTTTGGTTGAATTCTGATCATGTGTTTTGGAGAAGAAGATCAGAATGTACATTTTGCCTGGCAGCGCCCGCCCCCCCCCCCCCCCCCCCTCCAGTATGTTACCCCCACAGGGCCCCTATAGGGCCACTCAGAGAAATTTCATGAACAACATTCATTCTTCATCTATAGAGGTATCTCCATACACAATACCAAGTCTGAGCTATGCCTGGTTCTGGAGAAGAAGATGTTTGAAATTTACATAGCTTTTACAATTGGGGGCCCTCCCCCTGGGCCCCCTTGGGGGTCACATGTACCATTTTAGCAACTTTGGGTCCCCTACCCCTAAGGATGATTCCTACCAAGTTTGGTTGAATTCCGATCATGGGTTTTGGAGAAGATGAAAATGTAAAAAGTTAAAGGACGACGCACGACGCACGACGGACGACGGACAAATTTCGCAATAGCTCACTCGAGCCTTAGGCTCGGGTGAGCTAAAAAGCTTACACCTCCCGAGTCAGTTAGTGACCTTGACCTTAGTAAGAACAGTGGACCGTTACATTCTTATCTCACCGTCTGCGGTCCAGACATGCCACGTGCCACGACTTTAGAATCAGTTGTGAAAGTTATCGTCTCTGACCGACTGCCCACCTGTCAGTCACCCGATCATATTCGCGCCACTCCTGTAATGAGCTATATATTGAGCATAAATTTAATTTCATACACTTGAGTGGGCGTGTCTCAATTTAACAAAGCTGAGTCCTAGCTCCTTGCAAGCCAATGGCAAACGAGATTTTGATGTTAGTTAACAGGACCGGTGCCTAGTTATAATACGATTGGTCCATTTGCCTGGCTAAAAAAAAGTGTCACACGTGACTCCATAGAGGAGGGAGTAATGCGGCCAACCAGCATAAATTTATTTGCATAACATCGTGGAATGTGCTTGTTGCTCAGGCCACGCACTCTGTGTAAAGAGACCGTGGTGTAACAGGACACCCAAGCTGGGCGCCAGCTGTCTGGCATGACTGGCAAGCTGAAATTCTTTGCTCAAATAATTCCCATAAGCTTTGATAAGGAATACTATTGTTTTGATTCTCCATTAAAACCGAAAGTCGGCAAGATCGCGAACGAGAATAAAGGAGAAAATATTGGAAGAGGAATGATAAGGATAACAAGAGTATAAGAAAGAAGATAGTATCAAGTTTTTTTTTTAACAATTAGTTACATTATGAACATGTTGTACAAATTATGTAATGTATTTCCCCCCTTTATTCTTCAATATATCCACTCCTTATCCTTTTCTTTTTCTTTCTTCTTTAATTTCTTTTTTCCATCTTTATCCCCCTCTTTTCCCCTCTTTTATTATTATACGTTTATGTCAAATATTGCCATATGCACCTTGTTTAAAATTTGATAGTATTTCTTCCATGCTCCCGTTTAAGAAATAAAATATATTGTCATGGACCTACTAGAGTGTAGGTCCATGATAGAATACACTCATCTCACATCGATAAACATATATGAATAATGATGAGTTCACCAGTGATGATACTCGCTTGGGCTAACGCCCTCGCCCATTGTCCGTATCGTCTCCATAACAGGATTAGTTTACGTAACGCGATTAGTATAAATGTAGATCTACCTCCCAAGAAAGCCCAACGCATATCGTAGGCTAGCATGAAAAAAAATCACAGGTCATAAATCATTAACTGGGTCAATGACATTGAGAGACTCTTGGGAGCCGTTGTCTGGCAGCTTGTTTATATCACTGTGGTTATTTATAGATAGTATGCGCGTGCGCGAGCGGGTAGATCAAACAATCCTATGCAATTTGTAAAAAGTACAAAGAGAAAGAGAGAGAGGGGGGGTGGGGGGAGTTACATAAAGTCTGTGTTGTATCGACGGATTGATGGAGCGAGAAAAGGGGTAAAAATGAGCTAGGAAAGAGGGGATCATGCAAAAGCAACGAGAGGAATATCGTTAAAATGAGTTGAGTTAATTCATTTACTTTTTGGGGAATTTGTCGATGGCCGGTGCCTCTTGCAATTTTAAGGGTGCGTTCAAGCAATTCTTGAAGCTAGAATCACAACATGAATCTCGATACAAAAAACGCTATTTTAAACCTCTATCGTGTTTCCCTGTGTTTGTTTTTATCAAGAATAATCATTTTCTTACGGCTGTTTTTTATCTGTCAGCTTTTCACTCACCTTTTCCGATGTTTCTCTTTTGAAATTGTCATTTCCTTCTTCTATTTTTTATTCCGCTCACAGTGTTTGCCCTCTTCTCTTAATGCTCTCTTTTTCCTCCTGTCTCAATCCTAATTGTGCCGCTCCTGTTTCATATTCCGGACTATGAACCACCTTTTTTCCAAATTGAACCTTCAGAAAAGCCACAAGTAACCAGTCGCATATATCATATACGACGAAAAATATCTTGGCAAAAAGAAATGATTATCGTGACCATGGTTAATGCTAAAGAAATAAATCCTGTTGGTCACTTTTGATCCCTTTTCACTTTTTTTTTGTTATTTTATCTGGTGATCTCCTCTTTCACCTCACGGTCGCCGCTCTATTCTGGCGCCCTTCTGGCGCCCCGGGCGGGTACAGGTATCCCCCCTTCCCCCATGGGGGGAGGGGTTGGAGTCAGGCGTGGTGGGGGGTACGGACACAGAGTCTGACCAACCACTCCTCTCCACAATGATCTTCGGATAATTCAGAAGTTCATGGGAGACGCCCGACTCAGAAGAAGTAGTCGCCCCAAGGGGGCTAACCCTCTTCTTCTTGGCCCCCCCCCCCCCTGACACATGAGGTGAACACACAGTCGATGTCAAGGGGGAGAGTCCGCCCCCGCCGGCTGGCTGGGCAGTACTCGGGCGCTTATGTTTCTTGGGCAGGTGAGCATGTTAATCGCTCCCTTTACCCTTAGAAACGGGCACCGCTTCCGTAGTAGGCCCTGCAGGGGGTACATAAGGAAGATCACGACTCTCTTTACTCTTTCCCGCCTTGCTTGAATTAGAAACGTGCGGAGAGACAAAAAGAGCCGACCCCTGAGCGAACATACCTATGGCTAGGGAGTGAGGAATGATGCTCGAGCGAGACGAACTGTGGGTAGGGATAACACCCACAGTTTTATCGGTGAGAGGTATTGGCCTAAGGCACTCACTCCCACCGTTATACAAGTCTCTATCTTCGAGAGAGGTATTGGCCGTGTCCCAGCACTCACTCTCTCGGTTCATCCCGCATGAGTTGGTCGTCAAAACAGACGCGAACTCATAACGGGGCGAGCCGTACACGAGGTAGGCCCTAACTTACCTTAGTCGAAGCTCCGGGGAAGATAACATTGGTGCGAGATGAAATCTCGCAGCCAACCTTCCAAGGCTAGGCGAGTACCCTTATAAGTATTAAAATACTGGGAAACGCCAGCCCTAGACGGAGACTTCGACATGGCTGAAAATAAAGACAAGCAAACAAATATAGAAAACTATATAAGGTAATAAGATTATTATTATTACAAACAATATAGATCTATATAAAAAATAACCACCAACTCAAAATACGGAGTGGGAATAAACTATTACGGAGTACACAATGTTTTGATAAGACCGCTTGTCTAAGCGCGTTGAATCAACCACCTACAGACACGGGGGAAGAGCCCGACACAGTGTACTAGTACACCGTCTGTGAATAAAGCCCCGTAAGGGGAAGGAAAATCGGTAAAGTAATTTGATTAATTTACCGTGAAGGAGGTTGACTCGGGGAAAAATCTGATACACCAAAATGAGTGTGAAAACTTGGTGAACAGGATTTTTAATGCGAATAGCAACCAAAAACGCTTTTGGAGGTAAAAATCTCGCAATTTAGGTTAAGACTTAGCTTCATAGATGTCACTTCTCTGACGGGCGAGAAAGGAAGAGGAAGAGTATGGCGGTGGCGCGATTGTATTGGTGGACGGGGAGTACGCGCGCGGGCAGGGGCTGCACGTTTTAGACTTAGTTTTTCTCGAATGACGGCATAGTTTGGGAAACTAGCAAATAGGTAGATACATCGATTTATTGCTGTAAATATATTTATACATACTTAGGACCTAATCAGGAGGGAAAACAAAAACAAGTGGAATTATGATGAAAACAAATAATGCTTCAATTTCCTTATAAACACTTCAACTGATGGAGACAGCCTTATGTGCCGAGGTATGTCATTCCACATCTCTGGAGCCACATTTTTATATGCTCTGTCCCCCCCCCCCCCAACTGGTTCTAGTTCTGGGTACAGATACAGTCAAACCTGTCTATAGTGGCCACCGAAGGGAAACAGAAACAGTGGCTATAGACAGGTGGTCGCCATTTTTAATTTTTGCACATACACGCAACAACATCACTGTACATTCATCCATATATATCACTAAGGAAAACAAGCTATAGATCTACAGATTTGAGGTATAACATGTCATATGATACGTAAAATGCCAAAATAATGTGCTTTGATGTCAATAAATGAGAAAAACAATAGGTATACGAGCAATCTCTGTAAAATGAATTTTCCCTCAAAATCAAATTACCACGTACATACCGCCCGTGGTAGACTGCTGTTCTTGCTTTTTATACTATAGTCTAAAACCAATGTCTAATCATGCTTTTGCTTCCTGTCCAAAAATTACAATAAGTTTGTTTTGAATAAAATCAATTTTCATTCAATAAATATTTGCCTTTTGAATGGTTTAAAAGTTTTCACTGTTTTTGAGAACAGGCGATAGAAGTTGCTCGCTTGATTCGTCGAAAGTGCGAACGTCGCGTCGACAATGGATTGCCGGTGGACGAGTTTTCCCGCTGTTTTTTAGCAGGACAATCGCGTACATGAAATCGTTATTATTGATCCTTAAAAAAATAATAGTTTGGTACTATTTTATTATTTTCACTTTCTAAAAAGAAAACACTCCTTTATTATTTTTTCAAAACCTCTCACGCTTTAAATTCTTTTTTGATAAATCTTTTTAAAAATAAAAATATTGACGGGTACGAGCCTGTGCTATTGCGCAATGGCGATCGCTATCAATGCCGACCGTGATGGCTTAAGAGAACAATACATGTGCAGGAGATCGCAGCTGGATGGTGCGAAGATTACGTAAACGAAAAATACTAGTGCTTAATTCTTACTAAAAAGACTTTTAATCTCTAATTAGTCAGCAAAGTGGTAAAACTTTTAGATCTTCTTGGCCATTGTAGAATCTATTCACAACGTTTGTGGGAGAATGTGACTGAGCTAGGACTCGGTAAACACATCACGGCTTTATTATGCCTATGGCAAAAACTACTTTTTGTGCATGAGCTACGGCTCGACTCGATATTGGTGGCAGCTATACGCGGTCAGATATTGACCGAGGGACACATAATGGGTGGCCGCTGGCTGCGTTAGGCAGGTGACCGCTATATGCAGGGTATGCAACACAGTAATTTCCTGCGGGGGATTTTTTGGTGGCCGCTATAAGCAGGTGGCCGCTAAGACAGGTTTGACTGTAGTTGTAATTGTGTCACTGACCTTAGATTCCTGACAGGGTTGCAAAACTTCAGCATTTGATGTACATGTAAGTACCTTGGTGATGAATAATGGAGTGTCTTAAAAGTGATTAAAATATCTTGAAAATTATTCTTTTTGAGACTGGTAACCAATTAAGGGACTTTACAATTTGTGAAATGCTATCTGATCTCTTCCAAAGGGTAATAAGGCGCGCGTCCATGTTTTTGGACACGCTGAAGATGGGAAATTTGTTTTTTGGGAAGTCCTATGTACAATGAATTACACATATCCAACCAACAGGTGACGAAAGAATGAACAATCTGCTCAGAAGCTTCCCTAGTATTTCCTAATTTTCCAAATATTATGAATATGTGACGATGATGTACTTATAACTCTCGAGATCTGTGGCTTCATGGACATTCCAGAATCAAATATCACTCCTAGATTGCGAGCCTGATGAACACACTTCACTTCAGAATTCCCAACTATTATCTTTTCAGAACAAAATTTCATGGATCTGTAGAGTAACTGAAAACTCCGTTAATGTAGTCACTAGTGCTGGGACTAAAAACCGGGTACCCGGGTCCCGCCCGAGAGCATCGGGTCCCGGGTCAAAATATTACATGCCCGTTTCCCGAAAATAAGTATTTAATGATTACTCATGTATGTAACATGACAAGGCGGTAGATAACGTCGACCAGCCATTCAATATTTACATGTAAATATCCATGTAGCGCCCCACTGCAGTGATGCGCTTTCGAGTTTTTCCCAGTGTTAATAGCTTCTTAAGGGTAAATATAAGCTTGTAATTTGTGTTATATGATTTTCGGGTAACCGGGAACCCGCCCGAAAAATTGTCGGGTTCCCGAATTGAAAAAATACCCTAAACTCCCACCCCTAGTAGTCACTACTACTTACCAATGCTATGCTACGACGTGTAGATAATGTTCACGATGAGAATGCGGAAGTACAGTCTGTGCGATGATGAACCGCGGAAGTCACGGGGGAGTAACTGCTGAGCGGCCGCTGGTGTCCGCGGCGATATCGCGACTTGTAGTAACAAACACGACGTAGAAAAAAGTAACCGCGAAGGTTGTCCAAAGTTATTGCACAAATCCCGAAATGTAAACGAAGAAAAAACATGCGTGAGTTTCCGCGATAATGATATCCAAAAAATTAAAGTCCGCTATTCGCGTGAAGTAAATAAATCCAAAGTCGTAAGTCCGATAACGAAAAAGGCTGCTTGCTGCCGACTTCTCCAAATACGTAGGATCTTGCCAGAACAAAATCACATGGTTGAAGTGAAGAAGAAAATATCGATGCGTCTTCTTCCCGAAGACGATAAGAGAACCAATGATTTGATTGGATAACAAATCGGCCATCGGACTCGCCAAAACACTTGATTGGCTAATTGGCGACACACTGATCGCTAGACATACTGGAATGCGTGAAATTTACTAATCGACGCAACCTGCCGGACGGCATCAAATACGGAATGTTATTTACAATGAGTAACCCATAAGGAAATGCGGCTGGCACGCGAGCGTTCGTGACAACAATGAATAAGTTTGTAAACATGGTAGAAAATAAACAATACCAATCAATATGGTACGGAAAAGTTTATGTCACTACATTAGTCCCCCTCCAGATCGCTGGGAAAATGAGTTAGCTGCGATCGATGAAGAACGTTAACAAAGTTGAATATTGTTCACACGAAATGTATAATCACATTATTAAAGCGTCCTATGCACTTGAAAAGCTGGATCCAAAAATATGTATAAGTTTCTTCATCCATATTCATAAACGTCCACGTATCATGCAGGCCACCTAACATGACGCCCGGAGCGAGTCTTGCGAGGTTCTGGGTCGGTAACCACGGGAGTAGGCGTTGGTTGTGATGAAGAAAGCCCCGTGGGTGGAGGTGGAGATGAAACTACACGAACTGGCGTTTGATCCGTCACAGCTGTAGGGATTACATCATCACTTTCCATAAAAGCTGGTTTAAGACGATCCACACTAATATTTTCATGTTTACCATCAACATCAATGGAAAAGAACTTATCAGTGCACTTAAGTACTGGAAAAGGTCCTTTGTACGGTGGCTGTAGTGGTTTCCTAACAGCGTCTTGCCGAATAAACAAATGACTTGTTGTATACAAATCAGAGTTCACATGGGAGGTAGATTGTTGTTTGCGAGTAGGGGTGGGGTGGACTTGCTGCATTAACCGCTTAAGTCTATGCACGTAGTTGGCTGGATCGATGTCGGTTTCAGGCTTCGCTGGTAAAACAAATTGTGCAGGTAATTTCATGCTTGTTCCATAAACCAACTCAGCTGCCGTACATCCAATGTCCGACTTAATTGCATTGCGTATTCCTAACAATACAAGAGGTAAGACTTCAGTCCAACGTGAATCATTGTGTGTCTTGATTGCGGCTTTAATTTGTCTATGCAGACGTTCTACGATTCCGTTCGATGCGGGATGATACGATGTCGTCCGAATCCGTGTCGTTCCGAGTAAATCGGTGAGAGAACGAAAAAGATGAGATTCAAACTGACGTCCTCTGTCGGTCGTGATCGTTGACGGGGTTCCGAATCGAGCGATCCAATGATTGATAAAAGTATGTGCCACTGTATCGGCTGATATATCGCTCATGGGGATTGCTTCAGGCCACCGTGTAAAACGATCTATGCATGTGAGAAGATAAGTGTATCCTTCTGATGAGGGGAGTGGACCGACAATATCAATATGGACATGATCAAACCTCGCATCGGGTGTAGAAAAAGTTCCAAGAGGTGCTTTGTTGTGACGATGAACTTTACAACGTTGGCATTGCAAACATGTTCGTGTCCATGATCGCACATCTCGATTTATGCCTTTCCAAACAAAACGCTCAGTGCACAGTTTTTGCGTAGCTCGAATTCCAGGGTGTGAAAGATTGTGAAGTGCATTAAAAATCGATTTGCGAAATGACACAGGAACGTATGGACGTGGAGTACCCGTTGACATATCACACAAAATTGTTCCGTCTGAAAATGGAATTGGTATTCGTTGTATGTCGAGTGAATTGTCATCAGTGAAGTTTGCGATCTCGTCATCGTCCTCTTGAGAACGAGCAATGGCGTCGAAATCGATGGAGGCGTTGTGTTCCAGACTGTCTATGTATACACGAGAGAGAGTGTCTGCAGGAATATTGTCCTTTCCGCTCACATGACGGATGTCAGACGTAAATTGTGAAACGAAATCTAAATGTCGTATCTCTCGCGGTGAATGGCGGTCTTGTTTAGACTTCAAGGCGTACGTTAAGGGCTTGTGATCGGTGAAAATGGTAAACTGTCGACCTTCGAGAAGATGACGAAAATGTTTAACACCGAGGTAGGCAGCTAACAGTTCTCTACCAAAAGTGCTGTATTTCATTTCAGCAGGCTGAAGTCGCTTAGAGAAGAATGCGAGTGGTTGCCATGAGTCATTAACGAGTTGCTGGACTACTCCGCCGACACCGACATCAGAAGCGTCGACAAATAGACACAAAGGAGCGTCTGGTTGTTGGTGTGCCAAAATAGTTGCATGAGCCAGTTCTTCCTTAGCACGATTGAAAGCAGAAATTTCCGTTTGATCCAGAGAAAGAGTCTGATTCTTCTTATTTCTGTCTTTCAGCATGTCTGTTAGTGGCTGGAGAACATCAGCGCAGTGAGGAATGAAGCGCCTATAAAAGTTCACTAGGCCGAGGAATTCCCTCAATTTGCGCAACGAAATCGGAGTGGGGAGTTCACGAATGTACTTCACTTTCTCGTCCAGGGGTTGAATTCCATGCTCATCCACGATGTAACCCAGGAAAGTGAGTGAAGTGGCTCCAAAAACACACCTGGCAGGATTGATGACGATTCCGTACTTGCGAAATCTCTCACAGAGTAGACGGAGGTGTATTTCATGTTCGTCCTCGTTATCACTGGCGATGAGCACGTCATCAATGTATACGAACACAAAAGGAAGTCCTCTTACAACATCGTCCATTAATCTCTGAAATGTCTGTGCAGCATTGCGTAGTCCGAATGGCATGCGAACAAACTCGAATAATCCAAACGGAGTGGTGATTGCGGTCTTTGGAATGTCAACTGGTTCTACTGGAATCTGATGATATGCACGAATGAGATCCACCTTCGAGAAAACTTTCTTTCCATAAAGCGATGACGAAAAATCTTGAAGGTGAGGAATTGGGTATCGATCAGGTACTGTTCGATCGTTTAGTGCTCGATAATCACCACATGGTCTCCAGTCCCCAGGTGTTTTCTTTGGTACCATGTGTAATGGAGATGAACAATTACTGTCCGATTGCCGTATAATCCCGAGGTCAAGCATGTGGTCGAATTCGGCCTTGGCTATCTTCAATTTGTCTTGCGATAGTCGGCGGGGTCGGGAATGCACGGGCGGACGAGTGGTGATATGATGAGTCACTGTGTGTTTGACAGATTGATCAGTGTAGATAGGGCGTGTAATGTCCGAAAACTGGTTCACGACACGATCGTATCTGTTCGTTGAAGGTCGTGCGAACATCAGGCGGATACAGGGTGTCTCAGATGGAACAGAGAGTGTATTAACAGACAGATTGGTGATAGTGTCATGTAGCTTGTTGTGTTTTATGTCCACTAGTAATCCAAAATGACGTAAAAAGTCTGCTCCAATGATCGATGTGTGTAGATCGGCAATGATGAATACCCATCTAAAAGTTCGTCTAAGTCCAATGTCCATGGTAACAGAACGTTCTCCATAGGTATGAATACGAGAACGGTTAACGGCCTGTAAAAATACATCTGTGTTAGTTCCACGACATTTATCTGCATACGTTGGAGGAATGACGCTAACTTCGGCACCTGTATCCACTAAAAATCGTTGCCCAGTATGTTTGTCCATGATATAAAATAGGCGACTCGGTCAGTGTGTGCCGGCTATACCCGTCGCCGCTAGTTGCCGGCTTCGTGGTTTCCCGTGGTTTGACGAGAATCCTGGGATGGTGTGTAAGTACACGGCTGTGTACACCTGTGGGCACGATCTCCGAATCGATGGTGATACCAGCATACACCAGTGGTACGCTTAGGGCTGGGGCTTGACTGTCGCTTTCCATGGGTACGATCTCTCGATCGGGACCTTGAGCTCTCTCGACGTAGGGCGGTTGTAAGCGACTGCACCTGTGCAGTGAGTTGGGCGACTTGGGCGGTGAGTCTCTGCATATTGCCGGCTAAGTTCGGGCTAGGCGGTGGTGATGGTTCGGCCTTAGAAGGAGGCGGGACTGGTGACTTGGCTTGCATCCCGGAGATTGAAAGTGGGGTCGCAACCTCGATAATCTTATCCGCAAGTGCCGCTAATTCCTCAATGGTAGCAGTATCACTAGTTGAAGAAAGGATAAGTTGCACATTCATGGGCAGTCTTTGTAAGAAGAGTTGTTTCAGAATGCTGCTCTCCAACTTCTTGTCACCAAGCAGTTGTTGCACCCTTCGAAGAAATCCGGACGGTGTACGGTCACCAAGCTCCTCTCCAACAAGCAGTTTGTTGAGTCGTTTTTGCTCGGAGGCAGAAGTTCTTTTGATGAGCGCTTCTTTAAGTGTGGTGTATGGGAGTTGCGTAGGAGGAGTGATTATGAGATCTCGAACTTCCGTGGCAATCTCGGGCTGTAACGAAGCGATGACGTGGGTGAACTTCGTTCCCTCTGTCGTTATGGATTTCGTCCGAAACTGTGCCTCAACCTGGGCGAACCAAATGGCTGGGTCGCTTGCCCAAAATGGTGGTATCTTAATTGCCAGTCCAGTGATGGCTTGGTTGGTGGCACTCTCCTCCGATTTGTCCTGAGACAGAGTTTGAGTATTGTCTCCATCTTCCTCACTCATGATGAAGGGTGAAAAATTATTACGTCGGGGTCACCAATGTAGAGTAACTGAAAACTCTGCGAAGGTTGTCCAAAGTTATTGCACAAATCCCGAAATGTAAACGAAGAAAAAACATGCGTGAGTTTCCGCGATAATGATATCCAAAAAATTAAAGTCCGCTATTCGCGTGAAGTAAATAAATCCAAAGTCGTAAGTCCGATAACGAAAAAGGCTGCTTGCTGCCGACTTCTCCAAATACGTAGGATCTTGCCAGAACAAAATCACATGGTGAAGTGAAGAAGAAAATATCGATGCGTCTTCTTCCCGAAGACGATAAGAGAACCAATGATTTGATTGGATAACAAATCGGCCATCGGACTCGCCAAAACACTTGATTGGCTAATTGGCGACACACTGATCGCTAGACACACTGGAATGCGTGAAATTTACTAATCGACGCAACCTGCCGGACGGCATCAAATACGGAATGTTATTTACAATGAGTAACCCATAAGGAAATGTGGCTGGCACGCGAGCGTTCGTGACAACAATGAATAAGTTTGTAAACATGGTAGAAAATAAACAATACCAATCAATATGGTACGGAAAAGTTTATGTCACTACAGATCAAATGGTTCTTGAGATATCACGTTAACAAAGCTAACACCTGCAATTTCAGAAATTGACTTCGTGTGACCTTTGACCTTTGACTTACGTACCCAAAAAGCTAATCAGATCGTCTTCCTATGGTGATACATACTAGCACCAGCAAGTTCATACCTTGTGTGGTTCTTGAGTTATCGCGAGAACGAGAAAGCGGCACAGATGGACGGACGGGAAAACCCGAAAACATAATGCCTCCGGCACCACCTTCGGTGGGCGGAGGCATAAAAATCCAATCTCTGTCTCTCAGCTACATGTACTGTATGTTCTTATAAACTTGAAATGTAGGAGTATAATGGTTAGAGGATGAGTGATATGCATGAGATTATACAGTACAACTGTATTCTAATGGACACGAGATGCAACACCGTACCCTGGGTTACAGCGTGTTGCATCATATATGCGTCCAAGATATTAGCACAATTAATTTTAGCATGCCACGTAGAAACGGCTTAGTCCGAAAGGGTGGGTAGCGTTGTGTCGCATGGCGTTGACGCGAACGCCACCATTCGTCCAAAGCACCCCCGGTTTTGCCGAATTGTTGGAATTATTATAGAGCAGAATTAGGGAATCTGACACGTGTTTACAGGAGCTTACTAAAGAAAATAACTGATGTATATTATGCCTGATTTTTAATATTGATTTACCTTAAGTAAGGAATATATTACACCTTCCAATATAAGTAAATTTGTAATCAGGGGTTAATTCTCCTTTAATAGAAATCTACTTTCTCGATACTGTGACGTATGGGACGGAGCAAATTAAAATTTTATGGATGCTTCTTCCCCGAGTCAAATTAAAGTGTACAAATGTGACATATTCTTCCAGTACTCATTACAATATTGATAGATATCAATATTGTAATCATGATTGGGATTGGGTTTGTGAGAAAATCAAGTTTGAAGTATGTTATAAAAGTCACATGTGAGCGCGAATTAGCATATTTTAATGATTTTATTCCCTTTTGGGGGGCACCATTTCAAGGTCATAGTCAAATTAGAGTGTACAAATGTGACATATTCTTCAATACTCATAGAAACCTATGAATATAGTATATATCTTCATGAGCAGACTTTGGGTTTGTGAGATAATCAATTTTGAATTAAGCTATAAAAGTCACACGAGAGCACGAATTACCATATTTTAATGATTTTGGACCCTTTTGGGGGCACCATTTCAAGATCATACATGTAGTCAGATTAGAGTGTACATATGTGACATATTCTTCAAGTACTCATTAGAAACTACCATTTTAGTAATATATCAACATGCCCAAATTTTAGGGTCTGTGAGAAAATCAATTATAAAATATGCTATAAAGGTCACACATGACCAGAAATTAGCATATTTTAAGTGTGTAATTGTTTTTTGTTGACTTTGAGAAGCGATTTCAAGGTCATTCTCCTATAAAACAAACTTACATTAGTATATTTTCTTTTAGTACCAGCACCGTTAATATGACTGTGCTTGGCCTTTTTATCTTGAAGAAATTAACATTTGAAATATGACCTTAAGCTCATATGTCAATTTTCTTTGATTTTGATGCGTTTATGACCATTTTCAAACGTGTACATTTGCCATTGAACGTTCCGGATGCAAAATTTCTTTGGTAACTCGTTAAAATATAGGTAAATGCCTATCCATACACAAGAATTGGTCGTGTTCTGAGATTGGACTAAGGGTGATCCATGATCTTGAACTTGGCTTATTTTGAAAATATCCCAAATTTGAGGGCGCTCTTTAGTAAAACCGCTTGGACAAACGTTCTGATATTTTTTAGGTTTGTTCAATTGGGTCCTAAGCTTATTTGATTTTGAAGCTATGAACCTGCAAACATACACTTGAAATCACAGATTTTACAGTTCACGCCATTTTCGGTGACCTCGTACGCGAAAACGGAGAATCGTATTTGTGCCATGATTATTTTTTTTGTAAAGGGCATGAAGTTCTCTCAATATCCAGACAATGAGCTCTCTGTGTGAATAATTTTGGCTACAGTTGTCAATCAAAAATGCATAAATTTCAATAGCCCTATTGGATTGTCCGTGCATTGGTTGCTAGGCGAGGCCATATCTTAGCAACTGTTTGACCTTGGGGCAAAATATTTTGGAGTTTTCCATCAGACACTTGGGGGAACATTTCGTGCGGAGTTTAAAGAAAATCAAAGGGGGTCGGGTGACAACTTGTCTGAAAATCTGTTGATTTGATGTGGATTGACCCTATTACCTTTTTCAAATTAACTAGCATGATACTGGTCTCTGTGAGGTGTGTCAAGAATTTGAGACGATTGAACATTTAATTTTATATTGTTCAAAATACGATAAAGAGAGACGTCTCTTAAAAGAAAGGATTAAATTGAAAAAATCCTAATCTAATAGAATAATTGATGTCTAACCCCATTTTCACTCGTGAATTATTGGGTTTTATATATGCTGCACACCCCAAGTGTTCGAGGGCGACGCCTGGGATGGACAGACGATAACTGTTTTTCTTCAGGTATGTTATTGTACCCACACAGACCATTCACAATTCTCACTCTCCTCCCGTATCTCACTTAAGGAGTAAAGTGTAACTTACATCACAAATAACTGCTTTGCTAATTATATAAATTTTTAACTCTGTATCCTTGGTGTCTTTATTTTAACGTCATTATTATTATCGAATTCTTCCGGTTATAATCAGAAAAAAATAACATGAAATCATTCATACTCACAGTACTGTGTATTCGGTGCAACCTCGCGCGTGAGATCTCAAAAATAACTTTATATTAAAATTTAAATTAAGAGGGGATCAACTATGTCTCCTCGCGGCTGGGATGATTCAAAGTCCGAATCGCAGGTGAGTCCGGGTTGTTGAAATCATCGCAACGCGTCTGGAGTGGTCGTCGCTGGGCTGACAGCCGGGGTAGCGGTGATCGTCTACATGTAGATATCAGCTTTGAGTGTTGATTCAGCAGTAATCGATTTAACTTTGAAGGAAACAACTATCTGGTAGTAATGCATAATTCAGCCACGAAGAAGAACAGTAGAAAATAATTATTCAAGTTCTGATGAAGACTTGTCGGTCATAATTGCTGGGATAGGCCTACTTGATGACGTCCGGGTAAATTAATTCAGGAACAGAAAATTTTACAAAGTTCTCGTCTGCTTTAGTCAAAAAGACATTCTTGTCAGAAGACAATTTTCTACTCCCTGGTAGAAAGTCTCCAAAGCCTTCAATGTGTAGGTTACTCTGCCGAGGAGGCCATCCTTATTGCTTTTCCCGGACTCGACTCTCGATTCTCACTTCTCATAACTCGTATAACTCGGAGCCTCTTTTTATACCACTTTTCCATTGGGCGAAATTTCACAACTGCCATACCCCTTCTGCCCATCTCAATACCTTTTAACCAATCAATTGTCTTTATTCCTCCGATCGATTAAAATTTTGCACACCTTCCACTGCCCTAGCTAGCAGTAACCCCTTTGATAATTTATTATTTTAATAGTAGTATACTCCCATTCAGATTTCATAACATTTTACTATTCGGAGATCCGGTGTTTACACTTGTCCCAGTTCCCAAATTATGTTTCTGACTAAGATTGGGTTTATTATGGAAATTTGCCCGGGTATTCACCTTGTATTAATTCGGTTTGTTATGGAAATTTGCCCGGGTGTTCACCTTGTATTCTTCTTTTATATTCTTTAAATCACCTTCAGTTCACCTTATTATCTCCTTCACAATTTAATGCCCTAACCCACTTTGTGAATTAAGCTTTTGCCTCTCAAAATTTTCAGGATTCTACATCTATGATACCAATCGTTTTAGAGAGCCTGTTATTAAGCTATCATAGACATCGTTATATATATCCGATGTTGAAGAAATTGAGTGAAGAAATTGGGTAAAGAGCAACAAAAAACAAAACAAAATGTATGTATATGTGTGTATGTGTATGTATATATAAAAAGTATGTGTATAATTGTGTATAATTGTGTATAGATATGTATGTTTTATGTTTTCCATGAACAATTGGAATTTACTTCCCCCCCCCCCTTTAATTCTGATTGATTGCTGGGGTATCTTGATATTATAGCAAATAATTACGAATAATCACGATCGACAGCCTACTAATGATGACCATTACCGTAATAACACCATTTTCACCACAAAAAAGTCGCTCGTGGGCTCTCCGAAGCCTACGCCAAACCTACTAATATGACTGGCGCAAATAATCTGAGGAGATTGAAGAGCGCCATCATAATGAAGAACCAACCAACTCCGATAGCTCGTTTCGCGCGAATCAACAGTAAATTACGGATTTCGTAATTGGAGTTATCTTTTCCAACATTGCCATTGGTGAGTTGAATTCATAGGCGGCGGAAGCGGGGGGGACGGGGGGACACGTCCCCCCAGTCCCCCCCCTAAATTTTGGGTTGGTGGGGACGTCCCCCCTTTCCCACATATATATATATATAACCGCACAACAAGGGTCCCAAGTCCTTGTGTTGCCATAAAGCCATTATGGTAATAGCCGGGAGGGCGCATTGTTATACATAATTTGTATATATATATATATATATATATATATATATCTTGTAAGACGTGCAAAAGCGAATGATGACACGAGACGTAGCTCTAAGTCCGTTGCTAGTGCCAAGCTTTCGGCGTGGGCGCCTTTATCACGGCTATAAAACAAGCAAATAATACAAAGTAATACGAACTAAATATAACATAATCAAAGGCACTGAGAGGTAACATAATAAAGTGAATAGGGTAATAGACAAATGAACGGTAACGGAAATACATAGAAACATATAACTATATACAGTATCTGAGTATATGTATGTAAGTATAATAATAATATAAGTTGACAGGTACCTGTGTTGATGTTGTGTTGCTAAATCCAAACCCAGCCCTCAGTCTCCACACTATCTCAAGCAACAACACAACATCAACACAGGTACCTGTCAACTTATATTATTATTATACTTACATACGTATACTCAGATACTGTATATAGTTATATGTTTCTATGTATTTCCGTTACCGTTCATTTGTCTATTACCCTATTCACTTTATTATGTTACCTCTCAGTGCCTTTGATTATGTTATATTTAGTTCGTATTACTTTGTATTATTTGCTTGTTTTATAGCCGTGATAAAGGCGCCCACGCCGAAAGCTTGGCACTAGCAACGGACTTAGAGCTACGTCTCGTGTCATCATTCGCTTTTGCACGTCTTACAAGATATAATATTTCTACGATGACACAGTCAATGAGTACGAAGATTGTCAAACCTCTCACACATTTATATATATATATATATATAATTTTTATACCATGATGTTTGCAAGGTTAAGAAAATGCGCGCCCTCATTTGACCTCCCCAAGTGAGCGCGGTTGACTGTTATGATGTGCGCCTATGACTGTGTAAATGTGTACATTATGCCATGTTGGAATCAAATTTTTCAAAGCGGCATTCAAAGAATTATTCAAATTCGTTTGTAGTATCGTCCCCAAGCTGGCGAGCAGAAATCATAAGGCGAAAAAATTATCCAAAGTGACATGAGAATAGTGAATTTTAGGTTAATTTTTTTTTTAATTTTCATACCAACTGGCTTAAATAGGGGAGGGGCGCACAAGGGGTCACGTGAAAGGGGAGAGAGAGGAAGGAAAGTGGAAATTAATGTGAGATAATACCGGTTTTCCAATCAATTTGAACACTTTTTTATTTGCTTTAATTTGTCCTGCAACGTAATAATAAGGCCAAGTCAACATACGTCTTTGGCCATTCATTTTTTGGAATTTATTTTTCATTTTGCTATCGATTTTGTCAAAGACTGAAAGAGTTCAAAGAGTTATTCAAAATCGTCACCCGCTCGTTGTAAGGTCTTGTCTATGTGACGAATTTGAATGACAATTTCTTGAAATCCACTTGCCATGCGAAGATGGATTTGATGATAAATTTTGCAGCGGATTGCCAGGTCGGATGAATTCGAATGAAATCTGACGAAAATGGAATGGAGATATGTTGAAGTTAATTGACCATTGAAACTGTTGAATGACATTTTTAATTATTAAACTTTCTTAGACATTTGACATTTGGATGATTATTGATTCCTATCAGACTATAGGACGAAAATGAAGGGTATTGTGATCTTTGAGAAGTGTTAGATTGGACAGGAAATCCTGACAATACAAGGAGATACATGTAGATTGCTTAAAACACCTTACAAAGATAACGTGGGAAGATAATTAAGCAGTGACAATTATGAGAAGACTCAAATGAAATCTGTGGTAATGGAATATAAAAGTGAAATATAGAAACCATACTCAGGCCCGTAACTAGGATTTGTGCGGGGGCGGGGGGTTCAACATTGGAAAAAGTGGACGTTTCTGAGGGAGCGAAGCGACCGAGTATGGGTGTCGGGTCAGGGGGTGTACCACTCCAAGAGTATGGGCATGAGCGTAGTCAGAATTATTTGACAGGGGTGGGTGAAATGTGAAGCCCGAACATATACTACCACTGTATAGGATTCAGAATATTACTGGAAAAGAGAGAGGGGTATTTAATGTGTCTGTTCACTTTTAAATGGACAATTTTCCCGCTCTCAAGTTGAATACTCCTGGCGGACCCGGTCTAGTCATTCAGGCCCTTAAATCATGGCCCTCTAATACAGCATGTTCAACCGGAGTGCCATGGGAGCATTTTATAAAACATTGACTTCTTGGAAACTATAATCAGCAATAACAAGATGCCCCAATATAACACTTGGGGTGTTTTGGAAACATTTGGGAGATGGTAAAGTGCGTTTTCCGTCGCTCGCTTCGTTCATTCACAACATTCTGAAACGATTTTCAGGCAGCGAGAATATTTCCACAGTATGTTATTGTAATAAAAAAATGTCTATGAATATTCAATGTTATGACAATTTCGGGCACGTCTGCCTTATCGCCATGGCACCCAGAAATTATGGTTACCTTACTTTCTATATTGAAATGTTATGAGCAACAATATATTAAAGTGCATTTTTCTTCGCTCGCTTCGCTAGCTCGCAAATCTTAGAAATGAGATAGTTTCAGGCAACGAGGTCCATGAATATTTATATATGATGTTATTCCAATATTCAGGCACGTCGCTGCCCTATCGCCATGGAACCCGAATACTTGTTTGGTCCACTTTTTATATTGAATTGAATTGAATTCAATTCAATTCAAAAATGGTTTATTGAAAGAAACATGTGTCGCAGCCAAAAGCTGAATAAAACATGTGTACAATATAAACTATCAATTACAAAGATTAACAAGATCGAAAAAACTACTACCGGTAATACAAGGTATAAAATTAATACAGTAAATGAAAGTCAATCAAAGAAGTAAGCAAATTATAAGATACATCAATGAAATACGTTAAACATTAAAGAAAATCGAAAAGTACACAAATTACAGTATACTCGTCACACATATTTTACATGTACTTACATGCATCTAATAACAGATTAACAATCATAATGTCTTCATGAAAAGAGGTATAGAGCCAGGTAATGACAATGAGACAATGAGGTAAAGAGATGGTGAGAGGAAAGGATAAGAGTGGAAACAGATGAGATAGGAAAGAGAGTGAGCACTGGCTTTGGAAGACTAACAGAGAAAGAGAAGGGGTGAAAGGAGGGATACAAAGGAAGAAGGGTGAGGCATGGTGACAAACGAAGTAATGGTAGAGAGAGAGAGAGGGAGAGGGAGAGAGAAAGACAGAGGGAAGATGTAAGTGGAAGATAAAAAACATTGACAAATAATATTTCAAAATTATATTATATACATAGAAATTTCTACTTAGATATTCGATGGGTAATTTGCGAGAAATTTGAGTTTGAATATAGAAAATTAATGGGTAGCTCAAGATACCAACTAGTTTGTGTAAACAATCTACGTGAGATTAACATAAGAAAAGAATGAGTATAGAGAAAGAGAGGCAAGAGAGGAGATACGAAGATATAATCAAAGAAGATCTAAATTCAAGAACTGTAGAAGAGAGAGAGAAAGAGAGGGGTGGAGGAAGAAAGGAGCAGTGGATATTATTGCACAGTACATAAATGGGTCATAAATAGTAATCATTCAGAAATTAGTAATTGCATAGAATCAATGAAATTGCATAATATAGAACAGCTAATACACCGAGTGGGAACGAGGCAATATAAAGCAATGAGCAGGTATGTCCTAAAGATTAAATAAATTGGCCAATGAAACTAACAAAACTTCAAGGAGATCAGTTCTAACTAATAATAGCCACTTGATAAATGAAGTTCACCTAATTCTCATTAAGTAAGTCTATAAGGTAAGGTAGGGGGCTATTTCGGAATCGGCTGGTCTTACATTTGAATTGGTCAAACCTCGGTATTTTCCTTAGAGAAATATCTAGCCGTTTAGGAGGAGGGAGCCAGTTTTTGCACTTTGGGTTGGTTGTTAGAGATTTTGCAAATTTTTCTAGATTCCAAAGTTTCCAGATTGATAGTTTTGCAATAGCAAAGTAAATTGCATTTCTCCTCGCTCGCTTCGCTCGCTCGCAAACCTTGTAAACGAGAAGTTTCATGCAGCAAGGTCCATAATGAAATATTCAATGTTATGACAATTTCGGCACGTCACTGCCCTATCGCCATAGCGCCCAGATATTAGGGTTACCTTTCCATAAACGAACAACAGCAAAGTGCCCCCCCCCCCCCCCCCGTTCGCTTCACTTCCGAAAAACTTTAATATGAATGATGCCTGCATATGGCAGCTAGATGACCGGAGATATAGCTTTACATTTCACCTATTGGTGACTAATGCAATAAAAGTTTGCCATTTAAAAGTATTTTTTTATTATTCTCTCGCTCGCTTTGCTCGCTCGCAGTATTGGGAATCCTACACATGTGGTATTATAATGTTCGAGCTTCACATTTGACCCACCCCCTGTCAAATAATTCTGACTATACGCTCATGCCCACACCCTTGTAGGGGCACACCCCCTGACCCAACACCCCTTCTCGGTCGATTCGCTCCCTCAGAAAGGTCCACTTTTTCCAATGTTGAACCCCCCGCAAAAATCCTAGTTACGGGCCTGAGTCAGAGTTTTGATCATTTTTGAAGTCTCGTGGTAGGTTAATCGTGTAAGCCAAATTAGACAAGTGACCTAGAAAATCAAACCAGGACATGTGTACTGTTAGATCAGCTGATTAGACTAGTCTAGTCTAAATATTTTCCTGGTCTCGGGGGCGGGACATCCACAGTCAGGTATATATGTCTATACAACATGCGACACGTGCGTCCGATACATTTTCAATAGGTTTCATAATGCGGATGCGGGGTACATTTCTGAGGGGGGAGGGGTGCGCCCAGAATGACTTTCTTTCAAATCACAATCATGCACCCCTAGATTGCAGGAGAATTTCTCTTTTGTTCAAATCGTCATAGAAGTAACAACTTTACGTATTCTTCGAATATTACACGGAACTCGCAAAGTTCTAACAATTTGAAAATATTGTTTTATCCAATTTTCTCTTTTTAAAAACAAAAACCAACAAACATGTAGAAAAAACAGGAAACTTTACTGATTGTTATTTTGGTCTGGGTCATACTGGGTGTAATGATTCGCGAGGGGATAATTTCGCGATTTTGATAATGTTGATATTACTACAAAACAGAAGTGGAAGTTTTAATTTCGCTTGGGTTTGACTCCCGAAATTCGCGAAAATAAAACCATCGCAAAAATTTCAGCTCTTTAAGCAAACCCAAATATCACTGATAAATAATATCACAGAGTGGAGGCGGGAAGACCGCGGGAACATTGCAAGTTCGGAAAGTGTATATAGGCGGGGTGCACTTTTTCACCGCTTTTGATTCTCTTCATGAGCAGAATCAATATTTCATACAGCCCAAGTCCAACGAAAAATATATAGTGGGAGAATTAGGCCTTCTATACCTGACGACTTCCCCCACCCCCCCCCAAAAAAAAAAAACAACAATACAAAACAAAAACGGGTCCTTTTGCAGGGTGGCGCGTCGTTCGAAATTCGGGGGGGGGGGTAATATTTTAAATTGTCAATTTGGGGGCCTTATCCGTCATAATGGGGAACAAAGAGATGCACATTTGGCCTTGCGTGCATTGGCCTGCAAAGCTAATAATGAAAAATACACCTATATTCACATTTTTCAGACGCAGATGTGGTATACACCGTACACGTGATGGTTACTGGTTAGTTCCCCCCCCCCCCCCCCCCCCCCCCCCCCGATGGCATAGTGCAATGTGACTGTGTGATACATGTAGGGGTGGGAGTTTCGGGTATTTTTTCAATTCGGGAACCCGACAATTTTTCGGGCAGGTTCCCGGTTACCCGAAAATCATACAAGCTTAGTTTTACCCTTAAGAACCTATTAACACTGGGAAAAACTCGAAAGCGCATCACTGCAGTGGGGCGCTACATGGATATTTACATGTAGATATTGAATGGCTGGTCGACGTTATCTACCGCCTTGTCATGTTACATACATGAGTAATGAGTACATGACTAAACAGAATATTAAAAGTACAAAAGAAATCAATTCGGTTAATTTCTAATTCTCACTACAGAGCTCACACTAAACCAATATTTTATCATTTGAAATGTCTCAATGTATTTGACATTTGTAAATATCATATGGCTATATTCATGTACAAGTGTAGAAATGAAACATTACCATGTGCACTTTTAAAGTATTTTAATTTAAATGCGTCAATTCATGAGTATGAAACTAGAAATGCATTTAATTACCATCTCCCGCTTATCAAAACAACCCTAATGAAAAAATCACTTTCTTTTGAAGGTCCAAAAATATGGAATTCTATACCAACAATCATAAAAAATAGTAAAACTCTACAAGTTTTTAAAAGAAAATATAAAAGCACCTAATTGAATCTTATGTGCAATAACTTTCAAGGCTCTTTACCCCCCCCCCCATTTTTCTATCTATATTGTTTGTTTTTTATACTCCAAACAGTACGACATTTAAATTTCAATATTATTAATAACACTTTTCAGGGATGAACTCTAGCATAAGGTTTTATTTCCTTTTTAGTTCACTCCGTCATTCTCATATCCAATAGGTTTTTTTTTTTTCCTCGTCGTTGTTAACCTTGTATTATGTATGTATGTCATTCTTTATGATGTGTTTATGTATTTGTCAATATGTTATTGTATTGCATTTTTATGATGAGTGCAAATAAAATGAACTTGAACTTGAACTTGAGTAATCATTAAATACTTATTTTCGGGAAACGGGCATGTAATATTTTGACCCGGGACCCGATGCTCTCGGGCGGGACCCGGGTACCCGGTTTTTAGTCCCAGCACTAGATACATGTAAACCCAGTCCATTTTATTAAGCTCACCGTCTAACTTCTGATTTATTTCTCGGATTTATATCACAGTAAACTTAACATTATGATATACCGTGATTCTGTGAATGATGTAACTCTAGACTATTTTATTATTGAAGGAAGGGAAAAAAATACATTAAAGAGCGCCTTGGGAACCTGATGATTATTAGACGCTAAATAAATCGAAACAATAATAATTCTGATTATTATAATAATAATAATAATTATTATTATTATTATCATTATCATTATTATCATTTTCATTATTATTGTCATTATTACTATCATTAATTATTATTATTATTATTAATAATAATAATAATAATTATTATTATCGCTCCACTTATTTTACTGAATTATCCGCAATTTCAATTAAGTATTTTACGTGTTAAAGTATGGTCTGGCGTCCCCCCCCCCCTAAATTTTGGTGCTTCCGCCGCCGGTGGTTGAATTTATTGTATTTCTTGGATATGTTGGGATCGGTTTTTGTAAATTAAATGCTGATTTTTAGTGAATGTTGGTGACTTTTGTGCAGTGGCTATTATTGCTAATATGCCCAGTAAGCCTCAAATTGGCAAGAATCCTACCTAGGATATAAAAAAAACAGAACGGAGGTATAGATCACATCAGCAAGCAATGGTCATATTGACTATTAGGAAATATACATGTGTGTATACTTGGTATTGGGGATACAGACGTAATTTTGTTTCAAAAGGAGGTTTTTGTGGGCAAACTGATACTTAGGTTTCATTCTATATATATTAATTTATAAGTTCATTAAGATACAAAATGTAGAAAGTTATAAAAACTTACATTTACAGCCTTCTTTTTCATAGTTGTTACAGAGACATCCATACGTATGACGACTGCTCTCAATATGTTGCACACTAGTGAGGCCGCTCTATATGGTTACGCAGCATAGATACGTACACAGAATGTTACGCACACAAGCTATACGGACAAGGTCGATATTTACGACGACGGGTGGCCGTTCTCTCCCAAAGACTTTTTCAATTATTGCTCCTCGCCGTTAAAGCACTTTGCTTAATATCCTTGCACCAGAAGGAATACAGAATGTAGAGAATGCTCGATGAGAAGCCGTATCGCTAGACTAAACTCATTTAACAACCCCCAAGCTGTCTTAACAACAGGTAAACAACGAGGTGGAGATCAATGATCTGATCGCGCCGGTACCACTACGAGCGCCGAAGGCTCCCTTCATCATAAGTTTTTCATAGGAAATTTTTAAGAACGATCTTACAAGTAAATAAGTGTACACCCGATACTATGGTATATGGTGAAACTGGTCGTTGTATAATAATTAATTATGTTAAATGTAGAATGATTGGTTTTTGGTTAAGAATAATACCGATTGGATTTTAGGTGCATTAGGTTTGAGACTAGCTGATATGTTTAAACAGGAATGGCGAGCAGCAACCTGGTCGAATCGGGTGTGCCTTAATTATAGGATTTTTAAACTTGAGCTAGAGTTTGAAAAATATTTGTGTCTCTTGAATAGCGCAGATGCAACACTATTATGTACAGTTAACAACAAAATTATTCATACCCCTTGGAAAATTCTTGTTTTTTGCATTTTTCCTAAAAATGAATGGTTAAATGAAGTTACTTGCACATCACTTGAATACATTTAGTTATCATCTGCAAATGAATGCCGTTTCTGGTTTCACCTCATTTGCATAACAATAGAAAAGGTGAGTTATCCAAACTGGGCGATGTTCAAAATTATTCATACCCTTGGTGATTTATTGACTTTGTCAATCAGTATGAATCCGATCCTTTTGATTAATGCTTGTAATTCACTTTATTTTAATACACCGTGACAAGTCTTCCGGGGAGGGGTCTCTGCTGGGATATCAGGCCAGTACCTGTTCTCCAATGGCTCAATCTCCTTGAGGATGTGTCCACACATGCCTTCACCTGCCTTCACCTGACCTTCAGGGAGTTCATTAGATTTCGTGTCCTACAGGTGATGCAGTTATCGACTTCATGATGACAGGACTATGATATTGAAATTTTCGGTCATTTATTCCATGCATTTTAATGAAAATTCTGTATCTACTTATGAAGCAAAGCACCATTCCTGAAGAGCCCTTCCGTTTTTGCATTGCCTGTGGGAGGGTTCACTTTTATTCATTGGCCCCATTCTTAATCAGAGTGCTCAGGAAGGCCATGTTGGTGATGTTAAAGTCATTGCATGACTCTAACTTCAGGTCACCATGAATAACAGTATGTAACCTTTGAGTACCATACACATCCCACATTGACTGTTACTGTATATCAATCTTCATATGGTATATTCTTTGTATCTTTGGTATGAAAGCTACAATCCTTGATATCAAAATGAATGTAAAACCAAATTTATACCATATACCCTCCATGTTACCAGCTGCAGTGCACAAAATGCTACCACTTTGACAGTGCACTGGAAGATAAAGATCAGTATTTTAAGCTTCACTAGAGTACCCACTTGCAGGTGTCCATATAAAAAATGTGTCAATCAGTGTAACTGAATAAACTGATAAAATTGGCACCATCCAACCTTTAGACAACTACCATGGCCTCCCTAAACATTCTTAATAATAATGGAACAAAAGTATCAGGAAATACCTTCCCTTGACAGTGCAACAGTGAATGCCTCTAGGGAAGTCCCTCCACAAAGAGTGCTTAGAAATACAGAATTGTCATTAAAATGTAAGGAATATTAACGAAATATCAATATCATAGTTCTATCCTCATGACGTCTAAAACTACACCACCTGCAAACACAAAATCTGCTTAAATCCACCAAATCCCCTGAAGACCACGTGATGGCATGTGTGGACAACATGTGACCCACCTCCTCAAAACCTACAATAAGTCGCACGGACCACAACGTAGCAAACAGCCCAAAACAGTAAATTTGCTTGGATCAGACGATTTTCGGTTTTTGATAGAAATGGGTAGTTTCATTATCATTCTATCATGTATCAAGTTTGTGAGTCGTAATTCGACTTAGAAATATGTTTTGGGGGCATTTTAAAATGACTCCCCTTTTTTCACCTGTCCAGCTAATGAATGTTTGGAGAGCTTTTGTAATACTTTCATTCAATGCCAAATTACTACCTTACCTCATAAAGGTATTAAATTGATTGATTTGGAGTGAGTAATGAATAGGTCCTCCTGGAGCGGCTTGCCAAAATTCAGCCTAATCTGATAATCCCTTCATACCGGTTGCTATGGCCATTTGAATACCCAGTTTTACTTGGGCGCACACAGAGAGCGAAGGTTTAGCACTCTTTTGTTCCAAACTTAAATGGCCATTTTCTCTGAATAGGAATTATTGATTGCTAGTTAGATACTGATTATAAATGTGATATGTAAAGGTGTTATCATTGAGTAAACTAGACAAGTGATATACCATTGGAAAGCTGAGAATCTCTACTTTTAGGAAATGTATAAAACAAAAACATAATTTGGACGACTTATTGTAGGTTTTGAGGCGTCGGGTCACACATCCTCAAGGAGATTGGGCCTGTGGAGACCAGGTATTGGCCTGATATCTCAGTAGAGACCTCCAGAAGCGTTGTGACAGTGTGATGAAAGTGTTACAAGCATTAATCACAAGGACTGGATTCATACTGATTGACAAAGTCAATAGATCACCAAGGGTATGAATAATTATGAACATCACCCAGTTTGGATAATTCACCTTTTCTATTGTTATGCAAATGAGGTGAAACCAGAAACAGCATTCATTTGCAGATGATAACTACATGTATTCAAGTGATGTTGTAATTAAATTCAGTTAACCATTCATTTTTAGGAAAAATGCAAAAAACTAGAATTGTCCAAGGGGTATGAATAATTTTGTTGTTAACTGTAAGTTTAGATGTCGAACACATAAATTACCAGTTAATAACAGTCGTTTCAACTCTGATTTGTTAAATGAAAGTCTATGCACACTCTGTACATCATTAGATATTGGTGATGAATATCATTATTTGCTTGTTTGCCCATTTTTTATTAATGAAAGAAAACTGTACTTGTCTGATTTTAATATACATAGGCCAAATACAACAGTAATGGCGGAAATTATTCTTACAAAAAATGCTTGCCATCTTAAAAAGCTTGTTAAATTTGTTAAAATTATTATGCAGCAATTTACATGTAAATCGAAAGAGGATGGAGTTGTTGATGTTGTACGTGACAATCAAAGTCAGGTAGTTACACATAGTGGTAGAATAGTTTAAAACCCTATACGTCTAGTACTTTAGTTGTATTTACACTGTATATATATATATATATATATATATATATATATAAAGAGAGAAACAATTAATGAATTCCAGAGAAGACATTGGTAATGCATTGAATTCCAACTTTTATATTTATTTTCACCAAATTTTCGATCCTCACGGATCTTCCTCAGGGTAATGAACAAAGTGAAGTATGTATGTGAAGCTCTGCTCAGAAAAAGTTGACAATGTAATATACCATGGTAACGCGCTTAGTTGCTAGGTAAAATTTTGAGCGCTTATTTTTTAATTAGCGCAAAATACATAAATTGTGACGTAATAATACAAGTTGACGTGTAGTCTTACATAGCAACACGCACGGTTGCTAGGTAGCAACCGTGCGTGTTGCTATGTAAGACTACACGTCAACTTGCTGATGTGACCATAATTAGCTATCTTTCAGTACATTTCAACCGAAGGTTTTCACTTAAATATAGCCAAAATTGCACAGTGATACATATTAGTACCGTACTGACTATTGCCTGCGTTCCTACACAGTCGACAATGGCGTGCGCCTATGAGTGGTATAGGGGGCCTAGATAGGATTTGTATGGAGCGGAGGTATACAAAGCAGCAAGATCAGATTCGCTGTCAATTGCTCATGGTCTAGTGGTAAAGCGTCTGGTCAGACTGTCAGAGTATTCTCTTTCTACACTGCACTCGCGTTTAAGGTCCCGGGCCCGGGTTCAAATCCCGCTCTTTCTTCCTGATTATTTTTTCAGTTATAAATAGGCCTAGGCCCCCCTAACTGAATTTCAACAATGAAAACCAAGAAACTTGACGAATTATTCACATGTTCAGGCGGATGTAATGGCAGCTGGGCATAATAACAACTTTGGCCTGTGCAGTGGTGTTTGAAAAAGTTGAGGTGTATTAATCATACACCTCAACTTTTACTAAAAAGTATGACTGCCTAGGCCTATGCATTGTAGTACACACGACGTAGTAGTACCCACTCATAGGTACATGCCATTGCCGACTGTAGGAACGCAGGCAGAATGCAGGCGGTACTAATAATGCATCACTGTGCATTTTTGGCTATATTTAAGTTAATACCTGCGGTTGAAATCTACTTAAATATAAATAATTATGGAGAATAATAGATGATTAAAACTTACCAGTTTGTTTTGTGACCTTTGAAGAGGGTTTCCTGAAATTTTGGGTACTTTTTGTTGATAACTCCTATCGAGTCCCATCAGAGCATCCATTTTCTATCTTTCACGATTATGATGAAGAGAGCCCTCAGCGCTCGTAGTGGTACCGGCGCGATCGGTTCGTCGATCTCCTACGAAGACCTGGAAGGGCCAAACTGACGACGTAAAAAAATTTAAAATATTACGTACGTACGTAATAATTACTACGTACGTACGTAATATTTTTACCTTCCAGGTCTTCGTAGAATAGCTTGTGTGCGTAACATTCTGCGTACGAATCTATGGTGCGTAACCATGTAGAGCGGCCTCACTAGTGCGCAACATATTGAGAGCAGTCGTCATACGCATCGATGTCTGTGTAAGAACTACGAAAAACAAGGCTGTAAATGTAAGTTTTTATAACTTTCTACATTTTGTGTCTTAACGAACTTATAACTTCATATGTATAGACTGATATCTAAGTATCAGTTTGCCCACAAAAACCACTCACGGGTACATTTCTGTAAAATAGTTGGTATTTTCTGTCGCATGTACTAAAGGTATGGGGGAAAAAATAAGATAAATATTTTAAATACTTGCTTTCAAATTCAGCCCTTAAAAATCTCACTCCTACCTCAAATGGCCGTTAGGAAGAACTTTTGATATTTTCAGCAAAATCCAAAGTCAAAATCTTGTCCAAAACCGGAGAAATCCCCGCCGATTTGTTTCGCGATCGCGTGTTGTTTACAAACTGCCGATGTCTTAGACTAAAATCGGCCAATAAAATTTTTGTCCACGAAGAAACTCGGGATCGCAAGCGCACATCGATCTTTACGATCGCGCACACAGAAAATCGGAACTTTTCCGTGTACGCCATAGGGACCGAATTTTTGAGGACAAAACTCTTTTGGGGAGATGTCGGCGCCCGCGGCGACCAGGAAATGTACACAATGACTCCGATAGCTCGTTTCGCGAGAATCAACAGTAAATTACGGATTTGATTTTTGAAAATATCTTTTCCAACATTGGTGAGTTGAATTTATTGTATTTCTTTGATATTTTGGGATCGGTTTTTGAAAATTAAATGCCGATTTTGAGTGAATATTGGTGACTTTTGTGCAGTGGTGTTTTAAAAAGATGAGGTGTATGACTGCCTACATTATACACACGAAGTAGGTAGGAATGTAGCTATGACTATGAGTGACAAAAACCTCCATTTCAAACAAAATTACATCTGTATCCCCAATACCCAGTATACACACATGTATATGATCCTAAATGGTCAATATCATATGACCACTATTCGTGGTGTGGTACACATCACGAATAGTGGTCATATTGACCACTACAAATACAAAATGCAAAAATAGTTCGTATTTTCTGTCGCGTGTAGTAAAGGTATGGGGGGAAAATTACTGCGGCAGCCCGAACACGTAGTGTTCGGGCTGCGCTTCGCAGTCCTTTGATCGCATGGATGTCACATAATTACAAGGTCGTTTGTCAAAATGATAGCCATGAAACATGAAATCAGTTGATTTTAGGCTATTTTAGGTACTTACAATACTTTACGATTGACTGTCGTCTTTCTTTTCAATGAGGATGATACAAAAAAGGCATATTTATCTCCAAGAGCCTGTAGTAAAAACGTCCGAAGGTCGGTGTTTTGCTTGCAATGCGCATGCGTCAGCAGCTCCAATTATAATACAGACAAGAAGGGAGGATTATGAATATTCATTAAGACGAGCTTGAGCGAGAGCGCTAGATCGGCGGATTACAGTGGGTATATGAATATTCATTATTCCATTGACGAAAACTATGCCGTCAACATTCATAGGCGCATGCGCAAGTGCCTATTTTCAATTTGGCTTTAACAACATGGCGAATGGGACTGGTTTCGAAAATTGAGAGTAAAAAGTGACATTCATCGATTCTACACATTTTAAGGAAAAGCTGATTTGCGTAAAGTCTGTTTAGGTAAGTGGCATCATATATATGATACTTTAATTAAAAAATAATAATTACATGGCCATTTTTTAAATGGTCATTTGAACATTGGTAGATTGTGAGACCCACCGAATCGTACTGGTTTCACTCAGGACGCTGCCACTTCGTGGCAGCGTTCGTGGCAGCGTCCCGGGGCTAGGGGGGAAAATAACAAATATTTTAAATACCTTACTTTCAAATTCCGCCCTTAAAAATCTCACTCCTACCTCAAATGGCCGTTAGGAAGAACTTTTGATATTTTCAGCAAAATCCAAAGTCAAAATCTTGTGCAAAACCGGAGAAATCCCCGCCGATTTGTTTCGCGATCGCGTGTTGTTTACATACTGCCGATGTCTTACACTAAAATCGGCCAATAAAATTTTTGTCCACGAAGAAACTCGGGATCGCAAGCGCACATCGATCTTTACGATCGCGCACACAGAAAATCGGCACTTTCCGTGTATGCCACATAGGGACCGAATTTTTAAGGACAAAACTCTTTTGGGGAGATGTCAGCGCCCGCGGTGACCAGGAAATGTACACAATGACTCCGATAGCTCGTTTCGCGAGAATCAACAGTAAATTACGGATTTGATTTTTGGAAATATCTTTTCCAAAATCGGTGTCACGGTGAGTTGAATTTATTGTATTTCTTGGATATTTAGTGGTCGGTTTTTGTAAATTAAATGCCGATTTTGAGTGAATGTTTGTGACTTTTGTGCAGTGGTGTTTCAAAAAGTTGAGGTGTATGACTGCCTAAATTATACACACGAAGTATAGGAATGTAGCTATGAGTGGTGTGGTAGTACCCGCGGTAGGCCTATTTTTATGAGTGACTAACTTAGGTCTATCATTTATTCGGCCGGTTTCCCTGTCATAAGTGTCAATGTCATCCCGAGACGTTTACAAGCTAATCAACAGATTTCAATCACACAGTATTGTTACAAATATATATGTCTTTACTTACTTCAGACGACTACCCATTTTGCTTCAGATGACACCGAGAAAATTACTGAGTCCTGACGTGACGTGCCTGAGAAAATGAGCTAAGCAAGTTGTTACTTCCGGTATGATCCGCGTGCGCTGATCCTGGCCGGAATCACGTACAAATACGGTATCCGAAAAAAGACTGATTCTGCGTTGCTAATCTGAGGATGAATTTAAGAAAGTAGCGATTAGACACTCATCAGATATTTCAAAAGGACTCGTCGATTTGTAATTGGTTGCCAAGAGGGTAACCGTGATAGTAAGGTGTAACCAAATAAAGAGTAAATCGGATAGGATTTATGTTGTGACCATTGAATGTTAATGTGTACAATCATCATACTGTATAATTTGTTTTTGATCCCGGGGGGGCACTCACATATATATGTCACACATGTATGTACCGCTGAGACGACCCCCATTTTCAACCTTCTCGGGTCGCTCCCATGATATGCGATTTTCAGATTTTCACTATCCGCACCTCGATTGGCTTCCGAATCGCTCCCTAGAATATGAGAAAACAATGCGCACAGCCCATTGTCCGGGAACGGTCGCTCCCTAGCATCCCAGGCCAGCGCAGCGGGGGAGCTGGGCGGCCTAGTGCCCCCTAACTGAACGCGGTATTACTAGTGCTAGCGGCGGCTCAGCGAGATCAGTGCAGTGGCGCGGCATGTACAGCGTTAAAAACAGCGCTGCGACCGCTGACTCAGCTCATGCACCGTATGTGTACCAGAGTAGTGAGATCGCGAGCAGCTAAAATTAGCTCTGCCTATGAGCCCTTTCGCTCCTTAGACCCTCAAAAATGAGCTTCCTCAATTAAGCATTTAGCTCCTTAGACCCTCAAAAATGAGCTTCCACAATTAACCATTTAGCTCCTTAGCCCCCTGTTTTGAGATCGGCAGCGGCACACCCACATCCAAAAACAGGTTGCGTGCCCCCCCCCCCCGGGTTTTTGATACGCTGCTCAAAGATGAAGCACTTAGTTACATACTAACTATAGGTATAGGTGCACTTTTCTTTTCATTTCACTTAAAAAGGGCAATCCAACCTTAATAGCAAGTTGCTTTGAAAGAGAGAGGAAAAATCAGAGAAGCAGATTGGTGAAAGTTTGAATGAAATCGGACAAGCAATAAGAAAGTTATGAATTTTTGAAAGTTGTAATCACTATACATATGGGAATTTCAAATTGGCCGAATAGGTAATGTCACTGTGATGTAGCTGTTGACAACTCCCCCCTTCGCTCCAACACACAAAATGACTAAAGTGTCACTTTTTTCAAAATCTATTACTCAGTCGGATCTTTTTCTTTCATGAGGACCTATAACAATATGCTATCTCCAACATATTTTGAGTACTGCCCTGAGGGTAAAAGCGCCTCGAAGAAAAACGCAAATTAATGATATTTTTGTAGACGACAAATGGGAGAGTTGTCCACAAAAATGTCACAATCGACTCACCAAATTGCCAATTTGAAATTCGCATAGAAGTAGTGATCTCATTTTTCAAACATCCATAACTTTCTTAGTCCTTGTCCGAGTTTCTTTCAAACTTTCACCATCCTGTTTTTCTTCTTTTTCTGCTTTCACACAAATCATCTTATTACCAAGGTTGGATTGCCCTTTAATTGAAAGGCCCTTTAATGTCAGGTCAGTATATACTCTACTCAAAACAAAACCAAAAAAAGAAAATCTGTGTATGTATTTATTTTGCTTTGATATATATTCGGATTTTCTAATCAGGTTCTATGAGGAATCAGAAAGAGCGCCCCTGCTCACGTTTGAGAGACATAGCCAATACTTGTATTCCTAAGACGCCCTCGAAATGCACCTCGAGCGGGCTTGTCAGCATAACGTTGTAAAATCAGGGCAGGAGTGGCGGTCCTGCATGGTATCCTGGAATCTGTACCTTTCTAACTAAAAGTTAGACCCACGGCCGGATCAACAAATAAAGTATAAGTGAAAAGGCGGATTGCGCTGTCTTTATCGGCCTGTATACGAATATCGTATCCGATATTCTCGATATTCTTGAATGTAATAAACTGTTCGTATTCGTGATTCAGTGGCGGATTCGGGAGCGGATGGGAGGGGGGTGGTTGAATGGGAGAGGGATTTGTTGTAGTTTTAGCACATTTGTATGTTACTCCTAGTGTGTGTTTATGAGATCTGCATGTTTGCTTTCCTTTTTCCTTTTTTCTTTCAGAGTTTGAAATCTGTTTTTGGTTTTTCGATAAACGTCCAGCGAAATGAGCATGTATAACCATTTCTCTCATTTTTTTATTTAAATCGATGTGTGCCTCAATGTTTATTGAATTTATTTATGTTGCTGTACTCTCGGTTCAGCGATTTGTTACTTAGAGTTAGGGGTGCTTCGTAATGTTTTCTTATTCTCCCTCTTTTATTGAAAAAGGGACCTACAAAAAGTGAAACCTCTTTGTTTTATGCGGAGATTCGTTATACTGTGCCCCCACACAGATGAAACTTGATTTGATTTGATTCTGATTTTATTTCTACATTTTTCCATGTATATAACAAAGGCAAGAGGTAACATATAAACGCATAATACAAAATAATACATACATATAAGCATATAAGCAAATGAATTACATAATATATAGAGATTTACGTATTATATAAAAATAGAAATATAAGTAATGTATACTTGTCTAGTAATCTGTAAGTATTATGCAATACAGCAAGTTGAAAAAATGTACGAGACTGCCATCATAAGCAAAGCTTGACGAGGATGACAGCCTCAAAGAAATAAACATGGAGGTAACATCTTACTATAAAAACAAACAAAAAACAAGAGAAGAGAAAAGAAATATGCGCATTACTGCGCAGGAGTGTGTGTGTTACATGAACACTTAACCAAAGGCATTTAGGGCTGATGGTGACATAATTAATTCTTTCAGCTCTCATAATCAAATATATCTATAAACAATAACTATATATCTTATAATATAATACACTAAGGATTTCGGGCTCTTTTTTTGGTTCAAATAGGCTCCTCCCCTGGCCCTTTCGGTCCCCGCCTTTTGGTACCCACGGGTGGGGAAGGGTTCTTAGGGTGGTGGGAGGCACTTCTTGAGGGCTGACGTCCCGTCCATATTTCATAAATTCATTTTTAAACATTCAATTTCCGCAGGGAGTAGGCCTAATAATTCTAACAACCCATGAAGCGGGTTTGTAGCGGTTTGTAGCTTCATGCAGCCCAGCCCATGCCCTTTCCCTTTGAAGGGGATGTATGCCAAAGAACAGCATGGCCATATCCGCATGCATCCATGGCTTCAGCATACAGTACAGTATTATACACACGTGTTAGATCGTTCGCACGCAGAGAGCTCCATCATTTGAAGCTTCATGGTCACACACACAGTTTAGTGTGTATATATGTTTCACGACGATCGCTACCGGTACGGTATAGTCTGCAAGCACAGACCCTAATTTGACACTTTATCAGAAAATCTGATAAGAATTCCTTCGAAAATAGTTCCATAATGATTATGAATACGTATAATGATATTAATCCCATCTCCCCTCGCCCCGGGGGTGATGGGATGACAATGGAATGGGGGGAGCGGGAAGGGGGGGGGGGGGGGTAGTAGGGGGAAGTCAATCCGTCGGTCCTCCCAAGACCCATATAAGGGGGCCATAATCCCCCTGAAAATAAAATGACAATATTCATTTTTCTCATTTTTGCATCCTTTACAGGGGACGTACCGCTAATTATGGATGTTACTCTGAGTATTAATAAACCACAGAAACATGGCAAGACCTCTAGGTCTAATGCATGGATATTCTACTCGAACATTATTATATCCATATCATCAATTTTCATCAAGATTAAAAGGAATTTTCTTCAGAACTCATGCAAGCTTTGGATGAATAAGACATATTCACATGATCAGGGGCGGATCCAGAATTTAATATAAGGCGGGGAAAACAAGTCCAGGTTTGTCAACTTTTGGAAAAGGCAGACCTGGGGGGGGGGGGGTGGCGAGAATTTTTTTTTCGTCAGACCTAGAAAATTCGCTCAGGAGGGGGTGGTTATGGGGGTCCCTCAACACAATCAACAAAAGGGCGGATCGTCTATGGTCAAAATGCATACTTTCCTGCACCTGAACGGGGGGGGGGGGGGGGGGGGTGGGGATGGCACGGGCCAGAAGCACCCCTCCCCTGGGTCCGCCAATGGACATGTTGTAATTACTTCTTGGTAAAATAACTTTACCCGTCTTTTTTTATTTATTCACTTGATTATTGTAACAAATATACGGTACGGTGATTAATCATAAACACAGCTAGCGCCCGTGGATGTCCAGGCCCAGCCAACCCATATACCTTTCCCTGTGAAGGGGAGCTATGCCAGAGAACAGCATGGCCATATATCCGCATGGCTTCAGTGTACAGTACAGTATTATACACACGTGTTAGATCGTTCGCACGTACGTGTACAGGTCATCATACAGGTATAGAGTTACACCATTTGAAGCTTCATGGTACGGAGCCCCTAAGGGGACATAAAATGACACGAGTTTTTTGTTTTTTTATCTCGGGGCCCCGAGTTATTATCTCGGGGGGGGGGGGGGGGGTAGGGACGAAAATTTTTTTTTCGCAAAACCTTCAAAAATTGCTTAGTAAGGGGTTATGGGGTCTTCACTCTAAAAGGGGGGGGGCACAATCGCGAAAATGGCGGATCGTCTATGGTAAAAATTCATACTTCTCTTCCAAAAGGGGGGGGGGGCACGGGCCGGCTGTGCCCCCCCCCCCCCTGGATCCGCCAATGGTCTACATGGTTACCGGTGGATGTTTGAAAAATGTTTAGCACATCATATTAAGTGTAAAAAAGAAGATCTACGGATAATCCTTGGTGTTATAGACCCAGAAGGGGTAACCCAAAGGAGAAGGAGGAGACTGAGGCGACGTCGGTACTCATCCAAAGGGCCAAACTTTTTGTGGCATCTGGACAGCTACGACAAATTGAAAGTATTTGGAATATGCATAAATGGGTGCATTGATGGCTTTTCCCGGAAGATAATGTGGATGAACGCGTACCATACTTCGTCAGACCCGAAGGTGATTGGAGGGTACTACATAGAAAAGATCTTGCAAGTTGGAGGATGTCCATCTGTGGTGCGTGGCGATCTAGGTACCGAGAATGGATACGTGCGTGACTTTCAAAGGTTTTTCCGTGAAGAGGATGGTGACGGCATGGCAGGCGTTCGCAGCTACTTAGAAGGTCCAAGCACAGCCAATCAACGGATTGAATATTGGTGGAACTTCCTTCGAAGAGAATGCATCGAGTTCTGGATCTGCCTCTTTCACGATTTGCAAGATGAGGGTCATTTCATCGGCAACTTCGTAGATGTCAATCTTGTACGGTTTTGTTTCATGCATCTCATCCAGGTAAGAGCAAATAGCAACTAATCAAAATTTGTCTTCCATTTTAACTTGTAGATCAAGATTTAGATTCGGAATTATGATCCAAAGAAAATATGTTTTTAGTATTGAAATAATGAATATACCTCTTCTTCATGTAATTATAATCATCAGCAAAAATTGTCTAGTCCATCATCTTCATCTGTGAAGATCAAGACTCTGTCAATATTAGAAGATCAATTGGCCTGTTTTTAGTACCAAAATTACAATATGTTCTTCTTCACTTAAAATTATAATCTTCAACATTTTCTGCATGCAGTGAGCTTAAAGGTTCTAGTTCTGGACTTAAAATGATGTCTTCAATTTATGTCTGAAAGTTGAATCCGATTCCAAAGGGCAAATAATTTATTGAAGATCATGCTGTTTTCTACCTCGTTAGTTGGTTTAACAACTGAAAACCAGTGTTGTAGTGGTAAATATTTTTTTGGGTATACTCCCTTATACTGATAGCTTAATCCTCAGAGCACCAAGTTACGACGAGGCGATGCACCGTGCTGTGGTGGTGATTCACAAACACAATAACCCCCCCCCCCCCGTGACCTGACAAGAAAACACACACACACATGGCTTTACTTCCGAGGACAACTATTGTTCCTCTATTGTTACTCATCCTCGGACAGTCGACGGAATAAGGCATAAATAATTGTTCGACGTTCGAGGACTATTGTCCGGCTTCCGAGGACCATTGTTGTCATGATTTTTTTTGTTCTCTGTCCGAAAAAACGCACATCGCCATACACACACACACACACACACACACATACACTCACTCACATACACGCTCACATGCAACCCCCCCCCGAGTGCCCAAACCTATCTACGTCAGCGAGGGAGCAAAGCGACCGGGCGGCAAATTTTTCAATTTTTAACCCTAAAAAAAACGCAATTTCTTGTGCATTTTACCCAGGAAATTTTGCAATTGAGCGGTAGAGAAGCTCTAATTTTATGCATTGATAAGCGGTTTTCTATTCACTCACTTCTACAATCGGGAGCAAAACTAACGAAAACCCTGAAAGGCTTGAGAAAGAGTCGAGAAATTCAGCAAGGGTACCTGAAGTTGAGATGTCTTTCAAAAGTTGAACCTTTGCAAATGCTGTTTTATACACTTTATTTATCTTACATCGGGGGCGCAATATTTAGCAGGAGTCATATGACACATTCATGATATATCGAGCAAAGCAATTACATCTTTATTTTTTCAAATTTTGAACCCTTTAAGCTATTTAAGAACAATATAGGACTACTGGGGGCGCGAAATTACGAGATCCTGAAAGATAATAATTATGCGAGGGAGCAAAGCGACCGAGCTTTCGAAAATGTTCGCATTTCAAACCTTCAAAAACTAGATTTTTAATGCATCAACAGGCCATTACCCCACCTCATATTTTTGGGGGATATATACCCCTACCGCCCCCCCCCCCTCCCGGGATCGACACCCACTGGTGGGGGGGGGGGGGCAGACGTGAAGGATCCAACTGCACAGCCAGGATGTCATTTTAGGGGGCGGTTGTGAGCACGCGAAGAGTGCGAAATTGGTGCGTGCTCCCCAGGGGGTGGGTGCAGGGAGGGGGAAGATTCCCCCTTTCCGTGCGAAGCGCGAAAGCTCTGACGTTTTATAGCAAATTTGAGAGAAAGATAACTGCTCGTAGCACCCCCTGTTTTTAGGGGAAAAGGTATTTCGAGGTCAGGACTGCTTTACAGTTATTTGGACGCAATACAGCATTGTATGTAACAGGGGTGGGTTCAGAAAGGGGGTAATTTCCCCTTCCCGCTCGGAGCTCGAAAGCTCTGACGTTTTATAGCAAAATTGAGAGAAAGATAACGGCTCGTAGCACCTTGTTTAGGCGGAAAGTTATTTCGACGTCCGTACTGCTTTTCAGCAGTGCGTACTGCACTGCAACAGGGATGGGCGCAGGGAGGGGGGGGGGGGGTTTCCCCTTCCCGCGCGAAAGCTCTGATATTTTAGCAAATTTGAGAGAAAGATAACGGCTTGTAGCAAACAAAGGCGGAAAGTTATAGTTCGACGAACCGACTGCTTTTTCAATTATTTGGAGCAATATTGCACGGTATGTAATAGAGGTGGGTGCAGGAAGGAGGAGTTTCCCTCCTTCCCGCGCGAAGCGCGAAAGCTGTAACGTTTTAGCACCTTTTTATGCGAAATGTTAGTTCGACGCCCTGGCTGCTTTTTAGTTATTTTGGACATAATACTGCACTGTAACAAGGATGGGTGCAGGGAGTGGGAGTTTCCCCTTCCCGCGCGAAGCGCGAAAGCTCTGACGTTTTAGCAAATTTAAGAGAAAGAAAACGGATTGTATATAGCAAACAATTTGTTTAGGCGGAAAGTTATAGTTCGACGCCATGACTGCTTTTCAGTTATAGGATGCAATACTGCACTGTATGTGACAGGGGTTGGTGCAGGGAGAGGAGAGTTATTTCCCCCTTCCCGCGCGAAGCGCGAAAACTCTCTCACTTCTCCCGCTTTATCTCTCTCGCTTTTTTTTTAGTGGCTGAATAGGGGGGGGGGGGGCATGGCCCCCTTGTGCCCCCCTGTCTACGCCAGTGGTTGTTATTAGTTATGCATTAGTTGTAGAAGTGAATGCAAGTAGTAAGTTTGTAGTTTACACAGTGTAACATTCACAGTGACCTGATTATAAACACGATTTCAAAGGCATCTTTTTCACAATAAATATCACATCAAAATATAATTAAATCTTAGTTTTTGCTAAAGGCATCAAGCATTAGTGAGGGTTAGTGGGTCGTATTTTCAGACCAATCATTGCATCAACCATATGTCTAAAATGCACAAACTAATCCAAATATTATCAAACCGTTGTCATGATAATGATTTTCTAATTCTAGTTTCTGCAAATTCTCATCACCTGTAAAGGTTGTGCTATCATAAAGTGTATGAGGTAATTATTTAATTAATACAGATTTTTATAAAACACACTGTCACTTCCAAACGTCTTGTTTGTTAAAGAGGCAATGTACAAGTGCACAACATCTTTACTCATTTCATACATTTTGTTGGGAGCTTGAGCAAAATATTCATGAAAATACATACCCAATGTTAATAACATTTCTTTTAAAACTTTTTTTTTGATGTGCAAACAGTGCAGTTTTGGTAATTGAACACAATGAACTGTTTAACAATTAACTACAACTGAGTGGTGCTTTTGAGACCTGAACTGTTTAACAATTAACTACCACTGAGTTGTACTTTTTGAGACCTGAATTCGTTTTAGAAGTGCAAAGATGAGTATAGATTTGAAGTTCATACAATGCAACGTTCACATTGCCCTGATTATACACGGCACATCCAAAAGTATTTGGATATTTTACTGAGGAAAACTGCAGAGAAACATATGAACACAATATATTTGTTTAGAATTGTTCTTTGAAATAAATCCCTCAAAAAGTTCTGCAATTCTAATTGCTTATGCAACAAAAATATAGGGATGTTGCACCTACAGTTTTCCTCAAACTTCAAAGGCTGAAATTCCTTAGTTGGTCCTGGGACCTGGCCACTGCACGAAATCAGGTCCGCCTCCTTTGGCCTTGAAGTTGTACATTGTATATTTTGTACGGCGCATGAGCCATGATGATGGCCTAGCGGCTATAGGACTAGCATATAGCCAGCTCGCGCCTAGCCTAGCAGCTAGCCTCGCACTTGCTACCTAGCCGCGCCGGCCAGTGGCCTCGGGCTGGGCACACGCCGTCGCGTCCGCCACATGCACATCACACGCGCGCCGCGGGCCCGGCCGGATATGGATCGGATGTACGTAATAGATAATACGCAATCATACTGCAATACGAGCGTAAATTTTGTCAAAAGTTTGTCGAGTATATGGATCGCCAACACAAATTAATTCTGTGGAACACAACTCACAGAGTATGAATTTCGACGATTTTTCATAAATTTCAAACAATTCTTCTTATTTTCCTATATTTATATATTTTTTAATTTTAAAAAACTGATTATTTCTTTTAAGTATACGCGCGTATACCCGAAAAAGTCCAATTTCTTTTTTACGTATACGGCGTATACAAGCGTATACGCTCCACTACACCACTGCTGAAAACAATAAATTTTAAATGGTGTTTGAATACTGAATAAAGTGTTCCCAAAATGTTCTTAACATTTTCTTCAACAATTTAGCCGAGCTGTTTGTTCTCCAACAAATTCATTGTTACCTTTAACGGATCATCTTCAGCTAAAATTCAAGTTTACCCAATTGGAACTTAGAATGAGTAAAAGTGAGGCATTTTAACCTCTCCTGGTTGTATTTTTGTCAAAACCATTTCTGCAATTTATTATTAAACTGAATACAGATGGAGAAGGCTGTGAAGGCTCAATTTGTTATATCTGAGAAATATGACATTTTGTATGAGAACAATGCCTATAACTAAATTCACAAAATTATATTTTCCGCCTCAATTATAGGGTGAGCTTGATGAAGTCGTGAAAACATGGGATCAGCATCTGATTAGACCATCGAGGAATGTTCAAGCTCCTAATGGCCGCCCGAACATAATGTTCAACTTACCGAATTTGTACGCGACGAGAGATTATCTGCATGGTGTGTGTCGGGAACACGTGTTAGCATGCAAAGAAGAATGTGTCTTCAGAAAACCAATACCATGTGACGAAGATGTGTTTGAGCTCTGTTGTATCGTGATGAATGCACATGGATACGAGTACCCAAGAGACCCACACGGTGGTCGATTTCTGTATCTTGCTCTTCGCCGTGAGATTACAAACCTGCTTAACCATTAATTTCTGTCTACATATTACATGTACATATATGTTCGAACAAAAACAAACAAAAAAAAACCTGAAAAGTGTTCTGCAATTTAAGTTATATCTCTCTAGTAACTATATAATCATTATATGGTATATCATTGGAAGCTTGTTTATCTTTTTACAATGATGCCTCATTTGTGCAGTGCACGTAAATATGGGGCAGAGTCAAAAGTGAACAGTTGCAAAATGCATTGTCATTGCTCACATCAAGTTATTGACTGGTATGAGTTTTGTTGGTTTGTTTTTGCTTTGGGTTTTATTGTTTGCTTGTTTGATTGATCGTTAGGCGAGCATGTCAATGTTGTATCCTTTTGTTTGGAGGACAAACACTGTTCAATGATTTTAAGGTGGTACTCATTGTTCTGTTTTTTTCTTCTTACAATTCGCTCCTCAACAGATCATCTTATTCTCAGCCATACTCCACTTAGCACTGCCATGGAAAAGGCTCGTGCAGGGCACATTTCATCTTCCAAACAATATGTTAAAACATTGTGGAATCAGTCATGACACATTCAAAATACACTCAGCCTTCAACTAAATCAGACAATATCCATTAATTTTGCAACTTTTGACTTTGCCCTGTATCTAGGAGTAATGTGTATTCAAGGTTCACATAACCACTATAGATGGGTTGGTAATGTAAGGGGGAATTAATAAATGTAACAGAAACAATATGTGAATCCTGATTTATTAGGAAAAATATGTGTTGTCATTGTTAGATTGTTATATTTAATCAAATCTGACAAACTGTTGTTATGCTCTTTATGAATGTCAATCTGAAATTCTTTGGATTTTCATTGATCTATGGATTGATACACAAACGGCTACTAAAATAGAAAGGTACATTTTGTCAAGGTGAGCTTGAAGTATGTCAAAATCAGATACATTTATGATCGGCTGCCAAGTTATCAATGTCAGAGAAATTTCAGCTCGTAAGTGACAATGCAATGCAATTTTAAAATCTGTGATAGAATTAAATGAATGATGACAATAGCCCGGATATTGTAAAGTTTTGATCTTAGATGGCGCTGTTACCATTAGTACCGGCCGAGTGCGTACTGGCCGCAAGTCACATTGAGGAAAATGAATGAAAATAAACTTGCCTATGTACCAAATGCGAAAAAAATTATAAAAATAATGATTATCTTGTTTTCTTTTATTTATTTCAGTTATGTTCATTATTTTAACCAGTAAAATGTGGATAAGACAGATATTGAGAAATAAAAGAAAGATGTAGATGATGCTGATGATGATAAATTTAATGAAAGAAAACAATTTTAATACCTAGGCTTATAGTGTGGGATGAGAAGCAGAAATCTAATGAATACAGATTATAAACAAAGAGAGAAAGAATTAAGAAATTTAAGAAACAAGAATGAAAACAAAGAAGGAAGGAAGCAAAGAAGTGAGAGAGGATGAACATAAGAAAAAGGTGAAATGAAAACAGTAAAAAGGGAAAGTATGGGACTAAAAATATAGGGAATGAGAAAGCAAAATGGAAACAAAAGACAAATAGAGACGACAACATTTACATGTGGGCAAAATAAGAAAAATTAATTTATAAGACAAAAAATGGAAGGAAGGGATTAAGGAAGAGAAAAAGAGAGAGAAAAAGAACAACAGAAAAAAATAAGCGGGAAGGGGAAAGACAGGAGCCAAAAAAGTAAATATAGAAGAAGTGTTGTAAAGGAGGAAGTAGGAAAAGAATAAAAAGGAATGAAGAAGAATGAGAGAATGTCACAGTAACGAAAAAAGAAAGAATGAAAATTTGGCCCATGAAAGGAATTTCAAGAAAGAAAGAGCGAAAACGTGATCATGGCAAGAAAGAAAGAAATATATAAAAAAGTATAAGAAAGAAAGAAATAAGGGTAAAGGAATCAAGAAGAAACAAAGAGAAAGGGATGTATAAACGGAGGTAGTACATGAACGAAGCTACATGATTGATTGTAGTAAAAAAAAAACCCAGAAAATTAAGAATATTCGCAACAACGATGAAAGGAAGAAAGAAGGAATGAAAAGAAGAGAGAGAAATACGACAAAAAAATCAAGAGGGAAGAACAAAGACAATGATTTGAAGAAAGGCTGAAAGAGCAAAAAAAATCAGAAAGTAAATAACAGAAGAAACATATAAAAAGGGAGGAAGGAGGGGAAGAAAAAGAACAAAAGAAAGAAGGATCGAAAAGTGATGCAAGAAACAAAAAAAAAGAAAGGTAGAAAGAAAGAATCAAATAAAACAAAAAAGAACTAAGAAAGATTGAAAAGGGGAAATTAAGAATGAGTTTAAAAGAACAAAAAGAAATAAGAAGAAACAAAGAAAAAAAGGAAATATAAACGGAGGAAATAGAAAAGGAAAGAATTGAAAAGAATACAGTAACGAAAGAAAGGAAGGAAAACAAAGAAACAAAAAGAAACTAAGAGAGAGAAGAAAAATAAACTAATAAACGAAGAAAGAACGAACGAAAGCGAGAGTAAAACAAAGAAAGAAAAAATGAAGAATTAATGAAAAAAAAATTATGGAAGCTGGAACAAAGAATAGCAGGAGAGAAAACATATAATTGAGAAGGGAGAAGAAAAGGAAGGAAAGGATGTTGTTGTTATCGTTCGTAAGGTGACTTAGGCAAGCATGGCGCGGTAAAACAGCATGGGGATTGTTGATACGGCTGGTAGTGTATGCATAATGTACGGAGCCCCGTACATACGCATGGTATCGTATGGAGATAATAAGTCGGGGCCCCGAGATAATAAGTCGGGGCCCCGAGATAAAAAAAAAAAAACTCGTGTCATTTTATGTCCCCTTAGGGGCTCCGTATCATGGTCACACACACAGTTTAGTGTGTATGTTTCACGACGTTCGCTACCGGTAATTTGACACTTTATCAGAAAATCTGATAAGAAGAAAATTCCTTCGAAAATATTTCCATAATGATTATGAATACGTATAATAATATTAATCCCTTCTCCCCTCGCCCTGGGGGTAATGGGATGACAATGGAATGGGGGGAGCTGGAGGGGGGGGGGGGGGGTAGTAGGGGGGAAGTCAATCCGTCGGTCCTCCCAAGACCCATATAAGGGGGCCATAATCCCCCTGAAAATAAAATGACAAATTCATTTTTTCTCATTATTGCATCCTTTACAGGGGACGTACCGCTAATTATGGATGTTACTCTGAGTATTAATAAACCACAGAAACATGGCAAGATCAAATCGCTCCCTCTAGGTCTATGCATGGATATTCTACTCGAACATCATTATATTAATATCATCAATTTTCATCAAGATTAAAAGGAATTTTCTTCAGAACTCATGCAAGCTTTGGATAAATAAGACATATTCACATGATCAGGGGCGGATCCAGAATTGGGGGGGGGGGGGGGTGGCGAGAATTTTTTGTTCGTCAGACCTAGAAAATTCGCTTAGGAGGGGGTGGTTATGGGGGTCCCTCCATAATTCTCTGACAAGCAAAAAAAAAGAAGGTTTCATTCTAAAAGGGGGCGGGGGCACAATCAACAAAAGGGCGGATCGTCTATGCTAAAAATGCATACTTTCCTGCCATTGAACGGGGGGGGGGGGGGTGGGGATGGCACGGGCCAGAAGCACCCCCCCCCCCCCGGTCCGCCAATGGACATGTTGTAAATACTTCTTGGTAAAAATAACTTTACCCGACTTTTTTATTTATTCACTTGATTATTGTAACAAATATACGGTACGGTGATTAATCATAAACACAGCTAGCGCCCGTGGATGTCCACGGGCTGCTTCTGCTAGTATATACATATATATATATATAGCAAACAATTATGTTGAAATAAAAACACCGCAAGACGTAAAATTTACTGACGTTTCGGTCACAGACCTTTATCAAAGTAAAAGACTGAACACATTCAAAGTAATAATAATCAGATGCGTGAATTATGAAGACGCGGGCAGTTGCTTGGATACAAAAAATTAGGCGCGAGAATTGAGATTTTGGGCGCAAGTGACGCCACAAAGAAAAATTATAAAAAAAAAAAAATCCGTATTTTGAAAAGAAATTAAAATCCATGATAAAAGCAGTAAGAATGACGCAACAAAGAGGCAAGACATCAATTTTACAAAAACTATGTCTGCTGCGCAAAAAAAGGGGGATATGTGCAAAGCAGTAAGAGAAAGAGAGAGAGAGGGAGAAAAAGGGGGGAGGGGAGAGAAGAGTAAAGTCCAATCAAGTCCAATCAATTAGAGTTTATACAATTAGAATTCATTGGCTGATCTTGAATGAACGAAAAGTGGCATTCATGCCAAGCGGCTGGAAAGTTCCCAGTTTGAAGATTATCATCTCCTCCATGGTCTTCCTCTGTCTCTCGTCCGTGCAGGTTCGCAGAACAGAAACTTTGACGTCCTTCGATGAATGATTGGCTAAGTTGAAGTGTCGAGCGACTGGCAACCCAGGAGTGTTGAGGCGTACGGATCGCAAGTGTTCTGTCACTCTATCCGCCAGTCTTCTTTTGGTTTCACCAATGTAGACCATACCGCAGACGGTGCAGGTCAGCCCATATATGACGTTACTGGTGACGCAGTTGTACTGTCCTCGTGTACTCCAAGCGCCTTTGGGACCCAAAACGTCATCACAGGAAACAAGGGCGCAGGTCTTGCATCTAGGCCGTGAGCATTTCGTGGTCGCCGGAGAGGCGTCGTCATGGCACTCACGATTGCCTGGCAGTTTAGAGCGGACCAGGAAGTTCTTGAGATTCCTATCTCTTCTGTAGGCAGTGTCAAAAAGGTATTCTAATTTATATTTTTCTTCGCTGCAAGACAAGTATTGCATAACTTTGTCTTAATATTTCACCCTGCCTAATACTGGGGTAATTCAGGTGCAGAGTTAGGATGCATCACATTTTTTGTTCTGTAAATTGCTCATTGTTATGAGAGCGCTTTAGCACAGGTGAAGTGCGGTTTTTATTTCTTTCATTCAACACTTTCCTCTGCTTTTTCGTTGCTTTGTTAGGGCAATTAGAGAATGAACGAAGCGTGGTCATGTGGTTTGTTTAGACTAACGTGAGTGGTCAGTTTTGCTATTGGGTGTGAGGATTGGTGTTGGAATGAAGGTGTTCGAAAGTGAGTGGGGGAGATGCCATTACAGTAGTCATTGGAGAAAGTCCTGTTTTGTCACCCTTTGAGAGGGAGTCCCACTGCCAGTGAAGGGAAGACTTTTGGCTTGCAGTGTTAGAGCGAGTGTGTTTTTCCCTATTTTGGTTTCGCCAATTCTTCTGCTGTTTGGAGCGGATTGGGCAGACAGTCGGTGGTGGACAAGATCCTTCCGGGAGGCAGGCAACGGGTCCTTCAACTTCTAGAAATAACTGTAAGTCGTGACCTAAAAGCCAATTCTTCATTTTCTCTAAAGCAACTCATATTTTATGTCTTACATATGGTAAAGTAAATTTCCAAAAGTTAGGGTATCATAAAATTCTTGTATATTCTTTTTCAAAATAAAGAATGTAACATTTTAGGATTTGTGTCATTTGAAAAGCAAGACCATTTTTTGTACTACAGTTTATTTGTAATATTTCTTAGCACTGTGAAAATGCCCTCTTTCGGTAAAAAAAAAAAGAAAGACGGTCATTTCGTATTTCGGCCATTTTGGTTGTTCCGTTTGGCAGGTAGCCATCTTGAATTTCGATGCAAGTTGTGTATTTTGTGTTATCGATATAACGATACTGTGACGATTTATTGTTATGGTATATCACATTAATACTATATATTGTTGCTCTTTAGTAAATAATGAACTACTGGTTCTAGTAATGTTTGGTAATAATGGATAAATCAACATCGATATTAAAATAGTGACTAAATATTCAAAACACTAAAACAACGCTTTTTGAACCGTTTAGGATAATAATACTTTGATGGGATGTTTGTTTATTACTGGTTATTAATTACATTACAGCCGTTTAAGGTGGTTTTCAACCATACATCGTGTGTGCTAGCGTTTCTTCACTGGTCGTGGATGGTGTTGTCCATACGTCATCAAGAACCTCATGAACCTCATCGACCATAGTCTTCGTTTCAGCCACGATTTCACAACTCCGAGTATACACCAAGGACACTTCACTCAACACTCAACGCTTTGTTTCGTTAATTTCATGATGATCTGACAATGGTCGGTTAGAATAATTTTTATGTATATTTAAATAATCGGCTTTTTGGATTAACATTATCAAACCAGATATATTGTACATCACTTTTACTGTTATGGAGTAGTTTAACCCACATTAATGAATTAGTTGTATATTTACTGGAATTGTATACTTTATTCATGTTATTTTTGTGAAAATTTCAAGTGCAAGTTTCAGGCAATTTATTTACATGCTGAATTAAAACTCAGACCTTGAAACTTAACGATTTATCTGAATCTGTCTTTATTTGTGTATCGCCACGTAAGCTATCAACTACAACAATGTGACATTTTTGGCGACCACGAAGGGACACTAAATTACGAATTGTCATTAGGATTGTAGTTAAATATTAAAGTGCTGATTTTTTGTTTCTTGCTAATACATTGAAAAAAATCTTCATTGATGTTTTCATAACTATTGTTAAGTAGGTTAAAAAGATAATACTGCTTGTGCATTTGTACATTGTCATTAGGTAAGGCGTCTGTTGGAGTTCCCGCTGTCCTGCCTTTCCTATACCACTGTGTATCCAGGATTTAGTCCATCTGATACGACGCCTGCCCTTTCGCTCGCTAGCCAGTGTTTGGTAAGTTTTAACCCCCTGACCTATTGGGATTGTTGTGTTTGAGAATTAGTGATGGAGCTTGAGAAGTTAATGCGTGCTGGTGAAGCATTGGGTTATGAAGGAAAAGAACTACAAAACTTCATTGATGTAGAGAGAGCATGGGCGAAAGAAGAGCAAGCGAGAGAAAGAACGGAAAGAGCTGAGGAACGGGAAATGCTTAAACTCAAAATTGAATTGGAAAATACTATAAGTTCTAGAAGAGACCAGGCAAACAGTAATAGTCAGTCTACCCATAATGTTAAGGCACCCAAACTGCCAGCCTTTATAGAAGGTAGAGATCAGATTGATGCTTACTTGAACCGTTTCGAACGGTATGCCAGGGCTCAAAATTGGCCTGAGGACATTTGGGCAACCAACCTTAGTGCCCTTCTGTCAGGGAAAGCTTTAGAGACATACTATCGGTTGAATGAAAGTGATTCCATTAAGTATGAAGTTGTCAAGAAAGCTCTTCTGGAGAGATTTTCTTTAAACAGTGAAGGATGTAGGAAGAAATTTCGTAGTGCTAAACCTGAGAATGGGGAATCACCTGTTCAGTTCGTAACTAGAATACGGAGTTATTTTGAAAATTGGTTGAAGTTGGCTGGATTTGAGCCAACATATGAGCATGTTGTTGAGCTGTTGTTGATGGAACAATTTTTCAATAGCACGTCTCAGTCAATGGTTACTTTTATTAGGGAACATAGGCCTAAAAGCCTCTCTGAAATTATAGATGCAGCAGAAAGGTATGTTGAGTCTCGATCAGGTTGGCAAACCAGTTTTGTGTCAAAATGTCAACCATCTCCTTCTCCAAAATCTTATCCAAGTCGAACTAATAATACAGGTAGCTCAAGGCCTACAGATGGATTGGTGAGGCAAAGAACTAAAGAAGGATGCTTCTTTTGCGGAAAGCATGGACACAAAGCCAAGAACTGCAGGGAACGCATCAGGAAGGAGAAATTTGCCGCAGGCATGGAACAGATCCCGTTTCAGACGGATGACTACGATGGCGGAGTTAACCTAGGGAAACGTTCATTGGATCATCGGCGACATGATATAGCCGACAAGAAGATCGAAGGATCAGACCCAAGAGCAGGTGTTGAAAAGGTTGGTCTTCTCATTGACACTTGGTTTTCTTGCAGTCCACCAACGGATAAACTTAGTCAACCGACCGACATTAAGCTCTTAAGCGTGAGTGCAGCATGTGGAGCCGAGCTAGTGAGGAATATGCCCGTGGTCGAAGGTATTCTTAACGATACAGAAGTGAAGGTGTTGCGTGATAGTGGATGCTCTACTGCTATCGCGAAGAAGAATCTCGTTCGGAAAGAACAATTCACTGGCCAGGTGAGGTATTGCCTTCTGATTGATCAATCTGTGAGGAAATTCTCTGTCGCTAATGTCGATGTGGATTAGGAGGGCATCCGTCAGTCTCGGGAGACTATGGAGTTGCGCTCTGGGTCGTAATTCTGGAACAGCGTCGAGTGTGGCTGGACAGGCCAATGCGGGAGTGGCAATCCCTCCCACACTGATTGCAAGTGAAGTCTGACGCTGGTCTGTCTGTCTGGCTGCGGGCTTTCCTTCTGGTCCTCTTTGCCTCAGACTGCTGTGCAAGTTTCTCTTCGAACTTGGAAAGTGGATACACCTTACTATACAGGAGAGTTGGAAGTACTAGTTGTTGATAATCCTCTCTATGACCTAATTCTAGGTAATGTTCCTTACGTCAGAAATGCGAGTGATCCCAAGCCAGACTGGAAACCAGCTACTAAGGAGAAGGGTCTTGCAGTTCAGATAAGACTTCAGCACCGACAAGCTGGGAAACCCCTACGACAACTGATTGTTCCCGGCCAAGTCGACGGTGTATCGGCGGAACAGTTTCGCAGAGAACAGGAAGTGGATCAGTCACTTAACGGACTTCGCCAGAAGGTTACTTCCGGTGACGAGAAAGTGAGTCGAACAGGGAATAAGTCAAAGTTTCTAATGAAATCTAACTTGATGTACAGACAGTTCTCTACGAGAGAGCCTGAGGAAACTACACTTCAGTTAGTAGTTCCTGAGAAATACCGTAGAAATGTCTTATCACTTGCTCATGAATCAATTTTAGGTGGACATCTCGGAGCAAAGAAGACTATCGAGAAGATCAGCGCTCACTTCTATTGGCCTGGAGTACAAGCTGATACCAGACGTTACTGTCGTTCGTGTGACGAATGTCAACGCTCACTACCCAAGGGCAAAGTTAGCAAGGTACCTCTTGGTTCAACGCCTCTAATCGATGAGCCGTTCAGACGTATCGCCGTTGACATCATTGGTCCCATTGCACCCACTACTTCAAAAGGAAACCGATACATCCTCACAGTAGTTGATTACGCGACACGATATCCGGAAGCAGTTGCCTTAAGGAACATAGACACTCCCACCGTTGCTGAAGCCCTTCTCAGCATGTTTTCCCGCGTCGGTTTTCCAAGGGAGATGCTTACGGATCGTGGACCACAGTTTACTTCGGAATTGATGAAGGAGGTAAGCAGATTACTATCCATCCATCATCTTACAACTACACCCTATCATCCCGCCTGTAACGGTCTCGTGGAACGATTCAACGGCACACTTAAGTGCATGTTAAGGAAGATGTGCGAAGAAAGACCTAGCGATTGGGATCGGTACATAGATTCTCTTCTCTTTGCATACAGAGAAACCCCACAAGACAGCACAGGTTTTGCGCCTTTCGAATTACTCTATGGAAGAGACATCAGAGGACCACTCATGATCTTGAGAGAGCTATGGACCAATGAAGAGGCCGTTCCAGAGACTAAGACGTCATACCAATACCTAATTGATTTGAGAGAGAAGATGGAGAAGACCTGCGAGATTGCAAGACAGGAACTCATGAAGTCGCATGATCGTTACAGGAAGAACTACAACAGGAAGGCAAAGTCTAGGACGTTCAAAGTAGGCGATGAAGTACTGTTGCTGCTTCCTACTGACCGGAACAAGCTCCTAATGCACTGGAAAGGACCTTTCCGTGTTGTAGATACCGTTGGTAAGCTTGACTACCGCATTAACACTGGACATCGTGTGACTACGTTCCACGCAAACCTAAGGAAGTATCATCGCAGGGAGGATGACAACCAGACATGCCAGAAGTCTGACGAAGAGCCCGACAACGTTAAGGATGTCGGAGGTCCCACTACCCCTATGGACATAGCTGCTACGTCCGTCGTCAACGACGATGAAGTCGGAGAAGACCCGTCAGAGTCTGATAAACCAATGGTGAAGGAACTGCTACACATTCCTAGTTTGAAACAGACACAGACATACAAAGATGTCGTCGTCAACCCCGAGCTCGAAGACAATCAGAAAGATGAACTTCGGTGTCTACTAAAGAAGTACTCCGATACTCTGACTGATGTCCCCCGGTGTAACCAAGGCTGGACATCACGACATCATACTTTCCGACACTAGACCGATTCGAAGCCGACCCTATCCTCTCCCTCATGCTTTGAGAGAGACTGTCAACAAGGAAATAGAAGAGATGTTGAGGCTAGGCGTCATAGAACCGTCGTCGTCACCGTATGCGTCGCCTGTAGTCATCGTCGCAAAGAAAGATGGTTCCAACAGGTTTTGTTGTGACTATAGGAAGCTGAATACAGTGACAGTGAAAGATGCCGAACCAATCCCCGACCAGGATGAGATTTTCGCTAAACTCGCCAATGATCACTACTTCTCGAAAATCGACTTGACGAAAGGGTACTGGCAAGTTCCTCTTACGGATCACGCCAAGTCCCTTACTGCCTTTGTGACCCCGATGGATTGTACCAGTTCCGTACAATGCCCTTCGGTCTGGTCAATGCTCCAGCATCATTTTCCCGTGTGATGAGATCAGTCCTTCGAGGCATCCCTTGTGTAGACAACTTCATAGATGACATCCTGATACATACCAGGTCATGGGAACATCATCTTGAAGTACTGGGGGAAGTTCTTCGTCGACTCAGCAAGGCCAACTTGAAGGCGAAGCCAAGCAAGTGTTTCCTTGGATATGAAACCATCGAGTTCTTGGGTCATCAAGTGAGCGAAGGTTGTGTCAAACCCAATCTGGACAAGATTGATGCCATAGTGAACGCGCGTCGCCCACAGACCAAGAAGCAACTCCGGTCCTTTTTAGGTCTCGCCGGGTATTACAGGAAGTTTGTGCCAAACTTCTCTGCCATTGCAGTACCCCTCACCGACAAAACAAAGAAGAAATTGCCTAACAGTGTGAAGTGGGAAGAATCACAGGAGCTGGCGTTTCAGACGTTGAAGTCGTCACTCGCTTCTGCACCCATCCTTCATCTCCCAGATGTTGAGAAGCCTTTCATCCTGAGGACGGATGCTTCTGACACAGGAATCGGGGGAGTTCTGATGCAAGAAGATGGAGGCAAGAAATTTCCTGTGGCGTATGCAAGTAAAAAGCTCCTACCTCGTGAGAAGAACTACTCAACTATCGAAAAGGAATGCCTTGCAGTTGTATGGGCAGTACAGAAATTTGAACCCTATCTTTATGGAAGGGAGTTTGTTTTGGAGGTTGACCACGAGCCGCTGAGATCCATGAAGAAAGGAAAGGTGGCTAATGGTCGTGTTCTGAGGTGGTCACTTGCATTGCAGCCTTACCAATATCGAGTGGAGGCTATCAAAGGCAAGGATAATGTTGGTGCGGATTATTTAAGCCGCATAGATTAGTTAAGGATTTTAGGATTTCAATCCTAAGATCACTTAGGAATTTGCAGTCTTATCAAGAAATTTAAGGCAATATATAATTTTGGTTTTGCTTGTCGAAACAAACTCAAAGGAGTGTTTTGGTTTTTTTTTTCAACAAGAAAAAAAAAACTTAAGAAGGGGGTAAATTGTCAAAAAGGTATTCTAATTTATATTTTTCTTCGCTGCAAGACAAGTATTGCATAACTTTGTCTTAATATTTCACCCTGCCTAATACTGGGGTAATTCAGGTGCAGAGTTAGGATGCATCACATTTTTTGTTCTGTAAATTGCTCATTGTTATGAGAGCGCTTTAGCACAGGTGAAGTGCGGTTTTTATTTCTTTCATTCAACACTTTCCTCTGCTTTTTCGTTGCTTTGTTAGGGCAATTAGAGAATGAACGAAGCGTGGTCATGTGGTTTGTTTAGACTAACGTGAGTGGTCAGTTTTGCTATTGGGTGTGAGGATTGGTGTTGGAATGAAGGTGTTCGAAAGTGAGTGGGGGAGATGCCATTACAGTAGTCATTGGAGAAAGTCCTGTTTTGTCACCCTTTGAGAGGGAGTCCCACTGCCAGTGAAGGGAAGACTTTTGGCTTGCAGTATTAGAGCGAGTGTGTTTTTCCCTATTTTGGTTTCGCCAATTCTTCTGCTGTTTGGAGCGGATTGGGCAGACAGTCGGTGGTGGACAAGATCCTTCCGGGAGGCAGGCAACGGGTCCTTCAACTTCTAGAAATAACTGTAAGTCGTGACCTAAAAGCCAATTCTTCATTTTCTCTAAAGCAACTCATATTTTATGTCTTACATATGGTAAAGTAAATTTCCAAAAGTTAGGGTATCATAAAATTCTTGTATATTCTTTTTCAAAATAAAGAATGTAACATTTTAGGATTTGTGTCATTTGAAAAGCAAGACCATTTTTTGTACTACAGTCTATTTGTAATATTTCTTAGCACTGTGAAAATGCCCTCTTTCGGTAAAAAAAAAGAAAGACGGTCATTTCGTATTTCGGCCATTTTGGTTGTTCCGTTTGGCAGGTAGCCATCTTGAATTTCGATGCAAGTTGTGTATTTTGTGTTATCGATATAACGATACTGTGACGATTTATTGTTATGGTATATCACATTAATACTATATGTTGTTGCTCTTTAGTAAATAATGAACTACTGGTTCTAGTAATGTTTGGTAATAATGGATAAATCAACATCGATATTAAAATAGTGACTAAATATTCAAAACACTAAAACAACGCTTTTTGAACCGTTTAGGATAATAATACTTTGATGGGATGTTTGTTTATTACTGGTTATTAATTACATTACAGCCGTTTAAGGTGGTTTTCAACCATACATCGTGTGTGCTAGCGTTTCTTCACTGGTCGTGGATGGTGTTGTCCATACGTCATCAAGAACCTCATGAACCTCATCGACCATAGTCTTCGTTTCAGCCACGATTTCACAACTCCGAGTATACACCAAGGACACTTCACTCAACACTCAACGCTTTGTTTCGTTAATTTCATGATGATCTGACAATGGTCGGTTAGAATAATTTTTATGTATATTTAAATAATCGGCTTTTTGGATTAACATTATCAAACCAGATATATTGTACATCACTTTTACTGTTATGGAGTAGTTTAACCCACATTAATGAATTAGTTGTATATTTACTGGAATTGTATACTTTATTCATGTTATTTTTGTGAAAATTTCAAGTGCAAGTTTCAGGCAATTTATTTACATGCTGAATTAAAACTCAGACCTTGAAACTTAACGATTTATCTGAATCTGTCTTTATTTGTGTATCGCCACGTAAGCTATCAACTACAACAATGTGACAGGCAGTGATGAAAGGGTCCGCTCCAAAGATGTTTTCCGTTGCTGGGTCGGACTCCAGAAGGTTGAGATTACCACGGATGGCACGGGCGATCCGTTCTGTTGTCCTGCTGTAGGTCAGCACAAGAGGGGTGCGAGAGCTTGCAGCATTGTGCCTCTTACTGAGAGCTTGTTGTTGGGTGATGGTAGAAACCTTTGCCTTAGCCTCTTCAATAATCTTGACGGGGTAACCTCTGTCGGTAAAGAAATCTCCCATTTCGTCGACTCTGCTCTCGAATTGGTTGTCATCGCTGCATATTCTTCTCAGCCTGAGAAACTGGGAGAAAGGGACCGCCCTGTTACATGTAGGTGGACGACAGGATTCAAATCTGAGGTATGAGTGTGAGTCTGTTGCCTTGTAATGCACATCGGTGGCTAGACGACGGCCTAGGATGCTCACAGAAACGTCCAAAACCGTAACACATTCATCAGAGATGTCCTTAGTGAATCTAAGTGAAGGGTGATAGCCGTTGCAGTGCTCAATGAAATTGTCCAAATCATCTCGAGACGAGGTGAAAATGCCGACGTAGTCGTCAATGTAGCGTTTGAGGAGGACAGGCTTGACGTGCTGATAATTCTCCAACATGTCCTCCTCAACATGGCCGACGAAGAGACATGCGTAACTTGGCCCCATCTTCGTGCCCATAGCCACTCCCTTCTTCTGGGCATAGTACTCGTTGGCAAAATTAAAAGATGATAAGTTGAGCACCAATTCCGCCAAACGTAGCAGGGTAACATCGCTCGGTCTTTCTGGACAAGGGTATCTCTCGAGATGATGCTTCAAGGCTCGTAGACCGTCTGCGGTGGGGATGTTGGTATATAACGATGCAATGTCCATGGTGAAGAGTAGACGCTGTTCCTCATTACCAACAAACTCAAAGTCTTTGAAGAGTCGGATGGCGTCTGAAGTATCCTTGATGTAGGTGGGCAGCTTGGTGACTAGTGGGGAAAAGATGCCGTCTAAATATTTGCTGATGAGCTCTGTCGGACAGCTGATGGTGGAGACAATTGGACGTCCAGGGTTACTCGCCTTATGGATCTTGGGCAGGAGATAGAAAGTGGCACACTTAGGGCTATCTTGGATAAGGTTAACAGCACTGGCAGGTAATTTCCCTTCCCTAATAAGTTCCTTCACCGTTCTGGAGATGTCATGTTGATCTTGGGTAGGGTCGGCTTCTAATGTAAATCTGGAGTAAAACTCATTCGACAACTGACGCATGGCCTCCTGTGGCATCTTGATAACTTTCTTCAATGAATTTGGGTCTGTCTGGGGCGAGTTGTCTGGCCAAGTATTGGATTTGAGATCTGTCCCTTGTATTTTTCGTGAGAATGAGGATGTCCGCGTTTAAGCTGATGCTGCAACTCTGAGATCCTTTGTGAAAAAGATTCTGGGTCAAGAGGACCACGGAGGCGTTCAAATGATGAGAATGAACGGCGAAGAGTTTGGTAACGTGCTCATCTTTGGAGACGTCGGACATGAGATCGTCGAGCACCAGGAGATTCGGACGCGAAGTGTCAAAATGCGATGGGATGTCATCGGGCAATCCTTCGTAAAATTCGACATTTGGGATTTCCCTTTGAATTTTGGGAAACGTCTCCTGTTGATATTGCCGATAACACCAGAGTATTTTGATGAATTATCGGTCAAACAGGGTCTCTCCGTTCATCAGCAGTTTCCTTAACAAGGTCGTTTTGCCCGACATGGACGGTCCTGCCAGAATCATCCTAAACGGTGTCTTGATTCGTACGTCCATGATTAAAACTAAACCTCGCGGTAAAGACAGTCTCATATATACCTGGCGAGGATCACCTTTTATTCCTTCACAATGTAACACTTCCCAACATTCATTTAGTAACCGTACGGAAGCGTGTTGTTGTCCGGCAATTTCACGCGTTTATCGAACACCACCCGGTGAACCTTCTGTTCCGTTCTGGTGACCAGCTGCCCCTTCTTGGTACGAGCGATGCGTCAGGGATCGGTGATGACATTCCCTGATAGCAGAGAGTGGTAAAAATGACGTGATATTGACGAGATATTTACGTCGTGGTTTACGTCTTTTTTACGTCCTGTAATTACGTCAATAAGACGACAACTTGCACCAACGCAAGACATCATGAGGACGTCTTATTTTGACGTCATCTTTACGTCTTCCAGTTCAGTGAATGACAACTTCATGACGTCTTGCAAATCACCAAATGAATACTTTTGGACGTCTTTTTGACGTCTTGCAGGTCATTAAATGACCACTTTATGACGTTTTTAGACGTCTTGCGGGTGGTAAAAATTGACGTGATATTTAAGTCATAGTTTACGTCTAGTTTACGTCCTGTAATTACGTAAATAAGACGACAACTTGCACCAACGCAAGACGTAATGAGGACGTCTTATTTTGACGTCATCTTTACGTCTTGCAGGTCACTGAATGACAACTTCATGACGTCTTTTGGACGTCTTGCAAATCACCAAATTACCACTTTGTGACGTTTATTGGACGTCTTGCAGGTCACTAAATGACCATTTTATGACGTCTTTTAGAGGTCTTGCGGGTGGTAAAAAATGACGTGATATTTAAGTCATAGTTTACGTCTATTTTACGTCCTGTAATTACGTAAATAAGACAACAACTTGCACCAACGCAAGACGTCATGAGGACGTCTTATTTTGACGTCATATTTACGTCTTGCAGGTCAGTGAATGACAACTTCATGACGTCTTGCAAATCACCAAATGACGACTTTTTGACGTATTGCAGGTCACTAAATGACCACTTTATGACGTTTTTAGACGTCTTGCGGGTGATAAAAAATGACGTGGTATTTACGTCGTGCTTTACGTCTTTTTTACGTCCTGTAATTACGTCAATAAGACGACAACTTGCATCAACGCAAGACATCATGAGGACGTCTTATTTTGACGTTATCTTTACGTCTTGCAGGTCAGTGAATGACAGCTTCATGACGTCTTTTAGAGGTCTTCAGTGTGGTAACAAATGACGCGATATGCTAGACGCCCAAAAGGCGTCAAAGAATCGTCATTTAGTGACCTGCAAGACGTAAAGATGACCTCAGAATAAGACGTCCTCATGACGTCTTGCGTTGGTGCAAGTTGTCGACTTATTGACGTAATTACAAGACATAAAAAAGACGTAAATCACGACTTAAATCTCACGTCAAATTTTACCACCCGCAAGACGTCCAAAAGAGGTTCAAAAGTCGTCATTTGGTGATTTGCAAAGTCATCATTTAGTGACCTGCAAAACGTAAAGATGACCTCAAAATAAGACGTCCTCATGACGTCTTGCGTTGGTGCAAGTTTTAGACTTATTGACATAATTACAGGACGTAAAAAAGACTTAAATCACGACTTAAATAATATTTTACCATCTGAACCACTAATTACAATCTGTTTAAGTATAATGACGACCTGTCAAAAGTATTCATGAGCACATGGATACCAAAATTCAAAGTACATACATGTACAATCACTGAAAAATAAGTTATGCATAATATACAACGCAGACATAAAATCAGTTTCACATTTTTAATGCCACTGGTATGAAAATCAGCTGCAAACATCCATTCATAAAACATACATAACAATGATAATCAAAACTGATGTGTGAGTAATTATATACAGGTATATGTTAACAGGTAGATTATTAAATCACACAGTGGGAAACACAAGCTACCCTAATGAAAAGAGTGAAAATGAATGGATTTTTGGCACGAAGTAAAAAAAGGGTAAGAAAATACATTAAGTATTTGAACATTTACCAAAAAAACAGCATCACTGACAAAATTGGAGGGGAAAGTACCTGATTTCTATGGTCTCAAAAATGGTAATGTTGAATGTACATGAATTACTAACTCATGAAATAGCATGAGTATAAGATTTTGTTAAGAATGTTTTGCCTCATTTGCATAAAGTAGATACTCAAAATGCTGAATTATTTGCAAAGCATTTTTTTTTTCAATTTGGGTTTGAATCTAGATCTTGCACCAGAACAATGTTTTATACAAGAACAAGGAAAAATAAAGAAAGTTAATTATGGAACGAAATGCTAGGAATCTATGTAAGACAACAAACCAAATGGTGGAACTGTAATCAGAATAAGTTGGTTCAAAATAATGCAAGTTGATTTATCCTTGAATTTCTTTGACAAATATATTTTTCACAATGAAAAATGCCTGAATGAAGCATATTAATTGTACGTAGCATTTCAGTCCAGTTCATAAGAAATAAATACGCACAACTTGGTGACTATGAAAAGTCCATTATTAACATAAACTTCATAGTGGCTCTTTGAATAATTGATGTACATGTATAACTAATGAATTCTCTGTCCTGTGGATTGGCAGACGAATATAGTCTTAGGAATAATAAAATAAAAGATTTTGAGTTATGAAAACTGCAACTTTCAATCATTGCAAGATATGGCATATTGACAAAATCTATCAAGATCTTCTCCTAAATAAAATGCGCTATTGGTAAAAATACCCTTTTACATCTACCAATATATTCTGCAAAAAGTATGAAAGTGCTGAAAATTGCATACACAGTTTCAATTTTATTTTAGGTTCTAATATTTTATATCAAATAAAACTTTGTCATATGTTTAAAGGTTATCAGGAGTACTTGCAGTGTGATTTCAGTTTGACACTAACTTTACTTTTGAATTGCTTGTCAATTGCCATGTTTTAACTTCAAATTCTACAAATATTTAGGACATTTTAGGTGCTTTATTTTCATGGAATGTATTCATAAAATGCTTTTAGGTTGGATACAAATGGATGGGAACTCTCTCCATTTTCTTCCATACATTACCAATACTCCAGATGACATTTAAATGTACATTTATGACAGAACTAACTGCAATTTAGTATAAGTTTAAGTTTCATGTCATGCAATCATGAAACAAGTAGAACATTTACATTTTATGTGAATAAAACATTTAGCGCTCCTTATGGAGATAGAGGCACCGAAATTGAAATACATGCAAGCATCTGTGGAATTCTTAAGAGCATCCTAAAAAACAGATAGTTGTTTGAAATATAGAAGAAATCCACTCCAGAATTTATTCTTCTTATTTCATGAGAAAACATCATACAGAACAGTACAAATGTCACACAAATCTCATAGAGGAAGATATGACATTTCAAAATTTCATTTTTATTTTCTTGACCAGTCCTTGCAAATATTTAAATGGGCGAATAGATGTCATCACCTCATAATTTTTTTCAAATACACTGTATATGGATTTCTAAAAATACTTTAAGCTCACACTCGTAACACATATCCCCATAGCAAAATGTATTATTTCTCCTTTATTTCGGGCGGTGATAAGACAAGTTTTAGATTCTCATAGCTGAAATATGAAACTGTTGTCATTTCTGTATATGAAAAGGATAGCAAATTGTGAGGCAATGATATCATCACCTCGCTCATTAAAACACTAAGGACTGGTCAAAAAGTGTTTTTTCCCAAAAATATGAACTTTCATAATGTCATAACTTCCTTATTTCTTATCCAATATCTTTTAGCATTGTTTCATATTTAATTTGTTTCTGTATGTTTTAAACCTGTAGAGAGGATTCTTTCTTTAATTATTGCCAGTTGTAACTACAGCTTTTTACAGATTATTTGAGTATTCCTCTGTGTCCATTGGCAAGGCTTCTTCTTCCTCCTGCAGTTCTGGAGTTACAGGCCTCCGAAGCTCCAGATCATTCTCTGGTACGTTTTAATAAATGTACTTCAAGTAGTATTGAATGCCACTTTCTACCTCGTCAAGCGGAGCAGATCTTGTCCGTTCGTTGCCCCTCACAGTCGCTGGAAAAGAAATAGAATGTGAAAGGAAAAAATAATTAAAAATTTAAATATTACCTCTCAGATCCGAAAGATACTGTATTGCTTCACTTCTTTTATGTCTCATATTTAGCAAATACCTGAAATACATGGCCTGAAAATAAACTGCAATGGCCTGAATTCAGGCTTTTGCCTGGAAACTGGCATCTTTGTACACATATACTGACCACTAAAATTGTTTTGGAGACCTTTCTCTTTTTTTTCTTTTTGTACCACGGGAGATGGCGAGTTCACTTCTAGGAAACTTTGGCAGTAACAGGCGCGGATCCAGAGGGGGCGCAAGGGGCGTGCGCCCCGCGCCTGTTTTGTCTGACAAAGTATGCCCCCGGACCCCCTAGATGGCCGTTTGGCTTCGTCAAACGGAGGGTTCCTCAGTGTGCGCCCCCTTTCTGAAATGCGCCCCCCTTTCTGAAAATCCTGTATCTGCCCCTGAGTAAAGCTGTTTTTCAATTAAAAACAGAATGCTAGAAGCATAACGAACTTCAAAAGGCACCAGTTCAAACACTGTAATGGAGCTAACAGCCCTTAGAGGTAAAAACATCTCTGAAGATCTTTATCTTAATTTCTGCCTAATGATGCAAACAACAGTCCTTCTGGATTAGAGCATTATGGCAGTTAAGCAGAGGGAAGGCAGAAAGAGTTAAGCATACAAACATACCTATTTGACAATATTTTGAAACACTGAAAAATATATATATATTTATATATATATACAAATTATGTATAACAATGCGCCCTCCCGGCTATTACCATAATGGCTTTATGGCAACACAAGGACTTGGGACCCTTGTTGTATATATATATATATATATATATATATCCAAGTTGCTTTGTGATAAATAATGTGGGGGTCCAAAAAATAATTTAAATGTAATCTTCTAGATGTCTGCAACTATCTGCTTATGATTCAAGAAGAAAAGAAAATCAACAGACTCTTCTGAAGATGAGAAAATATATATACATCTAATTACCAAAGATAACATCTATCATCGACTTATATCCCGAAAACTTGTGCTTCTGCCACGTTGTCCCATCCAACTGAATTGCACAGACAACTGAGGGTCCATCATTGTGTCCAGCACACGCCTTACTGATTCTTTGGTGGCCCCTCCACATCTCTTTAAGTATGACATCTGGAAAAATGAAAGGGAATAGCAGTAAACATGTATTATTCTCACTTTCATGCATCTTCCTATCTGATTTAAACATGCATAAGATCTCACAATTGAAACCGATACTGATTTCAAAAGTTCTTTCAAACTTAATTATTCCAAGCAGAGGTCAATTTCATTATAGGCATGCAAACTCTGGAAGACCTACAAGGTGGATGCAAAACATTGTTTTTCCTCCTGCAAGCTCTGTAAACAACCTGAGGCTGAAATTGATAACTATATTGCAAAGAAAATGCATTTAGCAGCAGCTTTGCAAGCAAGACAAAAACAAACTTGCTGGCTGTTTGAAGTCACGACATAGCTGCAGAACAATTAATTGACCTCTCCTGTATGTAATAATGGAAATATAATATTCTCCCAAAATAATTGTCAATTTCAATTCTGAAATGAACATGTCACAAACAGTATATTTAATCCAACTTTCTACAATCATGACAATAGACAAATATGCTGTTGAAATTCTGATAGTTAATTTTCCCAATTAAGTTGAATGTTTGCATAAATAATTGAGTATAAAGTGCAGAAGAAAGTTAATGAATCAACTGTATAACACTAGTATAAGCAGATAAAGACACTCACAAATTGCTTTTTTTTTGCAAGATCCTCCTGAAGGATCGTGTTGACCTCACATAAGTCTTGAACGTTATTAAGTGGAAGAGAGGGTATTCCTTGTGGTATATCAGCAATTTCAGCCAATCTGCCCTTCTCCATTTTGGCATGGATTGCCCCCAAAAGTTTCCGGTTTTCCCTCACCTCCGACATGACTTCCTCCATCTTATTATGCAATCGTCTCAATTCTGAAATTAAATTGAAATATGAGAGCATTTATTTTTGTTTCTTTTTTGTATTTTTTCCTTATTCAATTGTAAATATTGTACATTCCAATCCAATCAGGGTATTTATATAGCACCAATGTCTAGTTGCCTAATCAAAGGCGGTGTTGACACTGAAAAAAATACCAAAATGTCTCTTTTGATTTCTGCCTGACACCATACAATTTTAGGCAAATTATTTATTTCCCCCTAATTTTCTACCTTCAATTTCATGACATTTTTCATTGACGTCAAAATCACGTCATGAACTAGTCATTCTTAGCTGGTCGTGAGTTGGAATGGAAGTCACGTAATATTAACGTCGAATTTTGGTCTTGAATAATCGTTAAACATGTGGTAAATACTTGACGTCAAAATCACGTCATGAACTAGTCATTCGTAGCTGGCTGTGAGTTGGCAATGAAGTGACGTAATAATTACGTCGTTTTTTGGCCTAGTTCATATAAGCGGAAAATAACTGACGTCAAAATCACGTCCTGAACTAGTCATTCTTAGCTGGTCGTGAGTTGGCAATGAAGTGACGTTATAATTACGTCGTTTTTTTAATAGGTCTTGAATTGTTCATATAAGTGGAAAATAACTGACGTCAAAATCACGTCATGTGTGTTGGAATAGAAGTCACGTAATATTAACGTCGATTTTTGGTCTTGAATAAGCGTTAAACAAGTGGTAAATACTTGACGTCAAAATCACGTCATGAACTAGTCATTCGTAGCTGGCTGTGAGTTGGAAATGAAGTCACGTAATAATTACGTCGTTTTTTGGTCTTGAATAATCGTTCATATAAGTGGTAAATAATTTACGCTAAAATCACGTCATGAAATACTAATGGATAGTGCATTCTTAACTGGTCGTGGGTTGGCAATGACATGACGTGATAACTGCGTCGTTTTTTGGTTTTGAATAATCGTTCATAAGTCGTAAATAATTGACGTCAACATCACGTCAGGGATTAGTCATGGATGGTAAAATAGCTCATCGTCAGCTTGCTATGAAGTGACATAATAATTACGTCGTTTTTGGTTTTGAATTGTTCATATAAGTAGAAAATAAGTGACGTCAAAATCACGCCGTGAACTAGTAATTCGTAGCTGGCCGTGAGGTGGAAGTGAAGTCACGTAATAATTACGTCGTTTTTGGTCTTGAATAATCGTTCATATAAGTGGTAAATAATTGACGTCAAAACCACGTCATGAAATAGTAATGGATAGTGCGTAATAATTACGTCGTCTTTTGGTTTCGAATAATCGTTCGTAAGTGGTAAATAATTGACGTCAACATCACGTCAGGGATTAGTCATGGATGGTGAAATAGCTCATCGTCAGCTTGCAATGAAGTGACGTAAAGATTACGTCGTTTTTTGGTCTTAAATTGTTCATAAGTGGAAAATAACTGACGTCAAAGTCACGTCATGAACTAGTCATTCTTAGCTGATCGTGAGTTGGAATGGAAGTCACATAATATTAACGTCTATTTTTGGTCTTGAATAATCGTTAAACAGGTGGTAAATACTTGACGTCCAAATCACGTCATGAACTAGGCATTCGTAGCTGGCCGTGAGTTGGAAATGAAGTGACGTAATAATTACGTCGTTTTTTGGTCTTGAATAATTGTTCATATAAGTGGTAAATAATTGACGTCAAAATCACGTCATGAACTAGTCATTCTTAGCTGGTCGTGAGTTGGAATGGAAGTCACGTAATATTAACGTCGAATTTTGGTCTTGAATAATCGCTAAACAAGTGGTAAATACTTGACGTCAAAATCACGTCATGAACTAGTCATTCGTAGCTGGCTGTGAGTTGGCAATGAAGTGACGTAATAATTACGTCGTTTTTTGGCCTAGTTCATATAAGCCGAAAATAACTGACGTCAAAATCACGTCATGAACTAGTCATTCTTAGCTGGTCGTGAAGTCACGTAATATTAAAGTCGATTTTTGGTCTTGAATAATCGTTAAACAAGTGGTAAATACTTGACGTCAAAATCACGTCCTGAACTAGCCATTCTTAGCTGGTAGTGAGTTGGCAATGAAGTGACGTTATAATTACGTCGTTTTTTAATAGGTCTTGAATTGTTCATATAAGTGGAAAATAACTGACGTCAAAATCACGTCATGTGAGTTGGAATAGAAGTCACGTAATATTAACGTCGATTTTTGGTCTTGAATAAGCGTTAAACAAGTGGTAAATACTTGACGTCAAAATCACGTCATGAACTAGTCATTCGTAGCTGGCTGTGAGTTGGAAATGAAGTCACGTAATAATGACGTCGTTTTTTGGTCTTGAATAATCGTTCATATAAGTGGTAAATAATTTACGCTAAAATCACGTCATGAAATACTAATGGATAGTGCATTCTTAACTGGTCGTGGGTTGGCAATGACATGACGTGATAACTGCGTCGTTTTTTGGTTTTGAATAATCGTTCATAAGTCGTAAATAATTGACGTCAACATCACGTCAGGGATTAGTCATGGATGGTGAAATAGCTCATCGTCAGCTTGCTATGAAGTGACATAATAATTACGTCGTTTTTGGTTTTGAATTGTTCATATAAGTAGAAAATAAGTGACGTCAAAATCACGCCGTGAACTAGTAATTCGTAGCTGGCCGTGAGGTGGAAGTGAAGTCACGTAATAATTACGTCCTTTTTGGTCTTGAATAATCGTTCATATAAATGGTAAATAATTGACGTCAAAACCACGTCATGAAATAGTAATGGATAGTGCGTAATAATTACGTCGTCTTTTGGTTTCGAATAATCGTTCGTAAGTGGTAAATAATTGACGTCAACATCACGTCAGGGATTAGTCATGGATGGTGAAATAGCTCATCGTCAGCTTGCAATGAAGTGACGTAAAGATTACGTCGTATTTTGGTCTTGAATTGTTCATATAAGTAGAAAATAACTGACGTCAAAATCACGTCGTGAACTAGTCATTCGTAGCTGATTGTGAGTTGGAATTGAAGTCACATAATATTAACGTCTATTTTTGGTCTTGAATAATCATTAAACAGGTGGTAAATACTTGACGTCAAAATCACGTCATGAACTAGGCATTCGTAGCTGGCCGTGAGGTGGAAGTGAAGTCACGTAATAATTACGTCGTTTTTGGTCTTGAATAATCGTTCATATAAGTGGTAAATAATTGACGTCAAAACCACGTCATGAAATAGTAATGGATAGTGCGTAATAATTACGTCGTCTTTTGGTCTTGAATAATCGTTCATAAGTGGTAAATAATTGACGTCAAAATCACGTCATGAACTAGGCATTCGTAGCTGGCCGTGAGGTGGAAGTGAAGTCACGTTAATAATTACGTCGTTTTTGGTCTTGAATAATCGTTCATATAAGTGGTAAATAATTGACGTCAAAACCACGTCATGAAATAGTAATGGATAGTGCGTAATAATTACGCCGTTTTTTGGTTTTGAATAATCGTTCATGTAAGTGGTAAATAATTTACGCTAAAATCACGTCATGAAATAGTAATGGATAGTGCGATTCTTAACTGGTCGTGGGTTGGCAATGACATGACGTGATAACTGCGTCGTTTTTGGTTTCGAATAATCGTTCTTAAGTGGTAAATAATTGACGTCAACATCACGTCAGGGATTAGTCATGGATGGTGAAATAGCTCATCGTCAGCTTGCAATGAAGTGACGTAAAGATTACGTCTTTTTTGGGTCTTAAATTGTTCATATAAGTAGAAAATAACTGACGTCAAAATCACGTCGTGAACTAGTCATTCTTAGCTGATCGTGAGTTGGAAATGAAGTCACATAATATTAACGTCTATTTTTGGGCTTGAATAATCGTTAAACAGGTGGTAAATACTTGACGTCAAAATCACGTCATGAACTAGGCATTCGAGGCTGGCCGTGAGTTGGAAATGAAATGACGTAATAATTACGTCGTTTTTTGGTCTTGAATAATCGTTCATAAAAGTGGTAAATAATTGACGTCAAAACCACGTCATGAAATAGTAATGGATAGTGCGATTCTTAACTAGTCCTGGTTTGGCAATGACATGACGTGATAACTGCGTCGTTTTTGGTTTCGAATAATCGTTCGTAAGTGGTAAATAATTGACGTCAACATCACGTCAGGGATTAGTCATGGATGGTGAAATAGCTCATCGTCAGCTTGCAATGAAGTAACGTAATAATTACGTCGTCTTTTGGTCTTGAATAATCGTTCATAAGTGGTAAATAATCGGCGTCACCATCACGTCAAGAATTAGTCCCGGATGGTGAAATAACTGATCGTCAGCTTGCAATGAAGTGACGTAAAGATTACGTAGTTTTTTGGTTTTAAATTGTTCATATAAGGGGAAAATAACTGACGTCAAAGTCACGTCATGAACTAATCATTCTTAGCTGATCGTGAGTTGGAATTGAAGTCACATAATATTAACGTATATTTTTGGTTTCGAATAATCGTTCGTAAGTGGTAAATAATTGACGTCAACATCACGTCAGGGATTAGTCATGGATGGTGAAATAGCTCATCGTCAGCTTGCAATGAAGTGACGTAAAGATTACGTCGTTTTTTGGTCTTGAATAATCGTTAAACAGGTGGTAAATACTTGACGTCCAAATCACGTCATGAACTAGGCATTCGTAGCTGGCCGTGAGTTGGAAATGAAGTGACGTAATAATTACGTCGTTTTTTGGTCTTGAATAATCGTTCATATAAGTGGTAAATAATTGACGTCAAAACCACGTCATGAAATAGTAAATGATCGTGCGTAATAATTACGTCGTCTTTTGGTCTTGAATAATCGTTCATAAGTGGTAAATAATGACGTCAAAATCACGTCATGAACTAGTCATTCTGAGCTGGTCGTGAGTTGGAATAGAAGTCACGTAATAATTACGTCGTTTTTGGTCTTGAATAATCGTTCATATAAGTGGTAAATAATTGACGTCAAAACCACGTCATGAAATAGTCATGGATAGTGGGTAATAATTACGTCTTTTTTTGTCTTGAATAATCGTTCATGTAAGTGGTAAATAATTTACGCTAAAATCACGTCATGAAATAGTAATGGATAGTGCGATTCTTAACTGGTCGTGGGTTGGCAATGACATGACGTGATAACTGCGTCGTTTTTGGTTTCGAATAATCGTTCGTAAGTGGTAAATAATTGACGTCAACATCACGTCAGGGATTAGTCATGGATGGTGAAATAGCTCATCGTCAGCTTGCAATGAAGTGACGTAAAGATTACGTCGTTTTTTGGTCTTAAATTGTTCATATATGTGAAAAATAACTGACGTCAAAGTCACGTCATGAACTAGTCATTCTTAGCTGATCGTCAGTTGGAATTGAAGTCACATAATATTAACGTCTATTTTTGGTCTTGAATAATCGTTAAACAGGTGGTAAATACTTGACGTCCAAATCACGTCATGAACTAGGCATTCGTAGCTGGCCGTGAGTTGGAAATGAAGTGACGTAATAATTACGTCGTTTTTTGGTCTTGAATAATCGTTCATATAAGTGGTAAATAATTGACGTCAAAACCACGTCATGAAATAGTAAATGATCGTGCGTAATAATTACGTCGTCTTTTGGTCTTGAATAATCGTTCATAAGTGGTAAATAATGACGTCAAAATCACGTCATGAACTAGTCATTCTGAGCTGGTCGTGAGTTGGAATAGAAGTCACGTAATAATTACGTCGTTTTTGGTCTTGAATAATCGTTCATATAAGTGGTAAATAATTGACGTCAAAACCACGTCATGAAATAGTCATGGATAGTGGGTAATAATTACGTCTTTTTTTGTCTTGAATAATCGTTCATGTAAGTGGTAAATAATTTACGCTAAAATCACGTCATGAAATAGTAATGGATAGTGCGATTCTTAACTGGTCGTGGGTTGGCAATGACATGACGTGATAACTGCGTCGTTTTTGGTTTCGAATAATCGTTCGTAAGTGGTAAATAATTGACGTCAACATCACGTCAGGGATTAGTCATGGATGGTGAAATAGCTCATCGTCAGCTTGCAATGAAGTGACGTAAAGATTACGTCGTTTTTTGGTCTTAAATTGTTCATATATGTGAAAAATAACTGACGTCAAAGTCACGTCATGAACTAGTCATTCTTAGCTGATCGTCAGTTGGAATTGAAGTCACATAATATTAACGTCTATTTTTGGTCTTGAATAATCGTTAAACAGGTGGTAAATACTTGACGTCCAAATCACGTCATGAACTAGGCATTCGTAGCTGGCCGTGAGTTGGAAATGAAGTGACGTAATAATTACGTCGTTTTTTGGTCTTGAATAATCGTTCATATAAGTGGTAAATAATTGACGTCAAAACCACGTCATGAAATAGTAATGGAGAGTGCGTAATAATTACGTCGTCTTTTGGTCTTGAATAATCGTTCATAAGTGGTAAATAATGACGTCAAAATCACGTCATGAACTAGTCATTCTGAGCTGGTCGTGAGTTGGAATTGAAGTCACGTAATAATTACGTCGTTTTTTGGTCTTGAATAATCGTTAAACAAGTGGTAAATACTTGACGTCAAAATCACGTCGTGAACTAGTCATTCGTAGCTGGTCGTGAGTTGGCAATGAAGTGACGTAATAATTACGTCGTTTTTGGTCTTGAATAGTTCATATAAGTGGAAAAATAACTGACGTCAAAATCACGTCATGAACTAGTCATTCTTAGTTGGTCGTGAGTTGGAAATGAAGTCACGTAATAATTACGTCGTTTTTTGGTCTTGAATAATCGTTCATGTAAGTGGTAAATAATTTACGCTAAAATCACGTCATGAAATAGTAATGGATCGTGCGATTCTTAACTGGTCGTGGGTTGGCAATGACATGACGTGATAACTGCGTCGTTTTTGGTTTCGAATAATCGTTCGTAAGTGGTAAATAATTGACGTCAACATCACGTCAGGGATTAGTCATGGATGGTGAAATAGCTCATCGTCAGCTTGCAATGAAGTGACGTAAAGATTACGTCTTTTTTTGGTCTTAAATTGTTCATATAAGTAGAAAATAACTGACGTCAAAATCACGTCGTGAACTAGTCATTCTTAGCTGATCGTGAGTTGGAATTGAAGTCACATAATATTAACGTCTATTTTTGGGCTTCAATAATCGTTCGTAAGTGCTAAATACTTGACGTCAAAATCACGTCATGAACTAGGCATTCGAGGCTGGCCGTGAGTTGGAAATGAAGTGACGTAATAATTACGTCGTTTTTTGGTCTTGAGTAATCGTTCATGTAAGTGGTAAATAATTTACGCTAAAATCACGTCATGAAATAGTAATGGATAGTGCGATTCTTAACTAGTCGTGGGTTGGCAATGACATGACGTGATAACTGCGTCGTTTTTGGTTTCGAATAATCGTTCGTAAGTGGTAAATAATTGACGTCAACATCACGTCAGGGATTAGTCATGGATGGTGAAATAGCTCATCGTCAGCTTGCAATGAAGTAACGTAATAATTACGTCGTCTTTTGGTCTTGAATAATCGTTCATAAGTGGTAAATAATCGGCGTCACCATCACGTCAAGAATTAGTCATGGATGATGAAATAACTGATCGTCAGCTTGCAATGAAGTGACATAATAATTACGTCGTTTTTTGGTCTTAAATTGTTCATATAAGTGGAAAATAACTGACGTCAAAGTCACGTCATGAACTAGTCATTCTTAGCTGATCGTGAGTTGGAATTGAAGTCACATAATATTAACGTCTATTTTTGGTTTCGAATAATCGTTCGTAAGTGCTAAATAATTGACGTCAACATCACGTCAGGGATTAGTCATGGATGGTGAAATAGCTCATCGTCAGCTTGCAATGAAGTGACGTAAAGATTACGTCGTTTTTTGGTCTTAAATTGTTCATATAAGGGGAAAATAACTGACGTCAAAGTCACGTCATGAACTAATCATTCTTAGCTGATCGTGAGTTGGAATTGAAGTCACATAATATTAACGTCTATTTTTGGTTTCGAATAATCGTTCGTAAGTGCTAAATAATTGACGTCAACATCATGTCAGGGATTAGTCATGGATGGTGAAATAGCTCATCGTCAGCTTGCAATGAAGTGACGTAAAGATTACGTCGTTTTTTGGTCTTGAATAATCGTTAAACAGGTGGTAAATACTTGACGTCCAAATCACGTCATGAACTAGGCATTCGTAGCTGGCCGTGAGTTGGAAATGAAGTGACGTAATAATTACGTCGTTTTTTGGTCTTGAATAATCGTTCATATAAGTGGTAAATAATTGACGTCAAAACCACGTCATGAAATAGTAAATGATCGTGCGTAATAATTACGTCGTCTTTTGGTCTTGAATAATCGTTCATAAGTGGTAAATAATGACGTCAAAATCACGTCATGAACTAGTCATTCTGAGCTGGTCGTGAGTTGGAATAGAAGTCACGTAATAATTACGTCGTTTTTGATCTTGAATAATCGTTCATATAAGTGGTAAATAATTGACGTCAAAACCACGTCATGAAATAGTAATGGATAGTGCGTAATAATTACGTCGTTTTTTGTCTTGAATAATCGTTCATGTAAGTGGTAAATAATTTACGCTAAAATCACGTCATGAAATAGTAATGGATAGTGCGATTCTTAACTGGTCGTGGGTTGGCAATGACATGACGTGATAACTGCGTCGTTTTTGGTTTCGAATAATCGTTCGTAAGTGGTAAATAATTGACGTCAACATCACGTCAGGGATTAGTCATGGATGGTGAAATAGCTCATCGTCAGCTTGCAATGAAGTGACGTAAAGATTACGTCGTTTTTTGGTCTTAAATTGTTCATATAAGTGAAAAATAACTGTCGTCAAAGTCACGTCATGAACTAGTCATTCTTAGCTGATCGTGAGTTGGAATTGAAGTCACATAATATTAACGTCTATTTTTGGTCTTGAAGAATCGTTAAACAGGTGGTAAATACTTGACGTCAAAATCACGTCATGAACTAGGCATTCGTAGCTGGCCGTGAGTTGGAAATGAAGTGACGTAATAATTACGTCGTTTTTTGGTCTTGAGTAATCGTTCATGTAAGTGGTAAATAATTTACGCTAAAATCACGTCATGAAATAGTAATGGATAGTGCGATTCTTAACTAGTCGTGGGTTGGCAATGACATGACGTGATAACTGCGTCGTTTTTTGGTCTTGAATAATCGTTCATATAAGTGGTAAATAATTGACGTCAAAACCACGTCATGAAATAGTAATGGAGAGTGCGTAATAATTACGTCGTCTTTTGGTCTTGAATAATCGTTCATAAGTGGTAAATAATGACGTCAAAATCACGTCATGAACTAGTCATTCTGAGCTGGTCGTGAGTTGGAATTGAAGTCACGTAATAATTACGTCGTTTTTTGGTCTTGAATAATCGTTAAACAAGTGGTAAAAACTTGACGTCAAAATCACGTCGTGAACTAGTCATTCGTAGCTGGTCGTGAGTTGGCAATGAAGTGACGTAATAATTACGTCGTTTTTGGTCTTGAATAGTTCATATAAGTGGAAAAATAACTGACGTCAATATCACGTCATGAACTAGTCATTCTTAGTTGGTCGTGAGTTGGAAATGAAGTGACGTAAAGATTACGTCGTTTTTTGGTCTTAAATTGTTCATATAAGTGAAAAATAACTGTCGTCAAAGTCACGTCATGAACTAGTCATTCTTAGCTGATCGTGAGTTGGAATTGAAGTCACATAATATTAACGTCTATTTTTGGTCTTGAAGAATCGTTAAACAGGTGGTAAATACTTGACGTCCAAATCACGTCATGAACTAGGCATTCGTAGCTGGCCGTGAGTTGGAAATGAAGTGACGTAATAATTACGTCGTTTTTTGGTCTTGAATAATCGTTCATATAAGTGGTAAATAATTGACGTCAAAACCACGTCATGAAATAGTAATGGAGAGTGCGTAATAATTACGTCGTCTTTTGGTCTTGAATAATCGTTCATAAGTGGTAAATAATGACGTCAAAATCACGTCATGAACTAGTCATTCTGAGCTGGTCGTGAGTTGGAATTGAAGTCACGTAATAATTACGTCGTTTTTTGGTCTTGAATAATCGTTAAACAAGTGGTAAATACTTGACGTCAAAATCACGTTGTGAACTAGTCATTCGTAGCTGGTCGTGAGTTGGCAATGAAGTGACGTAATAATTACGCCGTTTTTGGTCTTGAATAGTTCATATAAGTGGAAAAATAACTGACGTCAAAATCACGTCATGAACTAGTCATTCTTAGTTGGTCGTGAGTTGGAAATGAAGTCACGTAATAATTACGTCGTTTTTTGGTCTTGAATAATCGTTCATATAAGTGGTAAATAATTGACGTCAAAATCACGTCATGAAATAGTAATAGATAATGCGATTCTTAACAGGTCGTGAGTTGGCAATGAAGTAACGTAATAATTACGTCGTCTTTTGGTCTTGAATAATCGTTCATAAGTGGTAAATAATTGGCGTCACCATCACGTCAAGAATTAGTCATGGATGATGAAATAACTGATCGTCAGCTTGCAATGAAGTGACATAATAATTACGTCGTTTTTTGGTCTTAAATTGTTCATATAAGTGGAAAATAACTGACGTCAAAGTCACGTCATGAACTAGTCATTCTTAGCTGATCGTGAGTTGGAATTGAAGTCACATAATATTAACGTCTATTTTTGGTTTCGAATAATCGTTCGTAAGTGCTAAATAATTGACGTCAACATCACGTCAGGGATTAGTCATGGATGGTGAAATAGCTCATCGTCAGCTTGCAATGAAGTGACGTAAAGATTACGTCGTTTTTGGTCTTAAATTGTTCATATCAGTGGAAAATAACTGACGTCAAAGTCACGTCATGAACTAGTCATTCTTAGCAGATCGTGAGTTGGAATTGAAGTCACATAATATTAACGTCTATTTTTGGTCTTGAATAATCGTTTAAACAGGTGGTAAATACTTGACGTCGAAATCACGTCATGAACTAGGCATTCGTAGCTGGCCGTGAGTTGGAAATGAAGTGACGTAATAATTACGTCGTTTTTTGGTTTTGAATAATCGTTCATATAAGTGGTAAATAATTGACGTCAAAACCACGTCATGAAATAGTAATGGATAGTGCGTAATAATTACGTCGTCTTTTGGTCTTGAATAATCGTTCATAAGTGGTAAATAATGACGTCAAAATCACGTCATGAACTAGTCATTCTGAGCTGGTCGTGAGTTTGAATGAAGTCACGTAAATTTACGTCGTTTTTTGGTCTTGAATAATCGTTAAACAAGTGGTAAATACTTGACGTCAAAATCACGTCGTGAACTAGTCATTCGTAGCTGGTCGTGAGTTGGCAATGAAGTGACGTAATAATTACGTCGTTTTTGGTCTTGAATAGTTCATATAAGTGGAAAATAACTGACGTCAAAATCACGTCATGAACTAGTAATTCTTAGCTGGTCGTGAGTTGGAAATGAAGTCACGTAATAATTACGTCGTTTTTGGTCTTGAATAATCGTTCATATAAGTGGTAAATAATTGACGTCAAAATCACGTCATGAAATAGTAATGGATAGTGCGTAATAATTACGTCGTTTTTTGTCTTGAATAATCGTTCATGTAAGTGGTAAATAATTTACGCTAAAATCACGTCATGAAATAGTAATGGATAGTGCGATTCTTAACTGGTCGTGGGTTGGCAATGACATGACGTGATAACTGCGTCGTTTTTGGTTTCGAATAATCGTTCGTAAGTGGTAAATAATTGACGTCAACATCACGTCAGGGATTAGTCATGGATGGTGAAAAAGCTCATCGTCAGCTTGCAATGAAGTGACGTAAAGATTACGTCGTTTTTTGGTCTTAAATTGTTCATATAAGTGAAAAATAACTGTCGTCAAAGTCACGTCATGAACTAGTCATTCTTAGCTGATCGTGAGTTGGAATTGAAGTCACATAATATTAACGTCTATTTTTGGTCTTGAAGAATCGTTAAACAGGTGGTAAATACTTGACGTCCAAATCACGTCATGAACTAGGCATTCGTAGCAGGCCGTGAGTTGGAAATGAAGTGACGTAATAATTACGTCGTTTTTTGGTCTTGAGTAATCGTTCATGTAAGTGGTAAATAATTTACGCTAAAATCACGTCATGAAATAGTAATGGATAGTGCGATTCTTAACTAGTCGTGGGTTGGCAATGACATGACGTGATAACTGCGTCGTTTTTTGGTCTTGAATAATCGTTCATATAAGTGGTAAATAATTGACGTCAAAACAACCACGTCATGAAATAGTAATGGAGAGTGCGTAATAATTACGTCGTCTTTTGGTCTTGAATAATCGTTCATAAGTGGTAAATAATGACGTCAAAATCACGTCATGAACTAGTCATTTCTGAGCTGGTCGTGAGTTGGAATTGAAGTCACGTAATAATTACGTCGTTTTTTGGTCTTGAATAATCGTTAAACAAGTGGTAAATACTTGACGTCAAAATCACGTCGTGAACTAGTCATTCGTAGCTGGTCGTGAGTTGGCAATGAAGTGACGTAATAATTACGTCGTTTTTGGTCTTGAATAGTTCATATAAGTGGAAAAATAACTGACGTCAAAATCACGTCATGAACTAGTCATTCTTAGTTGGTCGTGAGTTGGAAATGAAGTGACGTAAAGATTACGTCGTTTTTTGGTCTTAAATTGTTCATATAAAAAGTGAAAAATAACTGTCGTCAAAGTCACGTCATGAACTAGTCATTCTTAGCTGATCGTGATTGGAATTGAAGTCACATAATATTAACGTCTATTTTTGGTCTTGAAGAATCGTTAAACAGGTGGTAAATACTTGACGTCCAAATCACGTCATGAACTAGGCATTCGTAGCTGGCCGTGAGTTGGAATGAAGTGACGTAATAATTACGTCGTTTTTTGGTCTTGAATAATCGTTCATATAAGTGGTAAATAATTGACGTCAAAACCACGTCATGAAATAGTAATGGAGAGTGCGTAATAATTACGTCGTCTTTTGGTCTTGAATAATCGTTCATAAGTGGTAAATAATGACGTCAAAATCACGTCATGAACTAGTCATTCTGAGCTGTCGTGAGTTGGAATTGAAGTCACGTAATAATTACGTCGTTTTTTGGTCTTGAATAATCGTTAAACAAGTGGTAAAACTTGACGTCAAAATCACGTTGTGAACTAGTCATTCGTAGCTGGTCGTGAGTTGGCAATGAAGTGACGTAATAATTACGCCGTTTTTGGTCTTGAATAGTTCATATAAGTGGAAAAATAACTGACGTCAAAATCACGTCATGAACTAGTCATTCTTAGTTGGTCGTGAGTTGGAAATGAAGTCCGTAATAATTACGTCGTTTTTTGGTCTTGAATAATCGTTCATATAAGTGGTAAATAATTGACGTCAAAATCACGTCATGAAATAGTAATAGATAATGCGATTCTTAACAGGTCGTGAGTTGGCAATGAAGTAACGTAATAATTACGTCGTCTTTTGGTCTTGAATAATCGTTCATAAGTGGTAAATAATTGGCGTCACCATCACGTCAAGAATTAGTCATGGATGATGAAATAACTGATCGTCAGCTTGCAATGAAGTGACATAATAATTACGTCGTTTTTTGGTCTTAAATTGTTCATATAAGTGGAAAATAACTGACGTCAAAGTCACGTCATGAACTAGTCATTCTTAGCTGATCGTGAGTTGGAATTGAAGTCACATAATATTAACGTCTATTTTTGGTCTTGAAGAATCGTTAAACAGGTGGTAAATACTTGACGTCCAAATCACGTCATGAACTAGGCATTCGTAGCTGGCCGTGAGTTGGAAATGAAGTGACGTAATAATTACGTCGTTTTTTGGTCTTGAGTAATCGTTCATGTAAGTGGTAAATAATTTACGCTAAAATCACGTCATGAAATAGTAATGGATAGTGCGATTCTTAACTAGTCGTGGGTTGGCAATGACATGACGTGATAACTGCGTCGTTTTTTGGTCTTGAATAATCGTTCATATAAGTGGTAAATAATTGACGTCAAAACCACGTCATGAAATAGTAATGGAGAGTGCGTAATAATTACGTCGTCTTTTGGTCTTGAATAATCGTTCATAAGTGGTAAATAATGACGTCAAAATCACGTCATGAACTAGTCATTCTGAGCTGGTCGTGAGTTGGAATTGAAGTCACGTAATAATTACGTCGTTTTTTGGTCTTGAATAATCGTTAAACAAGTGGTAAAAACTTGACGTCAAAATCACGTCGTGAACTAGTCATTCGTAGCTGGTCGTGAGTTGGCAATGAAGTGACGTAATAATTACGTCGTTTTTGGTCTTGAATAGTTCATATAAGTGGAAAAATAACTGACGTCAATATCACGTCATGAACTAGTCATTCTTAGTTGGTCGTGAGTTGGAAATGAAGTGACGTAAAGATTACGTCGTTTTTTGGTCTTAAATTGTTCATATAAGTGAAAAATAACTGTCGTCAAAGTCACGTCATGAACTAGTCATTCTTAGCTGATCGTGAGTTGGAATTGAAGTCACATAATATTAACGTCTATTTTTGGTCTTGAAGAATCGTTAAACAGGTGGTAAATACTTGACGTCCAAATCACGTCATGAACTAGGCATTCGTAGCTGGCCGTGAGTTGGAAATGAAGTGACGTAATAATTACGTCGTTTTTTGGTCTTGAATAATCGTTCATATAAGTGGTAAATAATTGACGTCAAAACCACGTCATGAAATAGTAATGGAGAGTGCGTAATAATTACGTCGTCTTTTGGTCTTGAATAATCGTTCATAAGTGGTAAATAATGACGTCAAAATCACGTCATGAACTAGTCATTCTGAGCTGGTCGTGAGTTGGAATTGAAGTCACGTAATAATTACGTCGTTTTTTGGTCTTGAATAATCGTTAAACAAGTGGTAAATACTTGACGTCAAAATCACGTTGTGAACTAGTCATTCGTAGCTGGTCGTGAGTTGGCAATGAAGTGACGTAATAATTACGCCGTTTTTGGTCTTGAATAGTTCATATAAGTGGAAAAATAACTGACGTCAAAATCACGTCATGAACTAGTCATTCTTAGTTGGTCGTGAGTTGGAAATGAAGTCACGTAATAATTACGTCGTTTTTTGGTCTTGAATAATCGTTCATATAAGTGGTAAATAATTGACGTCAAAATCACGTCATGAAATAGTAATAGATAATGCGATTCTTAACAGGTCGTGAGTTGGCAATGAAGTAACGTAATAATTACGTCGTCTTTTGGTCTTGAATAATCGTTCATAAGTGGTAAATAATTGGCGTCACCATCACGTCAAGAATTAGTCATGGATGATGAAATAACTGATCGTCAGCTTGCAATGAAGTGACATAATAATTACGTCGTTTTTTGGTCTTAAATTGTTCATATAAGTGGAAAATAACTGACGTCAAAGTCACGTCATGAACTAGTCATTCTTAGCTGATCGTGAGTTGGAATTGAAGTCACATAATATTAACGTCTATTTTTGGTTTCGAATAATCGTTCGTAAGTGCTAAATAATTGACGTCAACATCACGTCAGGGATTAGTCATGGATGGTGAAATAGCTCATCGTCAGCTTGCAATGAAGTGACGTAAAGATTACGTCGTTTTTTGGTCTTAAATTGTTCATATCAGTGGAAAATAACTGACGTCAAAGTCACGTCATGAACTAGTCATTCTTAGCAGATCGTGAGTTGGAATTGAAGTCACATAATATTAACGTCTATTTTTGGTCTTGAATAATCGTTAAACAGGTGGTAAATACTTGACGTCGAAATCACGTCATGAACTAGGCATTCGTAGCTGGCCGTGAGTTGGAAATGAAGTGACGTAATAATTACGTCGTTTTTTGGTTTTGAATAATCGTTCATATAAGTGGTAAATAATTGACGTCAAAACACGTCATGAAATAGTAATGGATAGTGCGTAATAATTACGTCGTCTTTTGGTCTTGAATAATCGTTCATAAGTGGTAAATAATGACGTCAAAATCACGTCATGAACTAGTCATTCTGAGCTGGTCGTGAGTTTGAATTGAAGTCACGTAATATTTACGTCGTTTTTTGGTCTTGAATAATCGTTAAACAAGTGGTAAATACTTGACGTCAAAATCACGTCGTGAACTAGTCATTCGTAGCTGGTCGTGAGTTGGCAATGAAGTGACGTAATAATTACGTCGTTTTTGGTCTTGAATAGTTCATATAAGTGGAAAATAACTGACGTCAAAATCACGTCATGAACTAGTAATTCTTAGCTGGTCGTGAGTTGGAAATGAAGTCACGTAATAATTACGTCGTTTTTTGGTCTTGAATAATCGTTCATATAAGTGGTAAATAATTGACGTCAAAATCACGTCATGAAATAGTAATGGATAGTGCGTAATAATTACGTCGTTTTTTGTCTTGAATAATCGTTCATGTAAGTGGTAAATAATTTACGCTAAAATCACGTCATGAAATAGTAATGGATAGTGCGATTCTTAACTGGTCGTGGGTTGGCAATGACATGACGTGATAACTGCGTCGTTTTTGGTTTCGAATAATCGTTCGTAAGTGGTAAATAATTGACGTCAACATCACGTCAGGGATTAGTCATGGATGGTGAAAAAGCTCATCGTCAGCTTGCAATGAAGTGACGTAAAGATTACGTCGTTTTTTGGTCTTAAATTGTTCATATAAGTGAAAAATAACTGTCGTCAAAGTCACGTCATGAACTAGTCATTCTTAGCTGATCGTGAGTTGGAATTGAAGTCACATAATATTAACGTCTATTTTTGGTCTTGAAGAATCGTTAAACAGGTGGTAAATACTTGACGTCCAAATCACGTCATGAACTAGGCATTCGTAGCAGGCCGTGAGTTGGAAATGAAGTGACGTAATAATTACGTCGTTTTTTGGTCTTGAGTAATCGTTCATGTAAGTGGTAAATAATTTACGCTAAAATCACGTCATGAAATAGTAATGGATAGTGCGATTCTTAACTGGTCGTGGGTTGGCAATGACATGACGTGATAACTGCGTCGTTTTTGGTCTTGAATAATCGTTCATATAAGTGGTAAATAATTGACGTCAAAACCACGTCATGAAATAGTAATGGAGAGTGCGTAATAATTACGTCGTCTTTTGGTCTTGAATAATCGTTCATAAGTGGTAAATAATGACGTCAAAATCACGTCATGAACTAGTCATTCTGAGCTGGTCGTGAGTTGGAATTGAAGTCACGTAATAATTACGTCGTTTTTTTGGTCTTGAATAATCGTTAAACAAGTGGTAAATACTTGACGTCAAAATCACGTCGTGAACTAGTCATTCGTAGCTGGTCGTGAGTTGGCAATGAAGTGACGTAATAATTACGTCGTTTTTGGTCTTGAATAGTTCATATAAGTGGAAAAATAACTGACGTCAAAATCACGTCATGAACTAGTCATTCTTAGTTGGTCGTGAGTTGGAAATGAAGTGACGTAAAGATTACGTCGTTTTTTGGTCTTAAATTGTTCATATAAAAAGTGAAAAAATAACTGTCGTCAAAGTCACGTCATGAACTAGTCATTCTTAGCTGATCGTGATTGGAATTGAAGTCACATAATATTAACGTCTATTTTTGGTCTTGAAGAATCGTTAAACAGGTGGTAAATACTTGACGTCCAAATCACGTCATGAACTAGGCATTCGTAGCTGGCCGTGAGTTGGAAATGAAGTGACGTAAAATTACGTCGTTTTTTGGTCTTGAATAATCGTTCATATAAGTGGTAAATAATTGACGTCAAAACCACGTCATGAAATAGTAATGGAGAGTGCGTAATAATTACGTCGTCTTTTGGTCTTGAATAATCGTTCATAAGTGGTAAATAATGACGTCAAAATCACGTCATGAACTAGTCATTCTGAGCTGGTCGTGAGTTGGAATTGAAGTCACGTAATAATTACGTCGTTTTTTGGTCTTGAATAATCGTTAAACAAGTGGTAAATACTTGACGTCAAAATCACGTTGTGAACTAGTCATTCGTAGCTGGTCGTGAGTTGGCAATGAAGTGACGTAATAATTACGCCGTTTTTGGTCTTGAATAGTTCATATAAGTGGAAAAATAACTGACGTCAAAATCACGTCATGAACTAGTCATTCTTAGTTGGTCGTGAGTTGGAAATGAAGTCACGTAATAATTACGTCGTTTTTTGGTCTTGAATAATCGTTCATATAAGTGGTAAATAATTGACGTCAAAATCACGTCATGAAATAGTAATAGATAATGCGATTCTTAACAGGTCGTGAGTTGGCAATGAAGTAACGTAATAATTACGTCGTCTTTTGGTCTTGAATAATCGTTCATAAGTGGTAAATAATTGGCGTCACCATCACGTCAAGAATTAGTCATGGATGATGAAATAACTGATCGTCAGCTTGCAATGAAGTGACATAATAATTACGTCGTTTTTTGGTCTTAAATTGTTCATATAAGTGGAAAATAACTGACGTCAAAGTCACGTCATGAACTAGTCATTCTTAGCTGATCGTGAGTTGGAATTGAAGTCACATAATATTAACGTCTATTTTTGGTTTCGAATAATCGTTCGTAAGTGCTAAATAATTGACGTCAACATCACGTCAGGGATTAGTCATGGATGGTGAAATAGCTCATCGTCAGCTTGCAATGAAGTGACGTAAAGATTACGTCGTTTTTTGGTCTTAAATTGTTCATATCAGTGGAAAATAACTGACGTCAAAGTCACGTCATGAACTAGTCATTCTTAGCAGATCGTGAGTTGGAATTGAAGTCACATAATATTAACGTCTATTTTTGGTCTTGAATAATCGTTAAACAGGTGGTAAATACTTGACGTCGAAATCACGTCATGAACTAGGCATTCGTAGCTGGCCGTGAGTTGGAAATGAAGTGACGTAATAATTACGTCGTTTTTTGGTTTTGAATAATCGTTCATATAAGTGGTAAATAATTGACGTCAAAACCACGTCATGAAATAGTAATGGATAGTGCGTAATAATTACGTCGTCTTTTGGTCTTGAATAATCGTTCATAAGTGGTAAATAATGACGTCAAAATCACGTCATGAACTAGTCATTCTGAGCTGGTCGTGAGTTTGAATTGAAGTCACGTAATATTTACGTCGTTTTTTGGTCTTGAATAATCGTTAAACAAGTGGTAAATACTTGACGTCAAAATCACGTCGTGAACTAGTCATTCGTAGCTGGTCGTGAGTTGGCAATGAAGTGACGTAATAATTACGTCGTTTTTGGTCTTGAATAGTTCATATAAGTGGAAAATAACTGACGTCAAAATCACGTCATGAACTAGTAATTCTTAGCTGGTCGTGAGTTGGAAATGAAGTCACGTAATAATTACGTCGTTTTTTGGTCTTGAATAATCGTTCATATAAGTGGTAAATAATTGACGTCAAAATCACGTCATGAAATAGTAATGGATAGTGCGTAATAATTACGTCGTTTTTTGTCTTGAATAATCGTTCATGTAAGTGGTAAATAATTTACGCTAAAATCACGTCATGAAATAGTAATGGATAGTGCGATTCTTAACTGGTCGTGGGTTGGCAATGACATGACGTGATAACTGCGTCGTTTTTGGTTTCGAATAATCGTTCGTAAGTGGTAAATAATTGACGTCAACATCACGTCAGGGATTAGTCATGGATGGTGAAAAAGCTCATCGTCAGCTTGCAATGAAGTGACGTAAAGATTACGTCGTTTTTTGGTCTGAATTGTTCATATAAGTGAAAAATAACTGTCGTCAAAGTCACGTCATGAACTAGTCATTCTTAGCTGATCGTGAGTTGGAATTGAAGTCACATAATATTAACGTCTATTTTTGGTCTTGAAGAATCGTTAAACAGGTGGTAAATACTTGACGTCCAAATCACGTCATGAACTAGGCATTCGTAGCAGGCCGTGAGTTGGAAATGAAGTGACGTAATAATTACGTCGTTTTTTGGTCTTGAGTAATCGTTCATGTAAGTGGTAAATAATTTACGCTAAAATCACGTCATGAAATAGTAATGGATAGTGCGATTCTTAACTAGTCGTGGGTTGGCAATGACATGACGTGATAACTGCGTCGTTTTTTGGTCTTGAATAATCGTTCATATAAGTGGTAAATAATTGACGTCAAAACCACGTCATGAAATAGTAATGGAGAGTGCGTAATAATTACGTCGTCTTTTGGTCTTGAATAATCGTTCATAAGTGGTAAATAATGACGTCAAAATCACGTCATGAACTAGTCATTCTGAGCTGGTCGTGAGTTGGAATTGAAGTCACGTAATAATTACGTCGTTTTTTGGTCTTGAATAATCGTTAAACAAGTGGTAAATACTTGACGTCAAAATCACGTCGTGAACTAGTCATTCGTAGCTGGTCGTGAGTTGGCAATGAAGTGACGTAATAATTACGTCGTTTTTGGTCTTGAATAGTTCATATAAGTGGAAAAATAACTGACGTCAAAATCACGTCATGAACTAGTCATTCTTAGTTGGTCGTGAGTTGGAAATGAAGTGACGTAAAGATTACGTCGTTTTTTGGTCTTAAATTGTTCATATAAAAAGTGAAAAATAACTGTCGTCAAAGTCACGTCATGAACTAGTCATTCTTAGCTGATCGTGATTGGAATTGAAGTCACATAATATTAACGTCTATTTTTGGTCTTGAAGAATCGTTAAACAGGTGGTAAATACTTGACGTCCAAATCACGTCATGAACTAGGCATTCGTAGCTGGCCGTGAGTTGGAAATGAAGTGACGTAATAATTACGTCGTTTTTTGGTCTTGAATAATCGTTCATATAAGTGGTAAATAATTGACGTCAAAACCACGTCATGAAATAGTAATGGAGAGTGCGTAATAATTACGTCGTCTTTTGGTCTTGAATAATCGTTCATAAGTGGTAAATAATGACGTCAAAATCACGTCATGAACTAGTCATTCTGAGCTGGTCGTGAGTTGGAATTGAAGTCACGTAATAATTACGTCGTTTTTTGGTCTTGAATAATCGTTAAACAAGTGGTAAATACTTGACGTCAAAATCACGTTGTGAACTAGTCATTCGTAGCTGGTCGTGAGTTGGCAATGAAGTGACGTAATAATTACGCCGTTTTTGGTCTTGAATAGTTCATATAAGTGGAAAAATAACTGACGTCAAAATCACGTCATGAACTAGTCATTCTTAGTTGGTCGTGAGTTGGAAATGAAGTCACGTAATAATTACGTCGTTTTTTGGTCTTGAATAATCGTTCATATAAGTGGTAAATAATTGACGTCAAAATCACGTCATGAAATAGTAATAGATAATGCGATTCTTAACAGGTCGTGAGTTGGCAATGAAGTAACGTAATAATTACGTCGTCTTTTGGTCTTGAATAATCGTTCATAAGTGGTAAATAATTGGCGTCACCATCACGTCAAGAATTAGTCATGGATGATGAAATAACTGATCGTCAGCTTGCAATGAAGTGACATAATAATTACGTCGTTTTTTGGTCTTAAATTGTTCATATAAGTGGAAAATAACTGACGTCAAAGTCACGTCATGAACTAGTCATTCTTAGCTGATCGTGAGTTGGAATTGAAGTCACATAATATTAACGTCTATTTTTGGTTTCGAATAATCGTTCGTAAGTGCTAAATAATTGACGTCAACATCACGTCAGGGATTAGTCATGGATGGTGAAATAGCTCATCGTCAGCTTGCAATGAAGTGACGTAAAGATTACGTCGTTTTTTGGTCTTAAATTGTTCATATCAGTGGAAAATAACTGACGTCAAAGTCACGTCATGAACTAGTCATTCTTAGCAGATCGTGAGTTGGAATTGAAGTCACATAATATTAACGTCTATTTTTGGTCTTGAATAATCGTTAAACAGGTGGTAAATACTTGACGTCGAAATCACGTCATGAACTAGGCATTCGTAGCTGGCCGTGAGTTGGAAATGAAGTGACGTAATAATTACGTCGTTTTTTGGTTTTGAATAATCGTTCATATAAGTGGTAAATAATTGACGTCAAAACCACGTCATGAAATAGTAATGGATAGTGCGTAATAATTACGTCGTCTTTTGGTCTTGAATAATCGTTCATAAGTGGTAAATAATGACGTCAAAATCACGTCATGAACTAGTCATTCTGAGCTGGTCGTGAGTTTGAATTGAAGTCACGTAATATTTACGTCGTTTTTTGGTCTTGAATAATCGTTAAACAAGTGGTAAATACTTGACGTCAAAATCACGTCGTGAACTAGTCATTCGTAGCTGGTCGTGAGTTGGCAATGAAGTGACGTAATAATTACGTCTTTTTTGGTCTTGAATAGTTCATATAAGTGGAAAATAACTGACGTCAAAATCACGTCATGAACTAGTAATTCTTAGCTGGTCGTGAGTTGGAAATGAAGTCACGTAATAATTACGTCGTTTTTTGGTCTTGAATAATCGTTCATATAAGTGGTAAATAATTGACGTCAAAATCACGTCATGAAATAGTAATAGATAATGCGATTCTTAACAGGTCGTGAGTTGGCAATGAAGTAACGTAATAATTACGTCGTCTTTTGGTCTTGAATAATCGTTCATAAGTGGTAAATAATTGGCGTCACCATCACGTCAAGAATTAGTCATGGATGGTGAAATAACTGATCGTCAGCTTGCAATGAAGTTACATAATAATTACGTCGTTTTTTGTCTTGAATTGTTCATGTAAGTGGAAAATAACTGACGTCAAAATCACGTCATGAACTAGTAATTCTTAGCTGGTCGTGAGTTGGAAATGAAGTCACGTAATAATTACGTCGTTTTTTGGTCTTGAATAATCGTTCATATAAGTGGTAAATAATTGACGTCAAAATCACGTCATGAAATAGTAATAGATAATGCGATTCTTAACAGGTCGTGAGTTGGCAATGAAGTAACGTAATAATTACGTCGTCTTTTGGTCTTGAATAATCGTTCATAAGTGGTAAATAATTGGCGTCACCATCACGTCAAGAATTAGTCATGGATGGTGAAATAACTGATCGTCAGCTTGCAATGAAGTGACATAATAATTACGTCGTTTTTTGTCTTGAATTGTTCATATAAGTGGAAAATAACTGACGTCAAAATCACGTCATCAACTAGTCATTCGTAGCTGGCCGTGAGTTGGAAATGAAGTAACGTAATAATTACATCGTTTTTTGGTCTTGAATAATCGTTCATATAAGTGGTAAATAATTGACCTCAAAATCACGTGAAGCAATGGTCATGGATGATGCAAGTCCTAACTGGTCGTGAGCTGGCAATGAAGTGACGTAATAATTACGTCTTTTTGGGGGTCTTGAATAATCATTTATAAGTGGTAAATAATTGACGTCAAAATCACGTGAAGAAATGGTCATGGATGGTCGTGAGCTGGCAATGAAGTGACGTAATAATTACGTCGTTTTTGGTCTTGAAAAATCCTTCATATAAGTGGTAAATACTTGACGTCAAAATCACGTCATTAACTAGTCATGATTGTAGCTGGTCGCGAGTGGTCAATGCAGTGACGAAATAATTACGTCGTTTTTTTTTTTTCACATAATATTAACGTCTATTTTTGGTCTTGAAGAATCGTTAAACAGGTGGTAAATACTTGACGTCCAAATCACGTCATGAACTAGGCATTCGTAGCTGGCCGTGAGTTGGAAATGAAGTGACGTAATAATTACGTCGTTTTTTGGTCTTGAATAATCGTTCATATAAGTGGTAAATAATTGACGTCAAAACCACGTGATGAAATAGTAATGGAGAGTGCGTAATAATTACGTCGTCTTTTGGTCTTGAATAATCGTTCATAAGTGGTAAATAATGACGTCAAAATCACGTCATGAACTAGTCATTCTGAGCTGGTCGTGAGTTGGAATTGAAGTCACGTAATAATTACGTCGTTTTTTGGTCTTGAATAATCGTTAAACAAGTGGTAAATACTTGACGTCAAAATCACGTTGTGAACTAGTCATTCGTAGCTGGTCGTGAGTTGGCAATGAAGTGACGTAATAATTACGCCGTTTTTGGTCTTGAATAGTTCATATAAGTGGAAAAATAACTGACGTCAAAATCACGTCATGAACTAGTCATTCTTAGTTGGTCGTGAGTTGGAAATGAAGTCACGTAATAATTACGTCGTTTTTTGGTCTTGAATAATCGTTCATATAAGTGGTAAATAATTGACGTCAAAATCACGTCATGAAATAGTAATAGATAATGCGATTCTTAACAGGTCGTGAGTTGGCAATGAAGTAACGTAATAATTACGTCGTCTTTTGGTCTTGAATAATCGTTCATAAGTGGTAAATAATTGGCGTCACCATCACGTCAAGAATTAGTCATGGATGATGAAATAACTGATCGTCAGCTTGCAATGAAGTGACATAATAATTACGTCGTTTTTTGGTCTTAAATTGTTCATATAAGTGGAAAATAACTGACGTCAAAGTCACGTCATGAACTAGTCATTCTTAGCTGATCGTGAGTTGGAATTGAAGTCACATAATATTAACGTCTATTTTTGGTTTCGAATAATCGTTCGTAAGTGCTAAATAATTGACGTCAACATCACGTCAGGGATTAGTCATGGATGGTGAAATAGCTCATCGTCAGCTTGCAATGAAGTGACGTAAAGATTACGTCGTTTTTTGGTCTTAAATTGTTCATATCAGTGGAAAATAACTGACGTCAAAGTCACGTCATGAACTAGTCATTCTTAGCAGATCGTGAGTTGGAATTGAAGTCACATAATATTAACGTCTATTTTTGGTCTTGAATAATCGTTAAACAGGTGGTAAATACTTGACGTCGAAATCACGTCATGAACTAGGCATTCGTAGCTGGCCGTGAGTTGGAAATGAAGTGACGTAATAATTACGTCGTTTTTTGGTTTTGAATAATCGTTCATATAAGTGGTAAATAATTGACGTCAAAACCACGTCATGAAATAGTAATGGATAGTGCGTAATAATTACGTCGTCTTTTGGTCTTGAATAATCGTTCATAAGTGGTAAATAATGACGTCAAAATCACGTCATGAACTAGTCATTCTGAGCTGGTCGTGAGTTTGAATTGAAGTCACGTAATATTTACGTCGTTTTTTGGTCTTGAATAATCGTTAAACAAGTGGTAAATACTTGACGTCAAAATCACGTCGTGAACTAGTCATTCGTAGCTGGTCGTGAGTTGGCAATGAAGTGACGTAATAATTACGTCTTTTTTGGTCTTGAATAGTTCATATAAGTGGAAAATAACTGACGTCAAAATCACGTCATGAACTAGTAATTCTTAGCTGGTCGTGAGTTGGAAATGAAGTCACGTAATAATTACGTCGTTTTTTGGTCTTGAATAATCGTTCATATAAGTGGTAAATAATTGACGTCAAAATCACGTCATGAAATAGTAATAGATAATGCGATTCTTAACAGGTCGTGAGTTGGCAATGAAGTAACGTAATAATTACGTCGTCTTTTGGTCTTGAATAATCGTTCATAAGTGGTAAATAATTGGCGTCACCATCACGTCAAGAATTAGTCATGGATGGTGAAATAACTGATCGTCAGCTTGCAATGAAGTGACATAATAATTACGTCGTTTTTTGTCTTGAATTGTTCATGTAAGTGGAAAATAACTGACGTCAAAATCACGTCATGAACTAGTAATTCTTAGCTGGTCGTGAGTTGGAAATGAAGTCACGTAATAATTACGTCGTTTTTTGGTCTTGAATAATCGTTCATATAAGTGGTAAATAATTGACGTCAAAATCACGTCATGAAATAGTAATAGATAATGCGATTCTTAACAGGTCGTGAGTTGGCAATGAAGTAACGTAATAATTACGTCGTCTTTTGGTCTTGAATAATCGTTCATAAGTGGTAAATAATTGGCGTCACCATCACGTCAAGAATTAGTCATGGATGGTCGTGAGCTGGCAATGAAGTGACGTAATAATTACGTCGTTTTTTGGTCTTGAATAATCGTTCATATAAGTGGTAAATAATTGACGTCAAAATCACGTCATGAAATAGTAATAGATAATGCGATTCTTAACTGGTCGTGAGCTGGCAATGAAGTGACGTAATAATTACGTCTTTTTGGGGGTCTTGAATAATCATTTATAAGTGGTAAATAATTGACGTCAAAATCACGTGAAGAAATGGTCATGGATGGTCGTGAGCTGGCAATGAAGTGACGTAATAATTACGTCGTTTTTGGTCTTGAAAAATCCTTCATATAAGTGGTAAATACTTGACGTCAAAATCACGTCATTAACTAGTCATGATTGTAGCTGGTCGCGAGTGGTCAATGCAGTGACGAAATAATTACGTCGTTTTTTGGTCTTGAATAATCAATCATATAAGTGATAAATAATTGACGTCAAAATAACGTCATAAACTAGTCATCCAAATAAGACAATACATACTCGTCTTAGAAAGTCGTCACGAAGACGTCGTGATAACGTCGTTCATACGACGTATGACCAGTTGACCAGAATACGACCAATATACGACGTCTTTAAGACGTCCGTCTGCTATCAGGGTCATTGCGTAAAACCAGAATGCGTTAAATATGGCCAATTCGGCCTGAGTTCATGTTTTTAGATGGAGTGGAATGATGACAGCCTCATTCAGTGATAAAATATGCCATATGAATTTGACAATTTTTGAAGAAAATAGCTGCAGGTCCGGGGTCATCATTTTTGGCGAAAACGCCAAATGTCTTAAATCTATACAAATTGGCCCGAGTTCTTGTTTTTCAATGGAGTGGAATAGGAATAACTTACTTTAGCGATGAAATATGAATTTGAAAAAAAAAATCAATTAAAAGCTGCAAGTCCTGGGTCATCATTTTGGGCGGAAAAACCCAAATGTGTTAAATATGGTCAATGCGGAAGGGGTTCATATTTTCACATTCAGTGAATATGAATTTGAAATTTTTTGAGAAAAAAACTGCAGGTCCGGGGTCTTTTTTGCGAAAACGCCAAATGTCTTAAATATATCCAAATTGGCGCGAGTGCTTGTTGTTCAATGGAGTGGAAAAGGAATAGACTCATTCAGTGATAAAATATGAAATATGAATTTGAAATTTTTTGAGAAAAAAGCTGCAGCTCCGGGGTCATCATTTTTGGCGAAATGCAAAGATGTGTTCAATCTGGCCAAATCTGCCTGAGTTCAAGATTTTAGATTCAGTGGCATAGGAATGGCCTACTTAAGCGTATACCGTGTTATACTGAGAAATACCCCGTCATATGCGTTTTGCTTCATTTACCTCGCTATACCGCGTTATACCGCGTTATGCGACTTTATAACGCGTTGTTCACGGTTATATCACCGATATGTATATCATCTGTGTTATAACTGTGAACAACGCGATATTGACGCGTTATAACTCGGTGTAACACGTAAAACGCGTTATACCGTGTTATACTGAGAAATATGAAATATGAATTTGAAATTTTTGGGGAAAAAAGCTGCAGGTCCGGGGGGGGGGGGGGGGGGGGGGGGGTCATCATTCATTGCGTAAAACCAGAATGCGTTAAATATGGCCAATTCGGCCTGAGTTCATGGTTTTAGATGGAGTAGAATGATAACAGCCTCATTCAGTGATAAAATATGCCATATGAATTTGACAATTTTTGAAGAAAATAGCTGCAGGTCCGGGGTCATTTTTTTGCGAAAAACCCAAACGTGTTAAATATGGCCAATGCGGCCTGAATTCATATTTTTACCTTCAGTGGAATAGCGATGAAATATGAATTTGAAAAAAAAAATCAATAAAAAGCTGCAAGTCCTGGGTCATCATTTTGGACGAAAAACCCAAATGTGTTAAATATGGCCAATTCGGCCTGAGTTCATGTGTTTAGATGGAGTGGAATGATAACAGCCTCATTCAGTGATAAAATATGCCATATGAATTTGACAATTTTTGAAGAAAATACTCATTCAGTGATAAAATATGAAATATGAATTTGAATTTTTTTGAGAAAAAAGCTGCAGGTCCGGGGTCATTTTTTGCGAAAACGCAAAATGTCTTAAATCTATCCAAATTAGCCCGAGTTCTTGTTTTTCAATGGAGTGGAATAGGAATAACCCTGATAGCAGACGGACGTCTTAAAGACGTTGTATATTGGTCGTATTCTGGTCAACTGGTCATACGTCGTATGAACGACGTTATCACGACGTCTTCGTGACGACTTTCTAAGACGAGTATGTATTGTCTTATTTGGATGACTAGTTCATGACGTGATTTTGACGTCGATTATTTACCACTTATATGATTGATTATTCAAGACCAAAAAACGACGTAATTATTACGTCACTACATTGACCACTCGCGACCAGCTACAGTCATGACTAGTTAATGACGTGATTTTGACGTCAAGTATTTACCACTTATATGAAGGATTTTTCAAGACCAAAAACGACGTAATTATTACGTCACTTCATTGCCAGCTCACGACCAGTTACGAATTGCATCATCCATGACCATTTCTTGACGTGATTTTGACGTCAATTATTTACCACATATAAACGATTATTCAAGACCCCCAAAAAGACGTAATTATCAGGTCACTTCATTGCCAACTCACGACCAGTTAAGAATTGCACTATCCATGACTAGTTCATGACGTGATTTTGACGTCAATTATTTACCACTTATTTGAACAATTATTCAAGACCAAAAGACGACGTAATTATTACGTCACTTCATTGTCAACTCACGACCAATTAAGAATCGCACTATCCATTACTATTTCATGACGTGATTTTGACGTCAATTATTTACCACTTATATGTACGATTATTCAAGACCAAAAAACGACGTAATTATTACGTGACTTCATTTCCAACTCACGACCAGCTAAGAATGACTAGTTCATGACGTGATTTTGACGTCAGTTATTTTCCACTTATATGAAGTATTCAAGACCAAAAACGACGTAATTATTACTTCACTTCATTGCCAACTCACGACCAGCTACGAATGACTAATTCACGACGTGATTTTGACGTCAAGTATTTACCACTTGTTTAACAATTATTCAAGACCAAAAAACGACGTAATTATTGCGTGACTTCAATTCCAACTCACGACCAGCTACGAATGACTAGTTCATAACGTGATTTTGACGTCACTCATTTACCACTTATGAACGATTATTCAAGACCAAAAGACGACGTAATTATTACGCACTATCCATTACTATTTCAGGACGTGGTTTTGACGTCAATTATTTACCACTTATATGAACGATTATTCAAGACCAAAAAACGACGTAATTATTACGTCACTTCATTTCCAACTCACGGCCAGCTACGAATGCCTAGTTCATGACATGATTTCCACGTCAAGTATTTACCACTTGTTTAACGATTATTCAAGACCAAAAAACGACGTAATTATTGCGTGACTTCAATTCCAACTCACGACCAGCTACGAATGACTAGTTCATAACGTGATTTTGACGTCACTTATTTACCACTTATGAACGATTATTCAAGACCAAAAGACGACGCAATTATTACGCACTATCCATTACTATTTCATGACGTGGTTTTGACGTCAATTATTTACCACTTATATGAACGATTATTCAAAACCAAAAAACGACGCAGTTATCACGTCATGGCATTGCCAACCCACGACCAGTTAAGAATCGCACTATCCATTACTATTTCATGACGTGATTTTAGCGTAAATTATTTACCACTTATATGAACGATTATTCAAGACCAAAAAACGACGTAATTATTACGTGACTTCATTTCCAACTCACAGCCAGCTACGAATGACTAGTTGATGACGTGATTTTGACGTCAAGTATTTACCACCTGTTTAACGATTATTCAAGACCAAAAAAAGACGTTAATATTATGTGACTTCAATTCCAACTCACGATCAGCTAAGAATGACTAGTTCATGACGTGATTTTGATGTCAGTTATTTTCCACTTATATGAACAATTTAAGACCAAAAAACGACGTTATTATTACGTCACTTCATTTCCAACTCACGGCCAACTACGAATGCCTAGTTCATGACGTGATTTCCACGTCAAGTATTTACCACCTGTTTAACGATTATTCAAGACCAAAAATAGACGTTAATATTATGTGACTTCAATTCCAACTCACGATCAGCTACGAATGACTAGTTCACGACGTGATTTTGACGTCAGTTATTCTCTACTTATATGAACAATTCAAGACCAAAAAACGACGTAATTATTATGTCACTTCATAGCAAGCTGACGATCAGTTATTTCACCATCCATGACTAATCCCTGACGTGATGTTGACGTCAATTATTTACCACTTATGAACGATTATTCAAAACCAAAAAAAGACGCAGTTATCACGTCATGGCATTGCCAACCCACGACCAGTTAAGAATCGCACTATCCATTACTATTTCATGACGTGATTTTAGCGTAAATTATTTACCACTTATATGAACGATTATTCAAGACCAAAAAACGACGTAATTATTACGTGACTTCATTTCCAACTCACAGCCAGCTACGAATGACTAGTTGATGACGTGATTTTGACGTCAAGTATTTACCACTTGTTTAACGCTTATTCAAGACCAAAAATCAACGTTAATATTACGTGACTTCTATTCCAACTCACATGACGTGATTTTGACGTCAGTTATTTGCCACTTATATGAACAATTCAAGACCTATTAAAAAACGACGTAATTATAACGTCACTTCATTGCCAACTCACGACCAGCTAAGAATGACTAGTTCATGACGTGATTTTGACGTCAATTATTTACCACTTGTTTAAAGATTATTCAAGACCAAAAATCGACGTTAATATTACGTGACTTTCATTCCAACTCATGACCAGCTAAGAATGACTAGTTCACGACGTGATTTTGACGTCAATTATTTACCACTTGTTTAAAGATTATTCAAGACCAAAAATCGATGTTAATATTACGTGACTTTCATTCCAACTCACGACCAGCTAAGAATGACTAGTTCATGACGTGATTTTGACGTCAATTATTTACCACTTATATGAACGATTATTCAAGACCAAAAAACGACGTAATTATTACGTGACTTCATTTCCAACTCACGGCCAGCTACGAATGATTAGTTCATGACGTGATTTTGACGTCAAGTATATACCACTTGTTTAACGATTATTCAAGACCAAAAATCGACGTTAATATTACGCGACTTCACGACCAGCTAAGAATGACTAGTTTATGACGAGATTTTGACGTCAGTTATTTTCCACTTATATGAACAATTCAAGACCTAAAAACGACGTAATTATACCGTCACTTCATTGCCAACTCACGCCCAGCTACGAATGGCTAGTTCACGACGTGATTTTGAAGTCAAGTATTTACCACTTGTTTAACGATTATTCAAGACCAAAAATCGACGTTAATATTACGCGACTTCACGACCAGCTAAGAATGACTAGTTTATGACGTGATTTTGACGTCAGTTATTTTCCACTTGTGTAACGATTATTCAAGACCAAAAATCGACGTTAATATTACGTGACTTCACGACCAGCTATATACCACTTGTTTAACGCTTATTGAAGACCAAAAATCGACGTTAATACTACGTGACTTCTATTCCAACTCACATGACGTGATTTTGACGTCAGTAATTTGCCACTTATATGAACGATTATTCAAGACCAAAAAACGACGTAATTATTACGTGACTTCATTTCCAACTCACGGCCAACTACGAATGACTAGTTGATGACGTGATTTTGACGTCAAGTATTTACCACCTGTTTAACGATTATTCAAGACCAAAAAAAGACGTTAATATTATGTGACTTCAATTCCAACTCACGATCAGCTAAGAATGACTAGTTCATGACGTGATTTTGATGTCAGTTATTTTCCACTTATATGAACAATTTAAGACCAAAAAACGACGTAATTATTACGTCACTTCATTTCCAACTCACGGCCAACTACGAATGCCTAGTTCATGACGTGATTTCCACGTCAAGTATTTACCACCTGTTTAACGATTATTCAAGACCAAAAATAGACGTTAATATTATGTGACTTCAATTCCAACTCACGATCAGCTACGAATGACTAGTTCACGACGTGATTTTGACGTCAGTTATTCTCTACTTATATGAACAATTCAAGACCAAAAAACGACGTAATTATTATGTCACTTCATAGCAAGCTGACGATCAGCTATGACCAATTCAAGACCAAAAAACGACGTAATTATTATGTCACTTCATAGCAAGCTGACGATCAGCTATTTCACCATCCATGACTAATCCCTGACGTGATGTTGACGTCAATTATTTACCACTTATGAACGATTATTCAAAACCAAAAAAAGACGCAGTTATCACGTCATGGCATTGCCAACCCACGACCAGTTAAGAATCGCACTATCCATTACTATTTCATGACGTGATTTTAGCGTAAATTATTTACCACTTATATGAACGATTATTCAAGACCAAAAAACGACGTAATTATTACGTGACTTCATTTCCAACTCACAGGCAGCTACGAATGACTAGTTGATGACGTGATTTTGACGTCAAGTATTTACCACTTGTTTAACGCTTATTCAAGACCAAAAATCGACGTTAATATTACGTGACTTCTATTCCAACTCACATGACGTGATTTTGACGTCAGTTATTTGCCACTTATATGAACAATTCAAGACCTATTAAAAAACGACGTAATTATAACGTCACTTCATTGCCAACTCACGACCAGCTAAGAATGACTAGTTCATGACGTGATTTTGACGTCAATTATTTACCACTTGTTTAAAGATTATTCAAGACCAAAAATCGACGTTAATATTACGTGACTTTCATTCCAACTCATGACCAGCTAAGAATGACTAGTTCACGACGTGATTTTGACGTCAATTATTTACCACTTGTTTAAAGATTATTCAAGACCAAAAATCGACGTTAATATTACGTGACTTTCATTCCAACTCACGACCAGCTAAGAATGACTAGTTCATGACGTGATTTTGACGTCAATTATTTACCACTTATATGAACGATTATTCAAGACCAAAAAACGACGTAATTATTACGTGACTTCATTTCCAACTCACGGCCAGCTACGAATGATTAGTTCATGACGTGATTTTGACGTCAAGTATATACCACTTGTTTAACGATTATTCAAGACCAAAAATCGACGTTAATATTACGCGACTTCACGACCAGCTAAGAATGACTAGTTTATGACGAGATTTTGACGTCAGTTATTTTCCACTTATATGAACAATTCAAGACCTAAAAACGACGTAATTATACCGTCACTTCATTGCCAACTCACGCCCAGCTACGAATGGCTAGTTCACGACGTGATTTTGAAGTCAAGTATTTACCACTTGTTTAACGATTATTCAAGACCAAAAATCGACGTTAATATTACGCGACTTCACGACCAGCTAAGAATGACTAGTTTATGACGTGATTTTGACGTCAGTTATTTTCCACTTGTGTAACGATTATTCAAGACCAAAAAATCGACGTTAATATTACGTGACTTCACGACCAGCTATATACCACTTGTTTAACGCTTATTGAAGACCAAAAATCGACGTTAATACTACGTGACTTCTATTCCAACTCACATGACGTGATTTTGACGTCAGTAATTTGCCACTTATATGAACGATTATTCAAGACCAAAAAACGACGTAATTATTACGTGACTTCATTTCCAACTCACGGCCAACTACGAATGCCTAGTTCATGACGTGATTTCCACGTCAAGTATTTACCACCTGTTTAACGATTATTCAAGACCAAAAATAGACGTTAATATTATGTGACTTCAATTCCAACTCACGATCAGCTACGAATGACTAGTTCACGACGTGATTTTGACGTCAGTTATTCTCTACTTATATGAACAATTCAAGACCAAAAAACGACGTAATTATTATGTCACTTCATAGCAAGCTGACGATCAGCTATGACCAATTCAAGACCAAAAAACGACGTAATTATTATGTCACTTCATAGCAAGCTGACGATCAGCTATTTCACCATCCATGACTAATCCCTGACGTGATGTTGACGTCAATTATTTACCACTTATGAACGATTATTCAAAACCAAAAAAAGACGCAGTTATCACGTCATGGCATTGCCAACCCACGACCAGTTAAGAATCGCACTATCCATTACTATTTCATGACGTGATTTTAGCGTAAATTATTTACCACTTATATGAACGATTATTCAAGACCAAAAAACGACGTAATTATTACGTGACTTCATTTCCAACTCACAGGCAGCTACGAATGACTAGTTGATGACGTGATTTTGACGTCAAGTATTTACCACTTGTTTAACGCTTATTCAAGACCAAAAATCGACGTTAATATTACGTGACTTCTATTCCAACTCACATGACGTGATTTTGACGTCAGTTATTTGCCACTTATATGAACAATTCAAGACCTATTAAAAAACGACGTAATTATAACGTCACTTCATTGCCAACTCACGACCAGCTAAGAATGACTAGTTCATGACGTGATTTTGACGTCAATTATTTACCACTTGTTTAAAGATTATTCAAGACCAAAAATCGACGTTAATATTACGTGACTTTCATTCCAACTCATGACCAGCTAAGAATGACTAGTTCACGACGTGATTTTGACGTCAATTATTTACCACTTGTTTAACGATTTTGACGTCAGTTATTTGCCACTTATATGAACAATTCAAGACCTATTAAAAAACGACGTAATTATAACGTCACTTCATTGCCAACTCACGACCAGCTAAGAATGACTAGTTCATGACGTGATTTTGACGTCAATTATTTACCACTTGTTTAAAGATTATTCAAGACCAAAAATCGACGTTAATATTACGTGACTTTCATTCCAACTCATGACCAGCTAAGAATGACTAGTTCACGACGTGATTTTGACGTCAATTATTTACCACTTGTTTAACGATTTTGACGTCAGTTATTTGCCACTTATATGAACAATTCAAGACCTATTAAAAAACGACGTAATTATAACGTCACTTCATTGCCAACTCACGACCAGCTAAGAATGACTAGTTCATGACGTGATTTTGACGTCAATTATTTACCACTTGTTTAAAGATTATTCAAGACCAAAAATCGACGTTAATATTACGTGACTTTCATTCCAACTCATGACCAGCTAAGAATGACTAGTTCACGACGTGATTTTGACGTCAATTATTTACCACTTGTTTAACGATTTTGACGTCAGTTATTTGCCACTTATATGAACAATTCAAGACCTATTAAAAAACGACGTAATTATAACGTCACTTCATTGCCAACTCACGACCAGCTAAGAATGACTAGTTCATGACGTGATTTTGACGTCAATTATTTACCACTTGTTTAAAGATTATTCAAGACCAAAAATCGACGTTAATATTACGTGACTTTCATTCCAACTCATGACCAGCTAAGAATGACTAGTTCACGACGTGATTTTGACGTCAATTATTTACCACTTGTTTAACGATTATTGAAGACCAAAAAACGACGTGATTATTACGTGACTTCAATTCCAAATCACGACCAGCTAAGAATGACTAGTTCATGACGTGATTTTGACGTCAATTATTTACCACTTATATGAACGATTATTCAAGACCAAAAAACGACGTAATTATTACGTGACTTCATTTCCAACTCACGGCCAGCTACGAATGATTAGTTCACGACGTGATTTTGACGTCAAGTATATACCACTTGTTTAACGATTATTCAAGACCAAAAATCGACGTTAATATTACGCGACTTCACGACCAGCTAAGAATGACTAGTTTATGACGTGATTTTGACGTCAAGTATTTACCACTTGTTTAACGCTTATTCAAGACCAAAAATCGACGTTAATATTACGTGACTTCTATTCCAACTCACATGACGTGATTTTGACGTCAGTTATTTGCCACTTATATGAACGATTATTCAAGACCAAAAAACGACGTAATTATTACGTGACTTCATTTCCAACTCACGGCCAGCTACGAATGATTAGTTCATGACGTGATTTTGACGTCAAGTATATACCACTTGTTTAACGATTATTCAAGACCAAAAATCGACGTTAATATTACGAGACTTCACGACCAGCTAAGAATGACTAGTTTATGACGTGATTTTGACGTCAGTTATTTTCCACTTATATGAACAATTCAAGACCTAAAAACGACGTAATTATACCGTCACTTCATTGCCAACTCACGACCAGCTACGAATGGCTAGTTCACGACGTGATTTTGACGTCAAGTATTTACCACTTGTTTAACGATTATTCAAGACCAAAAATCGACGTTAATATTACGCGACTTCACGACCAGCTAAGAATGACTAGTTTATGACGTGATTTTGACGTCAGTTATTTTCCACTTGTTTAACGATTATTCAAGACCAAAAATCGACGTTAATATTACGTGACTTCACGACCAGCTATATACCACTTGTTTAACGCTTATTGAAGACCAAAAATCGACGTTAATATTACGTGACTTCCATTCCAACTCATGACCAGCTAAGAATGACTCGTTCACGACGTGATTTTGACGTCAATTATTTACCACTTGTTTAACGATTATTCAAGACCAAAAAACGACGTGATTATTACGTGACTTCAATTCCAACTCACGATCAGCTACGAATGACTAGTTCACGACGTGATTTTGACGTCAGTTATTCTCTACTTATATGAACAATTCAAGACCAAAAAATGACGTAATTATTATGTCACTTCATAGCAAGCTGACGATCAGCTATTTCACCATCCATGACTAATCCCTGACGTGATGTTGACGTCAATTATTTACCACTTATGAACGATTATTCAAAACCAAAAAAAGACGCAGTTATCACGTCATGGCATTGCCAACCCACGACCAGTTAAGAATCGCACTATCCATTACTATTTCATGACGTGATTTTAGCGTAAATTATTTACCACTTATATGAACGATTATTCAAGACCAAAAAACGACGTAATTATTACGTGACTTCATTTCCAACTCACAGCCAGCTACGAATGACTAGTTGATGACGTGATTTTTACGTCAAGTATTTACCACTTGTTTAACGCTTATTCAAGACCAAAAATCGACGTTAATATTACGTGACTTCTATTCCAACTCACATGACGTGATTTTGACGTCAGTTATTTGCCACTTATATGAACGTTTATTCAAGACCAAAAAACGACGTAATTATTACGTGACTTCATTTCCAACTCACGGCCAGCTACGAATGATTAGTTCATGACGTGATTTTGACGTCAAGTATATACCACTTGTTTAACGATTATTCAAGACCAAAAATCGACGTTAATATTACGCGACTTCACGACCAGCTAAGAATGACTAGTTTATGACGTGATTTTGACGTCAGTTATTTTCCACTTATATGAACAATTCAAGACCTAAAAACGACGTAATTATACCGTCACTTCATTGCCAACTCACGCCCAGCTACGAATGGCTAGTTCACGACGTGATTTTGACGTCAAGTATTTACCACTTGTTTAACGATTATTCAAGACCAAAAATCGACGTTAATATTACGCGACTTCACGACCAGCTAAGAATGACTAGTTTATGACGTGATTTTGACGTCAGTTATTTTCCACTTGTTTAACGATTATTCAAGACCAAAAATCGACGTTAATATTACGTGACTTCACGACCAGCTATATACAACTTGTTTAACGTTTATTGAAGACCAAAAATCGACGTTAATATTACGTGACTTCCATTCCAACTCATGACCAGCTAAGAATGACTAGTTCACGACGTGATTTTGACGTCAATTATTTACCACTTGTTTAACGATTATTGAAGACCAAAAAACGACGTGATTATTACGTGACTTCAATTCCAAATCACGACCAGCTAAGAATGACTAGTTCATGACGTGATTTTGACGTCAATTATTTACCACTTATATGAACGATTATTCAAGACCAAAAAACGACGTTAATATTACGTGACTTCTATTCCAACTCACATGACGTGATTTTGACGTCAGTTATTTGCCACTTATATGAACGATTATTCAAGACCAAAAAACGACGTAATTATTACGTGACTTCATTTCCAACTCACGGCCAGCTACGAATGATTATTTCATGACGTGATTTTGACGTCAAGTATATACCACTTGTTTAACGATTATTCAAGACCAAAAATCGACGTTAATATTACGAGACTTCACGACCAGCTAAGAATGACTAGTTTATGACGTGATTTTGACGTCAGTTATTTTCCACTTATATGAACAATTCAAGACCTAAAAACGACGTAATTATACCGTCACTTCATTGCCAACTCACGCCCAGCTACGAATGGCTAGTTCACGACGTGATTTTGACGTCAAGTATTTACCACTTGTTTAACGATTATTCAAGACCAAAAATCGACGTTAATATTACGCGACTTCACGACCAGCTAAGAATGACTAGTTTATGACGTGATTTTGACGTCAGTTATTTTCCACTTGTTTAACGATTATTCAAGACCAAAAATCGACGTTAATATTACGTGACTTCACGACCAGCTATATACCACTTGTTTAACGCTTATTGAAGACCAAAAATCGACGTTAATATTACGTGACTTCCATTCCAACTCATGACCAGCTAAGAATGACTCGTTCACGACGTGATTTTGACGTCAATTATTTACCACTTGTTTAACGATTATTCAAGACCAAAAAACGACGTGATTATTACGTGACTTCAATTCCAACTCACGATCAGCTACGAATGACTAGTTCACGACGTGATTTTGACGTCAGTTATTCTCTACTTATATGAACAATTCAAGACCAAAAAAACGACGTAATTATTATGTCACTTCATAGCAAGCTGACGATCAGCTATTTCACCATCCATGACTAATCCCTGACGTGATGTTGACGTCAATTATTTACCACTTATGAACGATTATTCAAAACCAAAAAAAGACGCAGTTATCACGTCATGGCATTGCCAACCCACGACCAGTTAAGAATCGCACTATCCATTACTATTTCATGACGTGATTTTAGCGTAAATTATTTACCACTTATATGAACGATTATTCAAGACCAAAAAACGACGTAATTATTACGTGACTTCATTTCCAACTCACAGCCAGCTACGAATGACTAGTTGATGACGTGATTTTTACGTCAAGTATTTACCACTTGTTTAACGCTTATTCAAGACCAAAAATCGACGTTAATATTACGTGACTTCTATTCCAACTCACATGACGTGATTTTGACGTCAGTTATTTGCCACTTATATGAACGTTTATTCAAGACCAAAAAACGACGTAATTATTACGTGACTTCATTTCCAACTCACGGCCAGCTACGAATGATTAGTTCATGACGTGATTTTGACGTCAAGTATATACCACTTGTTTAACGATTATTCAAGACCAAAAATCGACGTTAATATTACGCGACTTCACGACCAGCTAAGAATGACTAGTTTATGACGTGATTTTGACGTCAGTTATTTTCCACTTATATGAACAATTCAAGACCTAAAAACGACGTAATTATACCGTCACTTCATTGCCAACTCACGCCCAGCTACGAATGGCTAGTTCACGACGTGATTTTGACGTCAAGTATTTACCACTTGTTTAACGATTATTCAAGACCAAAAATCGACGTTAATATTACGCGACTTCACGACCAGCTAAGAATGACTAGTTTATGACGTGATTTTGACGTCAGTTATTTTCCACTTGTTTAACGATTATTCAAGACCAAAAATCGACGTTAATATTACGTGACTTCACGACCAGCTATATACAACTTGTTTAACGTTTATTGAAGACCAAAAATCGACGTTAATATTACGTGACTTCCATTCCAACTCATGACCAGCTAAGAATGACTAGTTCACGACGTGATTTTGACGTCAATTATTTACCACTTGTTTAACGATTATTCAAGACCAAAAAACGACGTGATTATTACGTGACTTCAATTCCAACTCACGACCAGCTAAGAATGACTAGTTCATGACGTGATTTTGACGTCAGTTATTTTCCACTTATATAAACAACTTGGCCAAAAAACGACGTAATTATTACGTCACTTCAATGCCAACTCATGACCAGCTACGAATGACTAGTTAACGACGTGACTTTGACGTCAAGTATTTACCACTTGTTTAACGATTATTCAAGACCAAAATTCGACGTTAATATTACGTGACTTCCATTCCAACTCACGACCAGCTAAGAATGACTAGTTCACGACGTGATTTTGACGTCAATTATTTACCACTTATATGAACAATTATTCAAGACCAAAAAAAAACACCTAATTATTACGTGACTTCATTGCCAACTGACGACCAGCTCCGAATGACTAGTTCATGACGTAATTTTATTTACCACTTATGAACGATTATTCAGTTTAAATCTAAACATGGGAACGGTTTGGGATTAATTAGACAATGTCTATATTTTTTTTAATGACTAGTTCATGACGTGATTTTGACGTCAATATACAACTTATGGTTCGATATGTGCCCTAGAAAAAAAGGATATCAGAAAGTGCATTCGCTAGACTTTGGATATAAAAGCTAAATAATTTTTTGCTATTGCAAACATAAGGGAAAGAAGAAGAAAGGATAATTAATACAATTAAATGATACAGTATTGACTGCAGGCTACGTCATCGAGCCACTCAACTAGCGCGTGATATTGATACACGGCTAGCCTGGCAGGCTAGGCATGCACGGCCGGTACCTTTTGCCGGTACGCAATGTATACAATTATCTTGTTGACATAATGGGTTTTTTTGTTTTTTTGTTTTTGTTTTTGTTTTTGTTTTTTTTGTTTTTTAACGTGATCGTTTTACTCGTCCGTCGTTTCACGTGCGTGCATTGCCGCGCTGCTCGACTCAGCGTGGAGTGTGTGCATGTGAGAAAATAGCAGTGGAACAGGTTACTCTAACTTCTTAGGCATACGAACTGGTCTTCGTTGATCTTCTAAAGACCTTCCATCAAAGTTTAAGTTCAGGTTTCGTGGCAAGTAAGTTAGGTATTCACACCACACTGTGCATTATGTGTAGCTAAGACAGTAACAGATAGACACTAGGAACACGATGCATGCAATGACAAAAGAGAGCGGACAAAATATACAGATCCTCATTGTACCCTCCACAATTGTTCTGGTAGACAAAAGAACATCCCTTCATTGCTATTATGTAAGATAAGTAGAACAGGTGAATATGCATGTGACACCTGCTCTACATAATCTTACATAATAGCAATGAAGGGATATTCTTTTGTCTACCAGAGCAAGTGTGGAAGGTACAATGAGGAGCTGTATATTTTGTCCGCTTCTTTGTTTGCCATGTTCATAGTGAGAAAACGTGTGTTATTATTAGTCACACTGTTTGTAGAACTGTCAGTATACTATCAATCACATTTGTCAAGTGACCGTTATTATACATTACAGTCGAAATTATGCATCTGCTGAGTGCTGTATTTTGTCACTTTCATGGGACATTAAATTATATATACAATTACAAATTATCATTTAGTGATCATTTAAATACTGCCAGAGTTAAGTCTACTTACATTGAAGTAAACATCGAAATAAGTAGACTAAATACTAACTGTTAGGCAGTGTACCCTATAGGCTATGTTTTTTGTCCAATAACATTGTTACTAACGTTACTGTAATATTAAACTGTTAGAGTTAGAGTGAAGTGCTTTTAAATATAAGGCACCATCAGGCAAGTCTCTGATGAATTTATTCCTTCATTTGATTTATTTATTAGTTTATGTCACTTATTCTTTTCTGGGGGGGGGGCATTCATGACGGCACCTCGATCTGTTCATACGTACATTTCAGAAAAAAGAGTGAAAAATTCGAAATTTCTAAACAAACCAAACATATCCTATGATTGTCTTTTATTGCCTATACTCCTGTTAGGGCTTGTAGGTGCATTATGTTTTCAGGTTGTCGGTCCATCCATCTGCCTGAACAAAATCGCACCTACACAATATCAAGAGAACCCTTGGATGAATGTTGTTCCTATTTGGCTCAAAGATCAGGGAAACCGGCAGTGCATGACACGAGATGAGCCGATTAGATCGTGGGCAAATATGGCCCAGTTCAAAGGTTATGAAATTTACTCCCAAATGTCACATCAAATGTGTTTCTAAATTAAAAATGTCATGAAATTGAAGGTATAAAATTAGGGGGAAATAAATAATTTGCCTAAAATTGTATGGTGTCAGGCAGAAATCAAAAGAGACATTTTGGTATTTTTTTCAGTCTCAACATCGCCTTTGATTAGGCAAATAGACATTGGTGCTATATAAATACCCTGATTGGATTGGAATGTACAATATTTACGATTGAATAAGGAAAAAATACCAAAAAGAAACAAAAATAAATGCTCTCATATTTCAATTTAATTTCAGAATTGAGACGATTGCATAATAAGATGGAGGAAGTCATGTCGGAGGTGAGGGAAAACCGGAAACTTCTTGGGGCAATCCGTGCCAAAATGGAGAAGGGCAGAGTGGCTGATATTGCTGATATACCAGAAGGAATACCCTCTCTTCCACTTAATAACGTTCAAGACTTATATGAGGTCAACACGATCCTTCAGGAGGATCTTGCAAAAAAAGCAATTTGTGAGTGTCTTTATCTGCTTATAATAGTGTCATACAGTTGATTCATTAACTTTCTTCAGCACTTTATACTCAATTATTTATCCAAACATTCAACTTAATTGGGAAAATTAACTATCAGAATTTCAACAGAATATTTGTTTATTGTAGAAAGTTGGATTAAATATACTGTTTGTGACATGCATGTTCATTCCAGAATTGAAATTGACAATTATTTTTGGAGAATATTATATTTCCATTATTACATACAGCAGAGGTCAATTAATTGTTCTGCAGCTATGTCATGACTTCAAACAGCCAGCAAGTTTGTTTTTGTCTTGCTTGCAAAGCTGCTGCTAAATGCATTTTCTTTGCAATATAGTTATCAATTTCAGCCTCAGGTTGTTTACAGAGCTTGCAGGAGGAAAAACAATGCTTTGCATCCACCTTGTAGGTCTTCCAGAGTTTGCATGCCTATAATGAAATTGACCTCTGCTTGGAATAATTAAGTTTGAAAGAACTTTTGAAATCAGTATCGGTTTCAATAAGCCAGTTCGGGGTTAGCGCATGGTACAAATGACCCCAAATATCCACAGATATTTTAGACATGGAGGGTCCCTTTATGTGCACTTCAGAAAAATAACTCTGGGAGTGATGGAGGTGCCTCATGAATAGCTTTTGTTTCCCCCTTTAAAAAGAATACTTCCACCTGGATATCATGGAATGCACCATTAGTGCATAATTGAATAATGATTACATGACATTCATGAGTACATATCGAATATTAGTGTCAGTGGGTTTTAGAATTTGGTACAGATGACCTTTATCTGCTCATGCTCAGATTGCATCTCCGAAATGGCTTATTGTGAGATCTTATGCATGTTTAAATCAGATAGGAAGATGCATGAAAGTGAGAATAATACATGTTTACTGCTATTCCCTTTCATTTTTCCAGATGTCATACTTAAAGAGATGTGGAGGGGCCACCAAAGAATCAGTAAGGCGTGTGCTGGACACAATGATGGACCCTCAGTTGTCTGTGCAATTCAGTTGGATGGGACAACGTGGCAGAAGCACAAGTTTTCGGGATATAAGGCGATGATAGATGTTATCTTTGGTAATTAGATGTATATACATTTTCTCATCTTCAGAAGAGTCTGTTGATTTTCTTTTCTTCTTGAATCATAAGCAGATAGTTGCAGACATCTAGAAGATTACATTTAAATTATTTTTTGGACCCACATTATTCATCACAAAGTAACTTGGATATATATAACTTGGATATATATATATTTCAGTGTTTCAAAATATTGTCAAATAGGTATGTTTGTATGCTTAACTCTTTCTGCCTTCCCCCTGCTTAACTGCCATAATGCTCTAATCCAGAAGGACTGTTGTTTGCATCATTAGGCAGAAATTAAGATAAAGATCTTCAGAGATGTTTTTACCTCTAAGGGCTGTTAGCTTCATTACAGTGTTTGAACTGGTGCCTTTTGAAGTTCGTTATGTTTCTAGCATTCAGTTTTTAATTGAAAAACAGCTTTACTCAGGGGCGGATACAGGATTTTCAGAAAGGGGGGCGCATTTCAGAAAGGGGCCGCACACTGAGGAACCCTCCGCTTGACGAAGCCAAACGGCCATCTAGGGGGTCCGGGGGCATACTTTGTCAGACAAAACGGGCGGGGGGCGCACGCCCCTTGCGCCCCCCTCTGGATCCGCGTCTGTTACTGCCAAAGTTTCCTAGAAGTGAACTCGCCATCTCCCGTGGTACAAAAAGAAAAAAAAAAAGAAAGGTCTACAAAACAATTTTAGTGGTCAGTATATGTGTACAAAGATGCCAGTTTGCAGGCAAAAGCCTGAATTCAGGCCATTGCAGTTTATTTTCAGGCCATGTATTTCAGGTATTTGCTAAATGTGAGACATAAAAGAAGTGAAGCAATACAGTATCTTTTGGATCTGAGAGGTAATATTTAAGTTTTTAATTATTTTTTCCTTTCACATTCTATTTCTTTTCCAGCGACTGTGAGGGGCAAGTAACGGACAAGATCTGCTCCGCTTGACGAGGTGGAAAGTGGCATTCAATACTACTTGAAGTACATTTATCGAAACGTACCAAAGAATGATCTGGAGCTTCGTAGGCCTGTAACTCCAGAACTGCAGGAGGAAGAAGAAGCCTTGCCAATGGACACAGAGGAATACTCAAATAATCAGTAAAAAGCTGTAGTTACAACTGGCAATAATTAAAGAAAGAATCCTCTCTACAGGTTTAAAACATACAGAAACAAATTAAATATGAAACAATGCTAAAAGATATTGGATAAGAAATAAGGAAGTTATGACATTATGAAAGTTCATATTTCTGGGGAAAAACACTTTTTGACCAGTCCTTAGTGTTTTAATGAGCGAGGTGATGATATCATTGCCTCACAATTTGCTATCCTTTTCATATACAGAAATGACAAAAGTTTCATATTTCAGCTATGAGAATCTAAAACTTGTCTTATCACCTCCCGAAATAAAGGAGAAATAATACATTTTGCTATGGGGATATGTGTTACGAGTGTGAGCTCGAGAAATCCATATACAGTGTATTTGAAAAAAATTATGAGGTGATGACATCTACTCGCCCATTTAAATATTTGCAAGGACTGGTCAAGAAAATAAAAATGAAATTTTGAAATGTCATATTTTCCTGTATGAGATTTGTGTGACATTTGTACTGTTCTGTATGATGTTTTCTCATGAAATAAGAAGAATAAATTCTGGAGTGGATTTCTTCTATATTTCAAACAACTATCTGTTTTTTAGGATGCTCTTAAGAATTCCACAGATGCTTGCATGTATTTCATATACAATTTCGGTGCCTCTATCTCCATAAGGAGCGCTAAATGTTTTATTCACATAAAATGTAAATGTTCTGCTTGTTTCATGATTGCATGACATGAAACTTAAACTTATACTAAACTGCAGTTAGTTCTGTCTATAAATGTACATTTAAATGTCATCTGGAGTATTGGTAATGTATGGAAGAAAATGGAGAGAGTTCCCATCCATTTGTATCCAACCTAAAAGCATTTTATGAATACATTCCATGAAAATAAAGCACCTAAAATGTCCTAAATATTTGTAGAATTTGAAGTTAAAACATGGCAATTGACAAGCAATTCAAAAGTAAAGTTAGTGTCAAACTGAAATCACACTGCAAGTACTCCTGATAACCTTTAAACATATGACAAAGTTTTATTTGATATAAAATATTAGAAACTAAAATAAAATTGAACTGAATTGAAACTGTGTATGCAATTTTCAGCACTTTCATACTTTTTGCAGAATATATTGGTAGATGTAAAAGGGTATTTTTACCAATAGCGCATTTTCTTTAGGAGAAGAGCTTGATAGATTTTGTCAATATGCCATATCTTGCAATGATTGAGAGTTGCAGTTTTCATAACTCAAAATCTTTTATTTTATTATTCCTAAGACTATATTCCTCTGCCAATCCACAGGACAGAGAATTCATTAGTTATACATGTACATCAATTATTCAAAGAGCCACTATGAAGTTTATGGACTTTTCATAGTCACCAAGTTGTGCGTATTTATTTCTTATGAACTGGACTGAAATGCTACGTACAATTAATATGCTTCATTCAGGCATTTTTCCTTGTGAAAAATATATTTGTCAAAGAAATTCAAGGGTAAATCAACTTGCATTATTTTGAACCAACTTATTCTGATTACAGTTCCACCATTTGGTTTGTTGTCTTACATAGATTCCTAGCATTTCGTTCCATAATTAACTTTCTTTATTTTTCCTTGTTCTTGTATAAAACATTGTTCTGGTGCAAGATCTAGATTCAAACCCAAATTGAAAAAAAAAATGCTTTGCAAATAATTTTGAGTATCTACTTTATGCAAATGAGGCAAAACATTCTTAACAAAATCTTATACTCAAGCTATTTCATGAGTTAGTAATTCATGTACATTCAACATTACCATTTTTGAGACCATAGAAATCAGGTACTTTCCCCTCCAATTTTTTCAGTGATGCTGTTTTTTTGGTAAATGTTCAAATACTTAATGTATTTTCTTACTCTTTTTTTACTTCGTGCCAAAAATCCATTCATTTTCACAACTCTTTTCATTAGGGTAGCTTGTGTTTCCCACTGTGTGATTTAATAATCCACCTGTTAACATATACCTGTATATAATTACTCCCACATCAGTTTTGATTATCATTGTTATGTATGTTTTATGAATGGATGTTTGCAGCTGATTTTCATAACAGTGGCATTAAAAATGTGAAACTGATTTTATGTCTGCCTTGTATATTATGCATAACTTATTTTTCAGTGATTGTACATGTATGTACTTTGAATTTTGGTATCCATGTGCTCATGAATGCTTTTGACAGGTCGTCATTACACTTAAACAGATTGTAATTAGTGGTTCAGATGGTAAAATATGACGTAATATTTAAGTCGTGATTTAAGTCTTTTTTACGTCCTGTAATTATGTCAATAAGTCTAAAACTTGCACCAACGCAAGACGTCATGAGGACGTCTTATTTTGAGGTCATCTTTACGTTTTGCAGGTCACTAAATGATGACTTTGCAAATCACCAAATGACGACTTTTGGACCTCTTTTGGACGTCTTGCGGGTGGTAAAATATGACGTGATATTTACGTCGTGGTTTACGTCTTTTTTATGTCTTGTAATTACGTCAATAAGTGGACAACTTGCACCAACGCAAGACGTCATGAGGACGTCTTATTCTGAGGTCATCTTTACGTCTTGCAGGTCACTAAATGACGACTTTATTACGTCTTTTGGACATCTTGCAGTTCACCAAATGACGATACTTTGACGTCTTTTGGGGGTCTAGCATATCACGTCATTTGTTACCACACTCAAGACATCTAAAAGACGTCATGAAGCTGTCATTCACTGACCTGCAAGACGTAAAGATGACGTCAAAATAAGACGTCCTCATGATGTCTTGCGTTGGTGCAAGTTGTCGTCTTATTGACGTAATTACAGGACGTAAAAAAGACGTAAACCACGACGTAAATACCACGTCATTTTTTATCACCCGCAAGACGTCTAAAAACGTCATAAAGTGGTCATTTAGTGACCTGCAAGACGTCAAAAAGTAGTCATTTGGTGATTTGCAAGACGTCATGAAGTTGTCATTAACTGACCTGCAAGACGTAAATATGACGTAATTACAGGACGTAAAAAAGACGTAAATCACGACGTAAATATCACGTCATTTTTTACCACCCGCAAGACCTCTAAAAGACGTCATAAAGTGGTCATTAAGTGACCAGCAAGACGTCCAATAGACGTCACAAAGTCGTCATTTGGTGATTTGCAAGACGCCCAAAAGACGTCATGAAGTCGTCATTCAGTGACCTGCAAGACGTAAAGATGACGTCAAAATAAGACGTCCTCACGATGTCTTGCGTTGGTGCAAGTTGCCGTCTTATTGACGTAATTACAGGACGTAAAAAAGACGTAAACTATGACTTATATATCACGTCATTTTTTACCACCCGCAAGACCTCTAAAAGACGTCATGAAGTGGTCATTTAGTCACCAGCAAGACGTTCAAAAGACGTCAAAAAGTCATCATTTGGTGATTTGCAAGACGTCATGAAGTTGTCATTCACTGACCTGGAAGACGTAAAGATGACGCCAAAATAAGACGTCCTCATGATGTCTTGCGTTGGTGCAAGTTGTCGTCTTATTGACATAATTACAGGCCGTAAAAAAGACGTAAACCACGACGTAAATATAACGACATTTTTTACCACCCGCAAGACCTCTAAAAGACGTCATAACGTGGTCATTTAGTGACCAGCAAGACGTCCAATAGACGTCACAAAATCGTCATTTGGTGATTTGCAAGACGCCCAAAAGACGTCATGAAGTCGTCATTCAGTGACCTGCAAGACGTAAAGATGACGTCAAAATAAGACGTCCTCATTACGTCTTGCGTTGGTGCAAGTTGTCTTATTTACGTAATTACAGGACGTAAAATAGACGTAAACTATGACTTAAATATCACGTCATTTTTTACCACCCGCAAGACGTCTAAAAACGTCATAAAGTGGTCATTTAGTGACCTGCAAGACGTCCAATAATCGTCAAAAAGTCGTCATTTGGTGATTTGCAAGACGTCCAAAAGAAGTCATGAAGTCGTCATTCAGTGACCTGCAAGACGTAAAGATGACGTCAAAATAAGACGTCCTCATGACGTCTTGCGTTGGTGCAAGTTGTCGTCTTATTTACGTAATTACAGGACGTAAAAAAGACGTAAACTATGACTTAAATATCACGTCATTTTTTACCACCCGCAAGACCACTAAAAGACGTCATAAAATGGTCATTTAGTGACCTGGAAGACGTCCAATAAACGTCAAAAAGTCGTCATTTGGTGATTTGCAAGACGTCCAAAATAAGTCATGACGTCGTCATTCAGTGACCTGCAAGACGTAAAGATGACGTCAAAATAAGACGTCCTCACGATGTCTTGCGTTGGTGCAAGTTGTCTTATTGACGTAATTACAAGACGTAAAAAAGACGTAAACTATGACTTATATATCACGTCATTTTTTACCAGCCGCAAGACGTCTAAAAGACGTCATAAAATGGTCATTTAGTGACCTGCAAGACGTCCAATAAACGTCAAAAAGTCGTCATTTGGTGATTTGCAAGACGTCCAAAAGAAGTCATGAAGTCGTCATTCAGTGACCTGCAAGACGTAAAGATGACGTCAAAATAAGACGTCCTCACGATGTCTTGCGTTGGTGCAAGTTGTCGTCTTATTGACGTAATTACAAGACGTAAAAAAGACGTAAACTATGACTTATATATCACGTCATTTTTTACCAGCCGCAAGACGTCTAAAAACGTCATAAAGTGGTCATTTAATGACCTGCAAGACGTCAAAAAGACGTCCAAAAGTAGTCATTTGGTGATTTGCAAGACGTCATGAAGTTGTCATTCACTGACCTGGAAGACGTAAAGATGACGTCAAAATAAGACGTCCTCATGATGTCTTGCGTTGGTGCAAGTTGTCGTCTTATTGACGTAATTACAGGACGTAAAAAAGACGTAAACCACGACGTAAATATCACGTCAATATCCCGTCATTTTTACCACTCTCTGCTATCAGGGAACTTACTTTAGCGAGGAAATACGAATTTGAAAAAAAAAATTCAATAAAAAGCTGCAAGTCCTGGGTCATCAATTTGGACGAAAAACCCAAATGTGTTAAATATGGCTAATGCGGCCTGAATTCATATTTTTACCTTCAGTGGAATAGCGATGAAATATGAATTTAAAAAAAAAAATCAATAAAAAGCTGCAAGTCCTGGGTCATCATTTTGGACGATAAACCCAAATGTGTTAAATATGGCCAATGCGGCCTGAGTTCATATTTTTACATTCAGTGAATATGAATTTGAAATTTTTTGAGAAAAAAGCTGCAGGTCCGGGGTCATCATTATTTGCGAAAAGCACAGATGTGTTAAATCTGGCCAATTCTGCTTGAGTTCATGATTTTAGATTCAGTGACATCGGAATGACCTAACTTCAGCGTATACCGTGTTATACTGAGAAATACCCCGTCATATGCGTTTTACTTCATTTTCCTCGCTATACCGCGTTATACCGCGTTATGCGACTTTATAACGCGTTGTTCACGGTTATATTACAGATATGTATATCATCTGTGTTATAACTGTGAACAACGCGATATTAACGCGTTATAACTCGGTTTAACACGTAAAACACGTCATACCGTGTTATACTGAGAAATATGAAATATGAATTTGAAATTTTGAGGGAAAAAAGCTGCAGGTCCGGGGTGGGGGGTCATCATTCATTGCGTAAAACCAGAATGCGTTAAATATGGCCAATTCGGCCTGAGTTCATGTTTTTAGATGGAGTGGAATGATAACAGCCTCATTCAGTGATAAAATATGCCATATGAATTTGACAATTTTTGAAGAAAATAGCTCCCGGTGCGGGGTCATTTTTTTGCGAAAACGCCAAATGTCTTAAATCTATACAAATTGGCCCGAGTTCTTGTTTTTCAATGGAGTAGAATAGGAATAACTTACTTTAGCGATGAAATATGAATTTGAAAAAAAAATCAATTAAAAGCTGCAAGTCTTGGGTCATCATTTTGGGTGGACAAACCCAAATGTGTTAAATATGGCCAATGCGGCCTGAGTTCATATTTTTACATTCAGTGAATATGAATTTGAAATTTTTTGAGAAAAAAGCTGCAGGTCCGGGGTCATTTTTTGCGAAAACGCCAAATGTCTTAAATCTATCCAAATTGGCGTGAGTGCTTGTTGTTCAATGGAATGGAATAGGAATAGCCTCATTCAGTGATAAAATATGAAATATGAATTTTAAATTTTTGAGAAAAAAGCTGCAGGTCCGGGGTCATCATTTTTGGCGAAAACGCCAAATGTCTTCAATCTATCCAAATTAGCCCGAGTTCTTGTTTTTCAATGGAGTGGAATAGGAATAACTTAATTTAGCGAGGAAATATGAATTTGAAAAAAAAATTCTGTAAAAAGCTGCAAGTCTTGGGTCATCATTTTTGGACGATAAACCCAAATGTGTTAAATATGGCCAATGCGGCCTGAGTTCATATTTTTACATTCAGTGAATATGAATTTGAAATTTTTTGAGAAAAAAGCTGCAGGTCCGGGGTCATCATTATTTGCGAAAAGCACAGATGTGTTAAATCTGGCCAATTCTGCTTGAGTTCATGATTTTAGATTCAGTGACATCGGAATGACCTAACTTCAGCGTATACCGTGTTATACTGAGAAATACCCCGTCATATGCGTTTTACTTCATTTACCTCGCTATACCGCGTTATACCGCGTTATGCGACTTTATAACGCGTTGTTCACGGTTATATCACAGATATGTATATCATCTGTGTTATAACTGTGAACAACGCGATATTAACGCGTTATAACTCGGTTTAACACGTAAAACACGTCATACCGTGTTATACTGAGAAATATGAAATATGAATTTGAAATTTTGAGGGAAAAAAGCTGCAGGTCCGGGGTGGGGGGTCATCATTCATTGCGTAAAACCAGAATGCGTTAAATATGGCCAATTCGGCCTGAGTTCATGTTTTTAGATGGAGTGGAATGATAACAGCCTCATTCAGTGATAAAATATGCCATATGAATTTGACAATTTTTGAAGAAAATAAACTCCCGGTCCGGGGTCATTTTTTTGCGAAAACGCCAAATGTCTTAAATCTATACAAATTGGCCCGAGTTCTTGTTTTTCAATGGAGTGGAATAGGAATAACTTACTTTAGCGATGAAATATGAATTTGAAAAAAAATCAATTAAAAGCTGCAAGTCTTGGGTCATCATTTTGGGTGGACAAACCCAAATGTGTTAAATATGGCCAATGCGGCCTGAGTTCATATTTTTACATTCAGTGAATATGAATTTGAAATTTTTTGAGAAAAAAGCTGCAGGTCCGGGGTCATTTTTTGCGAAAACGCCAAATGTCTTAAATCTATCCAAATTAGCCCGAGTTCTTGTTTTTCAATGGAGTGGAATAGGAATAACTTAATTTAGCGAGGAAATATGAATTTGAAAAAAAAAATTCTGTAAAAAGCTGCAAGTCTTGGGTCATCATTTTTGGACGAAAAACCCAAATGTGTTAAATATGGCCAATGCGGCCTGAATTCATATTTTTACCTTCAGTGGAATAGCGATGAAATATGAATTAAAAAAAAAATGAATAAAAAGCTGCAAGTCCTGGGTCATCATTTTGGACGATAAACCCAAATGTGTTAAATATGGCCAATGCGGCCTGAGTTCATATTTTTACATTCAGTGAATATGAATTTGAAATTTTTTGAGAAAAAAGCTGCAGGTCCGGGGTCATCATTATTTGCGAAAAGCACAGGTGTGTTAAATCTGGCCAATTCTGCTTGAGTACATGATTTTAGATTCAGTGACATCGGAATGACCTAACTTCAGCGTATACCGTGTTATACTGAGAAATACCCCGTCCTATGTGTTTTACTTCATTTTCCTCGCTATACCGAAATATGAAATATGAATTTTGAAATTTTTTTTTGGGAAAAGCTGCAGGTCCGGGGGGGGGGGGGGGTCATCATTCATTGCGTAAAACCAGAATGCGTGTGAAATATGGCCAATGCGGCCTGAGTTCATATTTTTACATTCAGTGAATATGAATTTGAAATTTTTAAAGAAAAAAGCTGCAGGTCCGGTGGGGGGGGGGGGGGGTCGGGGGGGGGGGGGGGGGGGGTCATCATTCATTGCGTAAAACCAGAATGCGTTAAATATGGCCAATTCGGCCTGAGTTCATGTTTTTAGATGGAGTGGAATGATAACAGCCTCATTCAGTGATAAAATATGCCATATGAATTTGACAATTTTTGAAGAAAATAGCTGCCGGTCCGGGGTCATTTTTTTGCGAAATCGCCAAATGTCTTAAATCTATACAAATTGGCCCGAGTTCTTGTTTTTCAATGGAGTGGAATAGGAATAACTTAATTTAGCGAGGAAATATGAATTTGAAAAAAAAAATTGAATAAAAAGCTGCAAGTCCTGGGTCATCATTTTTGGACGAAAACCCAAATGTGTTAAATATGACCAATGCGGCCTGAATTCATATTTTTACATTCAGTGAATATGACTTTGAATTTTTTGAGAAAAAAGCTGCAGGTCCGGGGTCATCATTATTTGCGAAAAGCACAGGTGTGTTAAATCTGGCCAATTCTGCTTGAGTACATGATTTTAGATTCAGTGACATCGGAATGACCTACTTCAGCGTATACCGTGTTATACTGAGAAATACCCCGTCATATGCGTTTTACTTCATTTACCTCGCTATACCGCGTTATACCGCGTTATGCGACTTTATAACGCGTTGTTCACGGTTATATCACCGATATGTATATCATCTGTGTTATAACTGTGAACAACGCGATATTGACGCGTTATAACTCGGTGTAACACGTAAAACGCGTTATACCGTGTTATACTGAGAAATATGAAATAAGAATTTGAAATTTTGGGGGGAAAAAGCTGCAGGGGGGGGGGGGGGGGGGGGGGGGGGGGGGGTCATCATTCATTGCGTAAAACCAGAATGCGTTAAATATGGCCAATTCGGCCTGAGTTCATGTTTTTAGATGGAGTGGAATGATAACAGCCTCATTCAGTGATAAAATATGCCATATGAATTTGACAATTTTAGAAGAAAATAGCTGCCGGTCCGGGGTCATTTTTTTGCGAAATCGCCAAATGTCTTAAATCTATACAAATTGGCCCGAGTTCTTGTTTTTCAATGGAGTGGAATAGGAATAACTTACTTTAGCGAGGAAATACGAATTTGAAAAAAAAATTTCAATAAAAAGCTACAAGTCCTGGGTCATCATTTTGGACGAAAAACCCAAATGTGTTAAATATGGCCAATGCGGCCTGAATTCATATTTTTACCTTCAGTGGAATAGCGATGAAATATGAATTTGAAGAAAAAAAAAATCAATAAAAAGCTGCAAGTCCTGGGTCATCATTTTGGACGAAAAACCAAAATGTGTTAAATATGGCTAATGCGGCCTGAATTCATATTTTTACCTTCAGTGGAATAGCGATGAAATATGAATTAAAAAAAAAAAATTCAATAAAAAGCTGCAAGTCCTGGGTCATCATTTTGGACGATAAACCCAAATGTGTTAAATATGGCCAATGCGGCCTGAGTTCATATTTTTACATTCAGTGAATATGAATTTGAAATTTTTTGAGAAAAAAGCTGCAGGTCCGGGGTCATCATTATTTGCGAAAAGCACAGATGTGTTAAATCTGGCCAATTCTGCTTGAGTTCATGATTTTAGATTCAGTGACATCGGAATGACCTAACTTCAGCGTATACCGTGTTATACTGAGAAATACCCCGTCATATGCGTTTTACTTCATTTTCCTCGCTATACCGCGTTATACCGCGTTATGCGACTTTATAACGCGTTGTTCACGGTTATATCACAGATATGTATATCATCTGTGTTATAACTGTGAACAACGCGATATTAACGCGTTATAACTCGGTTTAACACGTAAAACACGTCATACCGTGTTATACTGAGAAATATGAAATATGAATTTGAAATTTTGAGGGAAAAAAAGCTGCAGGTCCGGGGTGGGGGGTCATCATTCATTGCGTAAAACCAGAATGCGTTAAATATGGCCAATTCGGCCTGAGTTCATGTTTTTAGATGGAGTGGAATGATAACAGCCTCATTCAGTGATAAAATATGCCATATGAATTTGACAATTTTTGAAGAAAAATAAACTCCCGGTCCGGGGTCATTTTTTGCGAAAACGCCAAATGTCTTAAATCTATACAAATTGGCCCGAGTTCTTGTTTTTCAATGGAGTGGAATAGGAATAACTTACTTTAGCGATGAAATATGAATTTGAAAAAAAAATCAATTAAAAGCTGCAAGTCTTGGGTCATCATTTTGGGTGGACAAACCCAAATGTGTTAAATATGGCCAATGCGGCCTGAGTTCATATTTTTACATTCAGTGAATATGAATTTGAAATTTTTTGAGAAAAAAGCTGCAGGTCCGGGGTCATTTTTTGCGAAAACGCCAAATGTCTTAAATCTATCCAAATTGGCGTGAGTGCTTGTTGTTCAATGGAATGGAATAGGAATAGCCTCATTCAGTGATAAAATATGAAATATGAATTTTAAATTTTTTGAGAAAAAAGCTGCAGGTCCGGGGTCATCATTTTTGGCGAAAACGCCAAATGTCTTCAATCTATCCAAATTAGCCCGAGTTCTTGTTTTTCAATGGAGTGGAATAGGAATAACTTAATTTAGCGAGGAAATATGAATTTGAAAAAAAAAATTCTGTAAAAAGCTGCAAGTCTTGGGTCATCATTTTTGGACGAAAAACCCAAATGTGTTAAATATGGCCAATGCGGCCTGAATTCATATTTTTACCTTCAGTGGAATAGCGATGAAATATGAATTAAAAAAAAAAATGAATAAAAAGCTGCAAGTCCTGGGTCATCATTTTGGACGATAAACCCAAATGTGTTAAATATGGCCAATGCGGCCTGAGTTCATATTTTTACATTCAGTGAATATGAATTTGAAATTTTTTGAGAAAAAAGCTGCAGGTCCGGGGTCATCATTATTTGCGAAAAGCACAGGTGTGTTAAATCTGGCCAATTCTGCTTGAGTACATGATTTTAGATTCAGTGACATCGGAATGACCTAACTTCAGCGTATACCGTGTTATACTGAGAAATACCCCGTCCTATGTGTTTTACTTCATTTTCCTCGCTATACCGAAATATGAAATATGAATTTGAAATTTTTTGGGGGAAAAGCTGCAGGGGGGGGGGGGGGGGGGGGGGTTCATCATTCATTGCGTAAAACCAGAATGCGTGAAATATGGCCAATGCGGCCTGAGTTCATATTTTTACATTCAGTGAATATGAATTTGAATTTTTTAAAGAAAAAAGCTGCAGGTCCGGGGGGGGGGGGGGGGGGGGGGGGGGGGTCATCATTCATTGCGTAAAACCAGAATGCGTTAAATATGGCCAATTCGGCCTGAGTTCATGTTTTTAGATGGAGTGGAATGATAACAGCCTCATTCAGTGATAAAATATGCCATATGAATTTGACAATTTTTGAAGAAAATAGCTGCCGGTCCGGGGTCATTTTTTTGCGAAATCGCCAAATGTCTTAAATCTATACAAATTGGCACGAGTTCTTGTTTTTCAATGGAGTGGAATAGGAATAACTTACTTTAGCGATGAAATATGAATTTAAAAAAATCAATTAAAAGCTGCAAGTCCTGGGTCATCATTTTGGGCGGAAAAACCCAAATGTGTTAAATATGGCCAATGCGGAAGGGGTTCATATTTTCACATTCAGTGAATATGAATTTGAATTTTTTTGAGAAAAAAACTGCAGGTCCGGGGTCTTTTTTGCGAAAACGCCAAATGTCTTAAATATATCCAAATTGGCGCGAGTGCTTGTTGCTGAATGGAGTGGAAAAGGAATAGACTCATTCAGTGATAAAATATGAAATATGAATTTGAAATTTTTTGAGAAAAAAGCTGCAGCTCCGGGGTCATCATTTTTGGCGAAATGCAAAGATGTGTTCAATCTGGCCAAATCTGCCTGAGTTCAAGATTTTAGATTCAGTGGCATAGGAATGGCCTACTTAAGCGTATACCGTGTTATACTGAGAAATACCCCCGTCATATGCGTTTTGCTTCATTTACCTCGCTATACCGCGTTATACCGCGTTATGCGACTTTATAACGCGTTGTTCACGGTTATATCACCGATACTAGATTCTGTTATTGGTGATCTTAACGGAATCAAAGCCGACTTAACGGAAACCAAAAAAGCCGTTTCAGACCTTGAAGCAAGTGTTAAATTTTCTGACGACAGAATCGCCGTGATTGAGAAAAACGAGATACCAACTTTGAAAAACGAAATAAAAAAGCACGAAGACGAAATAGAGGAAAAACTTATTCAAATGGAAATCCATCAAAGAAAACAGAACTTATTGGTCTATGGCGTGCCAGACAAACAGAATGAGGATATTATTGCAACTCCCGTGACATCTTGTCTAACTACTTGCAAATCACTCCCGACGTTGCCGCCAGGATTCCTCTAGTAAATGCCCATCGCTTGCCCGGCACTACCCAACGCGGCAAGCATCTTGTTGGTCAGCAGGGAAACCGAACCCTGCCCCATCATAATTCGTTTTCGCATCGATGCTGGACCGGGACCGAGTTCTTCGTGCGTATGAGTTTCAGCCCCGCCGAAAGCAGACGGACCCAGCTGAGAGAGCGCGAACTGGAACCCGGCGTATGCCCGCGTGTCTATCCGCACGATCTACCACAGAAGCTTAAACGGGAAAGGGGACGACTCGCTACAATCGCATACAAGCTCCGTCGCGAAGAAAAAGTGTCGACAAGGATAAAACTGATCGGGTCGAAAATAATCTTGCAAACACGTAAAAGCGGCCGTGATGGATCTCCGAGTACCCCTTGGACCACCTGGGAAGAATAGCGCAAACAAGATACTCAACAGGCAAGTGTCAATTCGTCGTATAATTTTGACATAAGAGAAAACCATTTATTTAATTTAAACATGAATTTCATTCAAAATATATATGGATCAAATGACTCACTGTCAATTTTGCATTTATTCCTCATATTTATTAATATGTCTCCATATATATTATTCTGTGTTTTAAACTTTAAGTTAAAATGTTATATATTGCACAAAAATAATTATAAATGCAATATGCATTTGATTGATTAGTTTAGATTATTCACTAATTTCGTGTTTACAAGTCATAAAAACCATAACCATGAAGCCAAGAAGATGAATAGTAAGAGTAGGAGAGAAGAGGAGGGAGGAGATGTATAGAAGATGAAGAAGCTTGAGCTTCTGGTTGAAAATGCCCTCACAAAAATGATTTATTTTAGTTATATACTACTAATTAGTATCTGTACTAATTCTGCAATACTTCAATTTTGCTGAAATTTTTCTAATGAGGTACAATACACATTTATAATAAGATTTAAACAGTTGCACATAGTTTTATTGCTTGTATATTTAATCCATAGAACATGTTGGTGCTTTGTAAAAGGTGTCATTGATGATTTTATATTAATTTACCTCAATTAAGTCAATTATTAATATTATCTCTGATACTTGTTATGGTACCCAGCTGTTTTTTTTTTTTTTTTTTTTTTTCTCATTATAACAAAACGAGTTTACACGGAATTCTGTTACTTAAAATGAATTTAAGCGTGATTATACTTCTGAAAAGCAAATAATATGACACTTTACAGTGCCATTATAAAATATAATACATCTATGTAGGCGAATTTCTGTCCTCCTTGGTAATTGTTCAACTTGTCGTTGATGTTGATATCATCTAGCTGTTATATACACCTTGCTGTTCGGGCGTTCGTTTTCAAAATATATCTTACATGTATGTTTGTATGTGTAGAAAAAGACGTATATGCTAATAATATTACCCATCATCAAAATGTTTGTTTTGCTTAATGATATATTCAATGTAGACCGTATATCCAACTTTTCAGAGCATTGTATATAACAATCCTCCACCCCCCCCCCCCGCCCGCCCTCTCGTCTCTTTATTTAGATTTTATATATACTGCCTATGATTTATACAGGTTTAACTTGGGTCAATTTCACAATGTACTTGTCTTTTCCCCTTGAGCAGCCTCCCTATAATTTTCTGTACAGAAAGGGGTTATCTATGCATACATTCTTTTTCTTTATCTTGCTTTTCGTGCCCTACAATGCTCATAAGCAATTCAAAATACACTAACTCAGTCGCTTGTTGATGTACGTTAAATGCAAAAATTCCTAACATTGTTAATGTTGAAGTCCCAAAAAACTTCATTATTATTAAGCCATTCTATGTCGTTGTTCTCCACTGTGTATCACTTTAATCAGTAAGACGTTCTATTGTAGGCAACACAATGGGCCTACGCTGAATTGATTTTGCATCATTGTGATGCACTTACTTATGTTAAAGCCCCTTGAATACCTGGAATGTTTTCTTTATTTTTCTCCCAAGTATTGCCCACACAATCCCCACCTGGGTCTTATCGGTTTTCACAACTTTCGTAACCATCCGCAATACAAGTGGGGTTCATTTATTGAGCCACACTCTCTTATTGTTAAGGATTTTGTCGTCCAGATATAAAGCCTTCAGACAGGATGAGGTAAGGTGCTATGTAAAATTGTTCACCTGTACAACCGATTGTGTTAAACAATTACATGCATTGCTTATTTGCCCATAACCCTTCCTGAATTGTCTTCATTTTTTTTGTGTTACTTGGATTAATCCCAAGTTGGCCAACTGGTATTGTTCAAACTTGGGTATGTGTATAATTTTGTACATCCCTACCCTTTCTCATAAAGATTGAACGCTTTCGTTAAAGTGTGCGGCAATGCGCCTTTTGTCGCGTGGTCGTTGGTTGCGGTCTCTTCTTTTGAGCCTTTTCGTTTAACCGCGATCGCGCGCAGACATCGTGGCGTCCGGCTGTCTTAGTTGGGCCTTTACGTGTGGTGTTGCTGTCATTCCTCCCCTCTCTCTTCCTTGTAATCATTGCATGTGCCATGTCTGTTCATGTGATATGCTCTTCTTTATTCCAAACTATTACAGTTGAATTTTTTTTTTTTTTTTTTTTGCTTCGTTTATCGCTCAAACATATGTCATGTTTTTTCACAATTTATTGTTTTTCTGCATGATCCATTTGGTTTTTTACTATATATGTTCATATATTTGCATGCCATTTCCCCCATGATTTTCTTTATATATGTGCCTGTATTTGGCCTCATGCTCTGCATGTTCATGTGCATGCTTTTTTCCCAAATCATTTTTGTTTTAATTCACAAATGCAGTTCAATTTTTCCTCCGTTCATTGCTTATATATAATTTTCCCAATTGTTTTTATTTTTATGAACCAATTGTCTTTATGCTTAACTGCTTATGTTATTATCCTCATACAAGCGTATTTCAATCCATATTTTTTTAAGCTGGAGCACCGCGTGAAATGCTTCTAGAGATATATTTTGATTTAATATTTTCGTTCTCGTTCGTTGCTGTCTTACATATGAATGTATACTATGTTTGTTCTGTGTTGTCCTTGTATTTGTGTCTCTGCCTGCCAACTTTCCATTTTCCCTCCCTCAGATGCTTGCTAAGATGCTGCCTAACCAATGCTGGATTATTCCATGCATTTCACAAAATATTAATGTTTTTATGCTCCTTCTGTTTTGATAGTTTTTCTAAATGGCTAATATAAACGCAGCATTCAGTTCTTTAAATGATGATGAATTTTTTGATGTACTAAGACGTCCTTTATCTAATACAGAATCAAGTTACCAAAGTATTTCTTCAGCTTCATATGAAAATAATATCGCACAAAATTTTAACCTATCATCTGAGGATTTGAATTATGATCATGATTCAAATCAATACTCTCTTCCCGTTCCCTCTTCGAAATATATAACCCAATCTCAATTAAAGGACGTTGTTAAAAATTTTTCTAAAGAAACATTTTCTTTATTGCATATCAATATTAGAAGCATAAGTAAACATTTTGATGACCTTCAGATTCTGTTAGACAACCAAAGTAAGCATTCTTTTTCAGTAATAGGCTTAACCGAAACATGGCTTACTTCAGACACAAACTTACCTTATGCAATTGATGGATATGATTTCATTATGAATAATAGATCAAAAAAGTTGGGTGGAGGCGTAGCGCTATACCTTTCCAGTTGTTTTGAATTTACTGTTCTAAACGAACTAAATTATATGAATGAATTTATTGAGTCATTATTCATTGAAATCTCTATTCCTCGTAGCAAAAATATAATAGTTGGAATTATTTATAGACCCCCAAATACACATTTTAATGATTTTTTGCCCTGTTTAACAACCATGCTAAGTAATACTCATTTTATTAATAAAGATGTATTTGTAATGGGCGATTTTAACATCAACCTACTAAAGCATGCTAGTGATAATTCTTCACATGAATTTCTGGAATTACTTTTCTCAGCCTCATTCTTGCCCCTAATTTCCAAGCCTACTCGTGTTAGCAATCACTCAGCCACTCTCCTTGACAATATTCTGTGTAATTTCTTACCTCCTCCAGAATCTTTAATAATTCTTTCTGACATTACTGACCATTATCCGATTTTATCATGCTTTAATCTTCAACATTCTTTGAATAAATTATATCCCTTTCCAGCTAGACGCAGAGCCACACCAGAAAAATTAGCTAGTCTAGGTGCCAGTTTAGATAGAGTCGATTGGTCAAGTGTTTATAATACTGACGATGTAGATATATCCTTTGATAATTTCTTAAATATATTCAAAAAACACCTCGATGATCATATTCCCAAAAAGAATGATAATCGAGTAAATTATAAAACATCCCTAGACTTCCTTGGATTACGAAATCCCTTTTGCGCTCGATCAATAGAAAAAATCGTTTTGTATTATAAATTCAAAATGAAAAAATCTGAATATTCAAAAATCAAGTATAATTCTTATAAAAATATATTAACTAAAGTCTTGCGTGCAGAAAAAAAAAAGAATTATTATGCGATTCAATTTGAACAATATAAACATGACATGAAAAACACATGGAAGGTTATTAAACAGGCCATGAATATATCAAAAGAAATCAAATATCACTAAAATAAGACATAATAATCAAAATATTGAAGATCCTAAAGAAATAGCAAATGTTTTTAATTCATACTTCTCAACCATAGGGGAAAATTTGGCTAAAAAAATACCCCAATCCAATAAGCATTTTTCAAGGTATTTGGGGCAACCCAATGTAAATTCCATATTTTTCTCCCCCACTACTAAATATGAAGTAACAGATATTGTTTCTTCTTTGAATAATAAACAAAGTGCAGGTCATGATGATATTAGTAATTTCATTTTAAAAGGCATTATATCCTCTATTATTGACTTACTCACATATTTAATAGATCTATTTTAAGTGGTATTTTCCCAAAGCAGATGAAAATTGCAAAAGTTATTCCTTTGTTCAAAAAAGGAGATGATCTTGATGCTGGTAATTACCGTCCATTTCATTACTCTCTTCTCTATCTAAGATTCTAGAAAGATTAATTTTTATTAGAACAACTAACTTTCTTAAAGCCCATGATATATTTACAAACTCCCAATTTGGATTTAGGCAAAAACATAGCACCATTCACGCTCTCTTAAACTTTTTGGATAAAGTAGCTCATTCTATAGATGATCATTCATTTAATTGGTATTTTCCTGGACTTCTCCAAGGCTTTCGACACTATCAATCATGACATTTTACTTTACAAACTTTCTCACTATGGTATACGTGGGATTGCCTTGGAGTGGTTCAGGAATTACTTACAAAATAGAAAGCAGTACGTTTATTTGAACAATCACATTTCTAATTTGAAAGACATTAATTGTGGGGTCCCACAAGGTAGTATATTAGGGCCTCTTTTATTTATTGTTTACATTAACGACTTTTACAGATCATCTGACATCCTTTCGTTCATTCTCTTTGCAGATGATTCTAATGTATTCTTTGCTCACAATAACCCTCACACCCTAGTACAGATTATCAATATAGAATTGCAAAAATTAACACAATGGATAAGAGCCAATAAATTATCTCTTAATTTACAAAAAACCAAATACATGATTTTTAGTAATACCATTGAAACTTTACCGTCTGACATTATCTTTGATGACTCACCATTAGAATGCGTTTCTCAAATTAAATTTTTAGGAGTCACGGTAGATAACAAACTTTCATGGAAACCCACGTTTTTAATGTGTGTAAAACATTATCTCGTAATATTGGTATAATAAATAAGCTAAAGCATTACTTCCCTTCTAACACATTATTCATGTTATACTCCTCTTTGATCTTGCCTTACCTTGATTATGGAATATTAGCATGGGGCAATACCCATAATTCTTTATTAGACAAAATTTTGATATTGCAAAAGAAAACGCTCCGCATTATTTGTAATGCACCAGCTCGTTGTCATACTGATCCACTGTTTCTTGAACATAAGATTCTGAAAATAAAAGATTTATATTTGTTTCAATTAGGTCAATTCATGTATAAGTATAACAACAATTCATTGCCTCGCATTTTTGACTCCATGTTTCCAAAAAAATCAATCTTTCCATAACTACCCGACGAGGCAATCTAATGAATTCACTTGCCCTTATTAAGAACACTCTTAGCTCAAAATACATTTTTATATACAGGTCCAAGATTTTGGAATTCCCTTGTAAATGAGATTAAAGATGCCGTTCATTACCGTCCTTTAAAAGCAAGCTGAAATCTATGCTACAAAAATCGTAATAGATAAACACTAGTTATTAGTTCAAACTAAAATTCGTATATTTATTTTCTTGTTAGCTTTTATAGTTATACTTATACAGAATGAGATGTCGTAATTTTGTCCAGCACAGATTGGACCTTCTATATAATCGTATATGTATATATTTATTTATATTTTCTGCAAACTATGTACTCAACATGCAGCTTAGTCTCGCATCCTCTCCCCTTTCTATCGATTCGTGAAGGCAGTTCGTCGTGTTGTAGTTTTGTCTACGCTCATGTGTTGTGTTGTCTTGTGTGTAATGTTTTTTTTAATGGCTCCGATTATCTTTTAGTTTTTCCCAAAGATCTGATTATGATATATTTATTTTGCAATGAGGGATCCACATTCTACAAGCTACTGCTTTTTTGTGGATCCCTCCATTTTCACGTGATATAATTGTTATTGTTTAGATTTGACATGTATAATATATTGCTTTATATTTATGTGTTACGATGTCATATTTATTTGTTTTTTGCCTTTTCAAAGTTTGTATTCATTTGTATTATGTTGAAGAATGAAATAAAAAATGAATTGAATTG